>JANAVB010018399.1:6172685-6527685 GCA_029216955.1 Iris pallida | reverse complement strand
GAGAAGACAGAGAGCAGTGTGCTCCTGTTTGAGCACGCTTCCTATTGGAAGCGTGTCTTCCCTTGAGGCTGCGTGACTTTTCACACAGCTCCCCTTGAGCCTGCGTGACTTTTCACGCAGCTCCCCTTGAGACTGCGTGACTTTTTACGCACGCTGCCTTGAGTATGCCTGCGTGACTTTTCACGCACGCTGCCTTGAGTAAGCCTGCGTGACTTTTCACATACGCTGTCTTGAGTAAGCCTGCGTGACTTTTCACGCACGCTGCCTTGAGTGAGCCTGCGTGACTTTTTCACGTACGCAGCTCCCCTTGAGTGAGCCCATTTTATATCCTTACGCCTTTTGTCCCGAGCATGATATGAGCACTAATGTGACCCCGGAGAACAAAGTGTTCCTACCCGATACCTGTACCTGAATGTCCCAGTTCTTGTTCATGCTCGACAAATGACTCGTAACTCCACGTGGCGTATTTGCAATGATGCATTACACTAAGGAGGGTAGCACATGTTGACATACTGATTGACATGGATCCTCTTTGGGGTACTCGTACTAAGGTACGACTTTTAGGAGGATAATCATGCAGGCCACAGCATGTGAGTCCAAGATTTCACCTAGGGTTAAATTAGGCAACTAAACATACTAGATGCATGGGGAGGGCAAAATCCCGAGATCGTGTTACACCAGCCGCCTTGATTTTTGTCTCGACGTGCCGGCTGGTCTCCACGGATACTGTGTCATCTGCAACGAGTGGATTACTGTATCCAATTAATTCCTGCTATATATTATATGTTTTAGCAAGGTGGCCTTACGAGGGACCTGTGCTCAATCATACCTGTCTACGCGAACCCCTGGGTTGGCTAGCCTTGCTGGAAAGATACGATCTGAGGATTTTCTAAATAACATGACGCGAGGATAACCTCGTCCCACTAGAAACTCGTAGACTTGATTGGCCGTAAAAATGACTTGCTTGTATTCTATTACCTTCCGTGAATAACTGAGGGAAGCGGACTGTCCTGGTACGTGATCCAACCCATGTTCTTGTTTGATTGTTGGGTTGGTTATCGTACTATGACCGGCTGTGGACCAAAGTTATGAACGGAAGACTTATTATGGTTGTGAAGTGCTACTTCTGTGAATGACTGAGGAACATGGTCTATCGTGGTACATGATCCAACCCATGATCTTGTTTGATTGTTGGATTGGTTATTGTGCTGCGATAGGATATCGACCGAAGTCACGATCAGGAGATTTTATTGTTTATACCTTTTAACTTATGTGAAAGTTATAGAGTACGACACGTCCCGACTCCATGCGGCACCTTTTGTCCTTGTTTGGTTGTAAGGGTGCCATATGGGTTCGAGGATGTTGTGCCACCCTATAATAGTAGCATAAGTATTACTATTATCAATCATTCTATTAACTGGGTTTTTAATCTTAACTCTTGTGCCCCTTTGGCGGTACTTGCTATTCGGGGCTGACCCCACTGGTTTTGTTTGGCCAGATCTCATAGCAGAGCCGGAGGATACAATCTTCCTCCCTGACATCTATGGTGCATACTAGGAGCATGGCGGTTCGGGGACTCGAGTGGGTTTCTTCTCCACCACTCCTGCTTATACATTTTACGGCGTTTAGCCACCGGCACCTGTTAGCCGGATTACATGATATTTTGTGTCAGTACAGAATTGTAAATAAACAGACTGCAGCTGTGTATAATTTTGTACTCCTGACTCTCTGAGATAGCTAAATTATAAAGCTAGTCTCTCATGATCATTTTGATGAAGCGTCAAGGACGCCTTACTGCTTTATCTTTAATGTTCATTTCATTGCTGATGTGACTTGATTGATTGAGACATAGAACTCTATGGGACCATAGGAGACTTGATTGTAGCATGTACCCCCTAGTCTCTCGACAGCCACGATCGTCGTATGACGTTACGTACCTCATATGGAGTAGCTGGCCTAGTCCGTCTCCGTATTTCGGTACTGGGGCGTGACAAGGTTTTAGTGGTGGCCCATGCAGGTCTAATTTTCAGACTTGTGGGGTATTGCAAATTATTAGGAGTCTCAATCAAAACTTGTTCCCCTTGAAATTCTGTTTCGAATTCTCTGTCCTTGCCTTGATCTCTAACCTGACTTGTATCCTCGAAATCTTCCTCGTTCGGACTTGATAATCTTATATCTTTCTCTATAGGGGTGCTTCATTCTCAGTAGCGGGTGAGGCCCATGAGGAAGAGCAGCAAGAGCATGGCTCAACTGGGCGCCAGTAGGGGAGAGAACCTTTCCCAGGGCAGACACGAGCAGAAATGGAACCAGAGGCAGTGCAGCCGTCGGTTATTAAAACTCCTGCAGCACCAGCAGCGACGGCAGTACTAGTCGCCGTAGCACTCCTGGAGATCGTCCGGGGGTTTCTTGTCACTAACCAACAGCAACAGACTCGGCAGCAGGAGCAGAACGTGTTGCTGAACCAAGGGATTCAGTTAGCTCTTGAGAGGAGTGTCGGGGCTGACTCGGGAGCATCAGAAAGGTTCCATCGCTTGAACCCGAGGTATTTTGATGGCACGGAGGATGCCATCACTGCGAATGCATAGATTCAAGACATCGAAGCCATTCTTGTGGCAGCCAAGGTTCCGGATGATGAGAAGGTTGATCAGGTCAAATTTGTACTTCAGGATCTTGCCCGCGACTGGTGGGCATCAGAAGAAGTTGGTATAAGATTCAAGGCCAAGTATTTTGGCGTAGTAGCTCGATATGAGCTCCAGCAGAAGTTTATCAGTCTCAAGCAAGCAGGCAAGACCGTAGATGGGTATGCAGCAGAGTTCTGCAGATTGTGCCGTTTTGCACCAGCAATGGTGGCAACGGAGCCAGAGAAAGCTATGAGGTTCCAGCAGGGACTTCATTTGGAACTATTACAGCTTGTGGAAGGACACGACTACCAGACGTTTGACGCTGTTTTGACGGCCGCTCGGAGGTACGAGCTTACCCAGTAGAGGTTAGCATCGAGGATAGGAGGTCAGAAGAGATCTCATTCCCAGGTTGGAGGAGGAGCAATGCAGCGAACATCGGCACCAGCACCCGGTGTACGTATTTATGATGCAGGAGCGCCGCGAAGGACGGCCGTGTCAACTAATACAGTGCCAGTTCGGTATCAGCAACCGAGGAACCAACAACAGCGTCAAGGAGCACCCCAGGGCTGTACATTCTGTGGGAAGGCAGGGCACACGAGGGAGGTATGCCGGTCAGCGAATGGCTTATGCTTGAGGTGTGGTAGTTCAGACCACCGTATCTCCACTTGTCCTGTATTGCAGAGGCCAGGAGGGCCAACTCAGCAGTTTCCAGCATTGCCAGCTCCGGTGGTAACCCCGAGTGGAGGGCCAGTATTAGCAGTAAGGCCCCTAGCCCAGCGTCTACCAACGCAGGCTCAGATGTTTCGCCAAGCACAGGAAGCTGAAGGCCCTCAGAGGCAGCAACAGCATGGTCGAGTGAGGCCACAACAAGGAGCTCAGCGGGGCCAGGGACAGGCTCTCATATTATCCTTGGGAGAGGCTCTAGCGTCTAGTGACGTGGTGGCAGGTAAAATTCTCGTCACCTCATTTCCCGCTGTAGTATTATTTGATTCAGGCGCTACTCATTCATTCATCTCTGCACAATATGCTACACGGATTGGATTAGAGTTTGAGGCATTGCCAGAGAGGATGGATATACTCACCGGCAATAGGCTCATAGAAGTTAGCAGAGTGCACTTTTCATGTCCGGTGGAGGTGTGTGGACATTTACTGCCCACATCATTGATTGAATTCCCTATGGGGAATTTTGATGTCGTTCTTGGCATGGACTGGTTGAGAGACAGTCATGCGACAATTGATTGTAAAGGAGGTAGGGTCATATTCAGCGTTCCTGGGATGGAGCAGTTCATCTTTACTCGAACCTTGAAGAATCAGGCCGGAGGCGTCATCTCAGCAGCAGTGTCAGAGCCAGGACATATTCCGAGAGTGGTAGAAGATTTTCTCGACGTCTTCTCTGATGAGCTTCCAGGGATACCCCCAGTCAGAGAGGTAGAATTTAGCATTGAATTGAACCCCGGAACGAGGCCTATTACAGACAGAGTTTACATAATGTCGCCGTCAGAACTGGATAAGTTGTATCAACATGAAGAAGAGTTGAAGTCTAAGGGATTCATCCGAGACAGTAAATCGCCCTGGGCAGCGCCAGTGATTCTAGTTCCCAAGAAGGATGGATCGACGAGGATATGCATCGACTACCGTAAGCTGAATGCAGTAACAGTGAAGAATAAGTACCCACTACCAAGGATTGATGACCTGTTTGACCAGTTGAGCAAGGCCAGCATCTTTTCCAAGATCGATCTTCGGTCATGATACTATCAAGTAAGAGTCCGGGAGCAAGACATACCGAAGACAGCATTCAGATCTAGATATGGGCATTATGAGTTTTTAGTAATGCCCTTTGGACTAACCAACGCCCCCGCAGTATTCATGGATTTAAGGAACCGCATCTTTCTGCCGTATTTGGATAAATTTGTGGTGGTGTTCATAGATGACATTCTTGTCTATTCCAGCAGTGAAGAGGAGCATGAGAAACATCTTAGGACTGTCTTACAGACACTGAGGGAGCATCAACTTTATGCGAAGCTCGACAAGTGTGAATTCTGGTTAGATCATATTTCGTTCCTGGGATATATAATTTCTGGGGCAGGAGTGTCAGTGGATCCGAAGAAGATTGAGGCCGTAGAGCATTGGCCAGTCCTGAGAACGGTTACAGAAGTGCGAAGTTTTTTAGGATTAGCTGGTTACTACAGAAGGTTCGTGGCGGACTTTGCCAAGATCTCTGCGCCCTTAACGTGTTTGACGCACAAGGACGTAGAGTTTGTTTGGCCAGCTAGCTGTCAGGCATCATTTGAAGAATTGAAGAAGAGATTGATCTCAGCCTCGATCTTGACACTTTCAGTAGAAACGGGAGGCTTTACAGTATATTGTGACGCATCTGGAAAGGGTCTTGAATGTGTATTGATACAACACGGAAAGGTGATAGCATATGCGTCTCGACAGCTTCGAGACCATGAGAAGAATTACCCGACTCACAATTTGGAGTTAGCAGCTGTGGTATTTTCACTCAAGTTATGGAGGCATTATTTATACGGAGATCGAGTAGAGATCTATACTGATCATAAGAGTTTGAAATACGTATTCACGCAGCAGGATATGAACATGAGGCAAAGAAGATGGTTAGAACTACTGAAGGATTTTGACTTAGATCTTCAGTATCATCCAGGCAAGGCGAATATAGTTGCAGATGCACTGAGTAGGAGAGACAGTGCCTTTATCTTGACCTCGCAGAAGCATATTTTAGAAGACCTTCAGAGTATGGGAATCGAAGTAGTTTTGCCAAGGGATATAGAAAGAATGACCAGTATGCAGATTCAGTCAACCTTAGTAGAGAGGATAAGGGCAGCACAAGCAGGAGATCCACAGATTCAGAAGTTGCGGTCGGAGTGTGAATCAAGCCGTAGGAAGGAGTTAGTAATTCATGAAGATGGTACGCTCAGGTTTGGAAACAGACTCTGTGTACCGGGTGGAGACCTTCGGCAAGAAGTTATGTCCGAAGCTCATAGTTCTATTTACTCTATTCATCCAGGAGGAACAAAGATGTATCGAGATATCAGGCAGTACTTTTGGTGGAATGGCATGAAAAGAGAGATAGCGAGATTTGTATCCAAGTGTCTGGTATGTCAGCAGGTGAAGGCCGAGCAGCAAAGACCAGCAGGGTTGCTACAGCCGTTTCCTATCCCAGAATGGAAATGGGAGCACATCACGATGGATTTTGTGACCGGTTTACCTAGATCCCCGACTAGGAAGAATGCAGTCTGGGTAATAGTAGATCGACTCACGAAGGTCGCTCATTTCTTTCCCTTCCGAGTTGGACAGACTACTGAACACCTAGCAGAAATTTACATGAAGCAGATAGTAAGGCAGCACGGTGTTCCAGTTAGTATAGTATCAGATCGGGATACGCGGTTTACTTCCTATTTTTGGTGGAGCTTACACCAAAATTTGGGAACCAAGTTAAGATTCAGTACTGCTTATCATCCATAAACTGACGGGCAATCAGAAAGAACCATTCAGACGCTAGAAGATATGCCACGGGCGTGCACCTTGGATTTTGGCGGATCTTGGGAGGATTACCTTCATCTAGTGGAGTTCTCCTATAACAACAGCTATCAGGCTAGCATTCAGATGGCCCCGTTCGAAGCATTGTACGGAAGAAAGTGCAGGTTCCCTTTGGCATGGGACGACGTCGAAGAACGGAAGTTGTTGGGACCAGAGATGATCACGCAGACTGTGGAGATAGTTAAGTTGGTCAGAGAACGCCTTCGAGTTGCGCAGGACCGACATCGTCATTGGGCAGATCAGCATCGTAGGCCTCTAGAGTTCAGAGTTGGCGACCTAGTGTTTCTGCGGATTTTGCCTACTCGGGGTATCATCAGATTTGGAACCCTAGAAAAGCTTAGTCCAAGATACGTTGGTCCTTTTAAGATTCTCGCTCGGGTAGGCGATGTGGTTTATCGACTTGCCCTTTCACCTTCGTTGAATGGCATACATGATGTGTTTCATGTGTCCCAATTACGTGGGTATGTCCCAGATCTGAGTCATGTCCTCGATCATTCTGAGTTAGTCGTTGGTACCGACCTAACTTACGAGGAACAACCCGTGTCTAATTTGGACCGGCAAGAGAAGGTACTCAAGAATCGGACGATAAGTCTTGTCCGTATTTCTTAGAACCATCACTCTTCGGAAGAGTCAACCTGGGAGCGCGAGGTCGAGATCAGATCTCGGTATCCGCATTTGTTTGACCAATAAGGTATATTTTTGCACCTTATTGACACGATTCCATGCTTATCTGCACCTGCTTGTTTTGCACTTTGTGATGTATGATAATAACTGCTATGATAGTTAACTTGTATATGATTGTGCCTTGCTTGCCCTGATTTCACTATCCTGTCTTGGCTGGAATTCCGAGGACGGAATTTTTCTAAGAAGGGTAGAGATGTCATTCCCCAATCCTGGAATACGTATTTTAATACGAAAAATCGATAAATTATATTTACCTTAAATTTATACGATATTTATTATGCAGTATTTTTTCATGTATTTCCCAAAAAATATTCGACAAAATATTATTTCCTAATTTATTTTCTGCATTTGGGCCTACAGTTTTGGCTCATTTGGGTAACCTATTCTTGGTTCACCAATGGTTCATCATGAACCCTTTGGTTCATCATGAACCCATGGGTCCAAGATCTTTATATATAACTCATCCCATTCTCTCTCCTCTCATTTACTTCCTCTCATTTATTTCCTCCACCAACCAAATATTTCCTCCATCAACCAAGGCAAGTACCAACTTGCTCAAGAGATGGATCCATAATTTTGTCAATGATTTCTTACAAAACTATTTACCAAAACATGTTCTTCTCCTCAATCTATACTAGTTTAGAACTTGGAAATTTCTATTTTGAAGCTTTGATTTGTGTAGATCTAAGTTTTAATCATTTTCGGATTTTGCATGGTTTGATCTACTTTAGTTGGATTTTATGGGTTTTTGATGCTTCCATGTGGAAGAGCTTTCAGTTTCACCCAAGTTGGAACTTTGGAAATCTGGATTTCGAGTTCGGATGGCCAAGTTATGATGCTTTGAAGCTTGGGTTCAGCCATGGTGTTCTTGCTGTTTGGAGAAGACAGAGAGCAGTGTGCTCTTGTTTGAGCACGCTTCCTGTTGGAAGCGTGTCTCCCCTTGAGCCTGCGTGACTTTTCACGCAGCTCCTCTTGAGCCTGCGTGACTTTTCACGCAGCTCCCCTTGAGCCTGCGTGACTTTTCATGCACGCTGCCTTGAGTAAGCCAGCGTGACTTTTCACGCACGCTGCCTTGAGTAAGCCTGCGTGACTTTTCACGCACGCTGCCTTCAATGAGCCTGCGTGACTTTTTCACGTACGCAGCTCCCCTTGAGCGTGCGTGCTTTTGTGCGTACGCTTTTGATATTTTATCAGATATTATATGCCCATTTTATATCCTTACGCCTTTTGTCCCGAGCATGATATGAGCACTAATGTGACCCCGGAGAACAAAGTGTTCCTATCCGATACCTGTATCTGAATGTCCCAGTTCTTGTTCATGCTCGACAAATGACTCGTAACTCCACGTGGCATATTTGCAATGATGCATTACACTAAGGAGGGTAGCACATGACATACTGATTGACATGGATCCTCTTTGGGGTACTCGTACTAAGGTACGACTTTCAGGAGGATAATCATGCAGGCCACAGCATGTGAGTCCAAGATTTCACCTAGGGTTAAATTAGGCAACTAAACATACTAGATGCATGGAGAGGGTAAAATCCCGAGATCGTGTTACACCAGCCGCCTTGAGATATTGCCTCGACGCGCCGGCTGGTCTCCACGGATACTGTGTCATCTGCAACGAGTGGATGACTGTATCCGATTAATTCCTGCTATATATTATATATTTTAGCAAGGTGGCCTTACGAGGGACCTGTGCTCAATCATACCTGTCTACGCGAACCCCTGGGTTGGCTAGCCATGCTGGAAAGATACGATCTGAGGATTTTCTAAATAACATGACGCGAGGATAACCTCGTCCCACTAGAAACTCGTAGACTTGATTGGCCGTGAAAACGACTTGCTTGTATCCTATTACCTTCCGTGAATAACTGAGGGAAGCGGACTGTCCTGGTACATGATCCAACCTATGTTCTTATTTGATTGTTGGGTTGGTTATCGTACTATGACCGGCTGTGGACCGAAGTTATGAACGGAAGACTTATTATGGTTGTAAAGTGCTACTTCTGTGAATGATTGAGGAACATGGTCTATCGTGGTACATGATCCAACCCATGTTCTTGTTTGATTGTTGGGTTGGTTATTCTGCTGCGATAGGCTATCGACCGAAGTCACGATCAGGACATTTTATTGTTTATACCTTTTAACTTCTGTGAAAGTTATAGAGTACGACACGTCCCGACTCCATGCGGCATCTTTTGTCCTTGTTTGGTTGTAAGGGTGCCATATGGGTTCGAGGATGTTGCGCCACCCTATAATAGTAGCATAAGTATTACTATTATCAATCATTCTATTAACTGGGTTTTTAATCTTAACTCTTGTGCCCCTTTGGCAGTACTTGCTATTCGGGGCTGACCCCGCTGGTTTTGTTTGGCCAGATCTCGTAGCAGAGCCGGAGGACACGATCTTCCTCCCTGACATCCATGGTGCATACTAGGAGCATGGCAGTTCGGGGACTCGAGTGGGTTTCTTCTCCACCACTCCTGCTTATACATTTTGCGGCATTTAGCCACCGGCACCTGTTAGCCGGATTACAAGATATTTTGTGTCAGTACAGAATTGTAAATAAACAGACTGCAGCTGTGTATAATTTTGTACTCCTGACTCTCTGAGATAGCTGAATTATAAAGCTAGTCTCTCATGATCATTTTGATGAAGCGTCAGGGACGCCTTACTGCTTTATCTTTAATGTTCATTTCATTGCTGATGTGACTTGATTGATTGAGACATAGAACTCTGTGGGACCATAGGAGACTTGATTGTAGCATGTACCCCCTAGTCTCTCGACAACCACGATCGCCGTATGACATTACGTACCTCATATGGAGTAGCTGGCCTAGTTCCGTATTTCGGTACTGGGGCGTGACAGACCGGAACAGGCGTTGTATTTGGCGATCGTGTGGAGGACGACCTCGATCGATCCGCTGTCTCCAAAGGAGAATATGAGGATATCGTTCGCGTAAGCCAGGTGAGTAATGAGGGGACAGCCGGTTGTGGTGTGAAAGTGGTTAAAACCTGCCATATTGGGCATACTGTTCAGACTTCTGCTAAACACTTTAGCCGCTATTATGAAAATAGTGGATGAGAGCGGGTCCCCCTGACGAACACCGCTAGTGGATCGAAAGAATCCAGCAGCCTGGCCGTTGATGACCGTGGAGAACCACACGTTGTTGATGGATCTGAAGACGATGTCTATCCAAGGTTCGGAGAAGTCGAAGGCCCTAAGAACCCAGATCATGAATTGCCAGTCCAGACGGTGGTACGCCTTCTCCATGTCAAGTTTGATGGCCATGTTTCCCCCCTCGATGGGAACTTCATGCATGTGATCATCTCTTGGGCAAGGAGGATGTTGTCTGATATATTGTGGCCTCTAACAAACTCGCTTTGCTCTTCGGAGATGATCTTGGAGAGAAGATCAGACATACGTTTGGCGACGATCTTGGATATGATTTTGTTGGTGAAGGTACAGAGGCTGATTGGGCAGAAGTCTTTGAATGTTTTCGAATTGTCTTTTTTGGGGATAAGGATGATGTTGGCGCATAAAATCGACTTGGGGTATCTAGCCCCTTGGAGGAAGACTACAGTATTTTCTACTAAGTCGGTTTTAATGATGTCCCAACAAGCTCTAAAGAAAACCCCGTTGAAACCATCCTACCCCAGGGAGCTGTGTTCGTTAATGGACCAGACTGCCGCTTTAACCTCCTCCTCTGAGGCGGTAGCCAGCAATGTATCGTTATCGTGGTCGCTGATGAGGGATGGGACAATGGACAATAACGACACGTCCTTAACGACCTGCTCTTTGGTGAAGAGGTTGGAGTAGTATTTCATAGCGACAGTCTGAATGCCAACCCGGTCATCCACCAGATTGCCGTTGTCGTCGAGAATCCGGTGCAGCTTTAATTTGTTCCTGCGACCATTGATGCAGGCATGAAAGAATCTAGTGTTCCGATCTCCGTCAGTGTCCCAAGTCGTTATGGCTTTTTGCCTCCAGAACTCGGTCTCTATACGCAGCCTAGATTTAAGAAGAGCTTTAGCGAGGTTAAGAGTTGCGCGGTCCTCCGGGGATCTGGTGTTGGTGAATGTGGTCTTCGTACGGGTGACGTCATCCTCCGCCTCCCTAATGGCCTGAAAGATGTCACCGTATGCCTCTTTGCTCCAAGACGAAAGGGCCTTACGAGTGGCAAAAAGTTTAGCCGCCATCCGGGCCATAGGGTTAAGAATCGAGACAGAATTCCAGGTTTGAGGGACGATGTGTTAGAAATGGGGATAATGTCACCAGAAGTCAAGGAAGCGGAAAGCTTTCTTTTAGGTGGTGTGATTATTGTTGATCTGGACAAGGAGAGGGGAGTGGTCTGATTCTGTGGAGTTAAGGTGGGTTAGGTTAGGGATCAGGCCCATGTCGGACCAGCCATCGTTGGTCATAGCCCGATCTAATCGAGAGTACTGTCGCCGATGTCCCTCCTGCATGTTGCACCAGGTGAACTCGCTTCCATGGAAGTGGATTGGGATGAGGTTCCCAAAAAAGGCAAAGTTATTGAACTCGTCCATCGTCGGCTGGGAAGGAGGTCGCCCTCCGGATTTTTCCTCTCTACTCGACACCGTGTTGAAATCTCCGATACAGAGCCACGGAAGGCCATGAGTTTGGACCGCAAGAAGGTCGGCCCAGAGCAATCTGCGCGCAGGAATATCGCAGCTACCACGGACTGCGGAGAGGACGGAGCGAGATTTGAGGGCTTGGTGCTCGATCCAACAAGTCAGGGCCTGAGGCGATTCATGGATGATGCAAAATTTGAGGTCTTGCGCAAGTAGAATCCAGATGTCATTGTCGCCAGCGATGGCATACGGGAATCCTAGCTTGAGTTAAGTAGCTTTTATTCTTTTTTGAAGGATTTTTGGTTCTATAATGATGAAAATATCTATGCGGTGAGTCTTCTTGAGGATGAGGAGTCTGTTCATCGTCGATTTGTTCCCGAGACCCCTCATATTCCAGGAGATGATGTTAAGCATCTGATGAGGGAATGGGCTGGAAGTGGCTGTGCTTCGTGGTGGACCTTGTGGTCCTTGCCGTCGTCTGTTTTTGATTGTTTTTGTTCTTCTTGGAGGAGGTTTTTTTGGTGAATGAGCTGTTGGGCCCCTTGCTTCCTGTTTCTGTGATAGTCCAAGTTGGGACGCTGCTTCCCTCGACGTTAGTGGTGGTGGATTCTGGCTCGATGTCTTGTTCATCCAAGGCGCATAAGGGGTTGTCACGGTCCAGAAATCCTGCTTCCTTAGCTTGCCAAAATCTATCGGTTAAGGGGTGGCAAAGCATGGTAGGAGCGTCCAAGGGAAGAGGTAGGGGAGATTGAGGGGGCTTTTGGTCTGCCGAGAGGGCAGCTCTGGGGGACCGGGGTGCCTTGACCTGCTCTGTGCTGCTCGCCAACGAGATAATACAGGATAGTTGAGAGTGGTCGACGGGTGGTTGGGTGTTGTGGTGTATCCTGCGGGGGTGTTGGGTGGTGGTATCGGTTGGAATGGGTAGTTGGGTGGTGAGGTCTATTTCAGTGTCCGTGTGGAGGGTGAGACCGCTGGACTTGGGACGGTCCTATTGTTCGGGGATGCTGGAGGGGAGCTCATTGGAGTCATTGTGATCTTCGTCGAAAGTATTACCCGATAGGAGTTCGAACGGATTATGGAGGGGGAGGGTGGAATGAGTGAAAGGGACGATGGCGGAGCTGGTCGTGGCGGTCGAGTGAGGATAAGGGTTAATCTGACCGACGATCGGAGGACGGGGGTCTGGATTGGAGTTGTGGATGATAATGTCGGAGCTGGACGTGGCAGCCATGGTGGTCGTAGCGGGGTATTTTTGAGCTGTCGGCGCACGCGGGAGGCATGTGTTAGACTTCCATAGTTCAGGGTGGGTACGGAAGCATTGCTGTATTTGGTGTCCTCTCATCTGGCAGTGTTTGCAAAAGATTATGTTGTTGTCATAGATCAGCGATTGGCTGTGTGTTTAATCTCCGAGCTCAATCTCTATGATTTTGGGAGGGTCGTTCGCGAGATCTAGCTCGACAGAAATCTTCGCATAGTTGCACTTGGAGAGGTTGCTAGTTTCTTCAGCGATGGCAACTAGAGTCCCGAAGGAGCTGGCTATTCGTTTGAGGGCAGCTACGGGGAAGCAAACGAGGGGGAGGTTGGGTAGGGTGATCCATGTAGAAATGATCGTTGAATTAATTTTCGGATTGAAATTGGGGGACCATTTGACCACCTTGGCGGTCTGTGTACCCATTCTGGTCGTGCCCTTGGCGCGAACAGTGGCAAAGTCTGAATCGGATGAGAGATGTAAGAGCATATGCCTGGGGTCAAGCGGCGCGATGTGGTATGTTGCGGAGAGGCACCACTTGGCAATGTTCTCCGTGACAACGGAGATCTTCGGACAACCGGATCCAAATTTGAGGACAAATGACTTAGAGAAAGAGGAGGACAGGGAAGCGATCTCCGACGCGGCGAAGGGGATCCGTATGAGATCGCCATCGACGGAAGGCGGGAGTTCAACGTCAGGGAGCAGGATCTCCTCCGTCGACGAAGGTAATCGCCCCCCCCCCCCCCCCGATCTGGACGTAAGGCCGCTGCGTAAGAAACGTGGAGAGGAGGGACAGTCACGCTGTCCGGGGGGGAGAGGGCTCCGGATGGAGCTACGGAGGATGGGGACCTAGAGGCCACGGGGGGCACGGGATCCGCGAAGCTGGCTCCGGGGATGGGGTGGGTAAGTGAGGCGAGAGACAACGCGGTCGCCACAGCAGGGGGGGCAACGGCCTGGGCCTGGGATGGTTGGTGGTGCGCCCGAGGGATCTGAGTGGCACCGCTGAAAGATGACATAAAAGTGGGATAGTCCGCACAGACAGGCGCCTGGAAAAATAGGCGTGCGCCATGGAGGGGCCCGAGCTGGCAACGGCCAGAGGGTGCGAGGAGTCCGTACAGGCGACGGCCTGGGATCTGTGGCCTGACCAAACAAGGGGGCCCAAAGGTGGATACGCAGGGAGCGCATAAGGAGAGCTGTGGCATAGAGCTGGGGACAGCTTAGCCCACGGAAAGGGTGTGAGCGTAGAGCCCAGAGCTCACCCCCGGATAGGGGGAGTGGGCTAGGTTCATGGGCCCGGGTGGCGCCAAAGAGAGCCTAGAGAGGGGCTGGGCTGCGTAAAGAGGGGAACTACTCAGCGTAAGCGTAGAAAGGGAAGCTTCCGGGCTCGCGTAAAGCAGGATGTCCGAGCTCCCTCCTGAGCAATGGTCAACACGAGCTAACCGAGGTGAAGGGCCCCCGAGGGAAGCGCAGGGCACGGGAAGCGACGCGTGACAGGATGCGTGACTCGACTCCACATACCCCACCGGGGAGGAGCCGAGGCAAGGCCTGCGGAGCATGAGTTACGAGGGGAAGGTGACCGCTGTAGGTCGTCGCTCCCGGGAAAGAAGGCCGGGGCAGACCCGTCGACTCATGGAGGGGGAGAAGGTAGCCATCGTAAAGGGGGAGCGAGCCCGGAGAACGGCCGTACTGGCGAGGGCAGCTCAGGAAGGGTAAGAGGAGGGGCCCACCGAGGCTGGTTGGCGAGCAAGGAGAAGGGCTTTACGACCATAGCGAGCTGCGCTCGCGTCCAAGACAGGGAGGGGCGGAAAGGGGGGAGGAGGTGTGGGGAATGCGAAGGGCGGGGCGGTGGAAGCCGGGGGAGGCTGATCAGGGGGGACTACCCTGGCTGGGGATGCCAGCCTCCCCCCACCGCCTGGGGTTGCCTGACCGGCCTGGGTCTCTACTGGGGCAGGTGCGGCCGCTATAGCCGTGGGAGCGGTAGTAAATAAAGAGGAGAAAGGAGGCTGCTCTATCGCCTGGCAGGAGTGTGCTGGCCACGACGAGGAGGAGTCCACAGCCGGAGAGGCCAGAGTGGCATAAGGATGCCGGGGGACGAGCCGAGAATGGAGGGGAGGGAGGACCGAGGGGGCCGGCGCCGAAGCAAGCTCCTCCGACGACTGCGGGACAGGGGTGGGAGGTCCAGAGTGGAACGGACGCCGAGGACGTCCGAGGGGCACGGCTTGGACGAGGAAGGGAGGTGCGCGGAGGCATCGGGTGGGAGGGGAGAGAGGGACGGTGGAAGAGGGTGGCGATGTCAACCGGCGTTGGCCGGGATGGGGAGGACATGGCCGAGGGAGAGTGAGGGGGAGAGAGCTCCTGCTGCCTTCATATATATATATATATATATATATATATTCAAAAACTGGATATATAAGATTTTTCAATCATGTTCTCCTCTCCCCCCTTCTTCCCCCAGACCCTCTCCTTCCCTCCCTGACGCCTCCATGCCCCCTTCTTCCCCCCCTCGTCGACGTCTTCACGCTGGCCGATGGATGTCGGAGGCTCAGTCCATCCTCCCATGTCCGGCGCGTACCCTTTTCCGTCCTCCAGCCGCAGACGGAGACGGCGTCGCCGTCACCCGTATCTTCCTCGGCCGAGGCCTCCGCGGTAGCCCCCACTTTGTGTCTTCCCTATCCATCCTCGGTGCCCCCCTCCCTCGAATGGACAGAAGAGCAACTAGCTCTCCTAAGGAGATCCACCGCCTGCCCCTCGCCTCTTCTGCCCGCGGTTCCCTCGCTCGAGGCCCGGCTTTCCCCTTCCAGCCTCCGTGGGTCGGTTCCTCCCCCCCGTCTGACCAGCGCGAGTCAGCCCCTTTCTCCGACGTAGCGGCCGGCGCCGTTGGCCTTACGGACTCGCCTTCCCTAGCCGAATGCCCTTTTCCCTCGGGAGGCGTGACGGGCCACGTGACTAGTATTGGGTTCGAGGAACACCTGTCTTCTACTCATGCCTGCGCTGGACCAGAAGACCTGCTGTCCTGGCACGGCTCCCCTCAGCTCTCTCCAGTCCTGTCGAGGCCCACGTGGGCAGTTTCACTCCGCTACATCCCTTGGTGCAAGCAGCAGGTTGCGCTCGTCCCTTGCTGTAAGTTGAGGGCTATATACATTTTCCTATGCGCACTTTGGCGCCTGGGGTGAGCCGCGCGCACTCTAGCGCGTTGGGAGCTCCAGTCGGTGCCCTTTCTTCTTCAGCTGAGGACCTTCCCTCGGGTGACGTGCCCGGCCCTCTCCCCTCGGAAGTTATGGCGGGCCACCTGTCTTCTGCCCTATCCTGTATTGGATCAGAAGACCAGCTGTCCTGGCACAGCCCACGCGGGCATGTCCCTTCTGCTCTCACCTGTCCTGTCGAGGCCCACATGGGCAGGTTCACTCCCCTAAGTCCCTTGGCGCCAGCAGTAGGTTGCACTCGTCCCTTGGTGCGAGCTGAGGGCTGCGCACATTTTCCTCTGCGTAATTTAGCGTCTGGGGCGAGTCGCACGCACTCCGGCGCTTTGTGAGCCCCAGTCGGTGCCCCTTCTGCATCGGCCTACCTCGGGGGCCAGCCGTCCTATCCCGCGCCCTTCCCGTCCTGGGCAGCCCTCCATCCCCCCTCCGCGCTCCTGGCACAACCTGCGGTTTACTCTGGCATGCTTCCCACGTCAGTATCCCATGGCCCAGGATACGTAGACCAGCGATTCCCTGCCCTAAGCAAATTGACGTCGGGCGCCTCCCCCTCGGGCGATGTTCGGAGTCGCACTGGCGCTACCCCCCCAAATGTGCACGGGTCTCGCAGGATCCCTGATAGGGCGCCGCCTGGCAACCCCCTGGCGCAGCTTATGGTCGGCGCCCCATGTCCCTCTCTAGATGCGCCAGGGGCTCACATGGTAGGACATTCCCCCTCCGGCCTTGGGCTCACGTGTACCCCGTCACCCACGTCCCCTCCCCCTGCCTCGTGACGTTTGGCGCTAAATCAGTTCTGGCGACGTCCATCCCCTCACTGGAGCCAACTTCTGTTGGAATTGCTCTCGTGGGCCTGTCGCTCGTGCTTACCTCTTCGGGGGTATCCCCATCCTCCGGTACTCCTCTCAATTTTTGCCCTGGTCAGTGCGCCAATCTCGTGATGCGTTTGGCGCTCGCCAACACATTACTCGATCCTCCTAGCTCCTCCTTTCATCCGCCGGGGGACTCTCTTCCTGCTGTCGATGTGATTAAGGATGGCCCGACCATCCTTCCCCCTGTGCACCCTGCTGGCCACACCTCCTCCGTCGTTCCCGGGAACTCCTTCACATCGGACAATCCCTGTGCAGTGGTCCCACCCGGAGATATCTCTCACTCGGACATCCCTAGCGCGATGGCCCCCCTTGTGCTCCCTCTTACGCCGAGGCTCTCCGGCCAGATCGTGGGAGGCACTTACCCCATCCAGGGGTAGAGATCTAGCTTCCAACCGTTAAATTCTCGCCACCTCTTGTCGGCTACCTCATCCGGGTCCCCTTCGCCGCGATGGAAATCTCTTCCCTATCCTCTTTTTTTACTAAGTCGTTTGTCCTCAAATTTGGTTCCGGATGCCCGAAAATCACTATAGTCATAGAAGCTGTCGCTGGGTGGAGCCTCTTCACAGCATACCGGGTTGCTTCGTTTGACCCCAAGAAAATGTTCCTACACCTGTCATCCGAACCGTACTACTCTTTAGTTCGGGCCAAGGGGACTTCCAGAATCGGCACACAGACCGTTAAAATTGTCAAATGGTCTCCTAACTTCAACCCCAAAGTGGATTCGACAATCATATCCACATGGATCATCCTCCCCAACCTTCCCCTGGTCTGTTTCTCCGCAGCAGCCCTAAAACGGATAGCCAACTCCTTTGGACCCTGGTAGCTATCGCAGAAGAAACTTGTAACCTCTCCAAATGCAACTACGCGAAGATATGTATGGAGTTAGACCTCGCGAATGACCCTCCCAAACTGATAGAGATCGAGCTTGGAGATCAAACACACAGCCAACCGCTGGTTTATGACAATAATGTCATCTTCTGTAAACACTGCCAGATGAGCGGTCACTCCATGCAGCACTGCTTCCGTCCCCACCCCGAGCTAAAGAAGTCTAACCCGGCAACCCGCACGCCCCGGCTGCCCACCGTAACCCTGACACTGCTAATCAGACCTCGTATCCCAATCCTCACCTTCTGATTGACGCCCCAGCACTACTTTCCTGCTTCCGCCCGACCATCATGACTAGTTCCACGATTGTCCCATTCAATCCACCCGCTATCTCACTCAATAATTTGTTTGAACGTATCACATGCATCACTCCTGACAGGGCTCCCGATAACTCCAGTGAGCCCTCTTCATCTATCCCCGACGGAAACGTCCAGCCAGATTCCCCTAAGCCCAGCTGCTCTGTCGAGCGATATAACCACCCTCATGTACATCACCCTGGCGTCGTCAGCTCTCACATCGCACCACCCCCATCTCATCCCATAACCTATTAGTGTTCATTCTCTCCTCCCTCCTTCTGAGGACTCTCACTCTCCCCCTTGTGCCACCGACCTCCCACATCAGTCTGGAGCGGTTCATACAGAGAATCGACAAGAGCAGAATTTTGAACCCCGGCGTATCGACACTCATCCAACTTGTCTCACATCTGAAACGACCATCCCCTCGTCAGATGCTGGGCCCCCTTGGCACCCTCCCCCTCAAATAGCGGACGTTCAACCTAGCTTTAACCCCACTTTAAACGGCAGGTTCTGGCAAGCCAAGGAAGCGGGTTTCCTCGACTGCGGTAATCCATTATGTGCCCTGAAAGAAAATGAAAATGACTCTACTAACTCCTTAACAGATGACAATGGTAGCAGTGAACCCTGCAGGACTAGCAAGGCTATCGTAGTCAACGGGTCTACCATCACACCCACCAAAAAAATCTCCTCTAAAAAGAATAAAAACAAACAAAAGAAGCAGACGGCAATGACAATAAGGTCCGCCACGAAGTTTAATCACCTCCCTCCCACTACCCAATCAAATGCTTACGTGAGTGGGCTGGGCAACAAACCGACGCTGAATAGAATCCTCAGCCTCAAGAAAACTAAACGAATAGACATCCTTATCATTATTGAACCTAAAGTTCCTCAAAGAAGAATCAAAGCCACTCAACTCAAGCTTACATTCCCTCATGCCATCACAGGATGTAATGACATCTGTATTTTCTTCGGGCCAGAATTCAAATTTGGAACCATAAAAGATTCGCCTCAGTCTCTATCTTGTTGGGTCGAACATCCGGTCCTCAAGTCCCGCTCCATCCTTTCTGCCATCCACGGAAGTTGTGACATCCCAGAGCGTAGATTACTTTAGAAAAACCTTTTGGAAGCTGCCTTACCCTACCAAGGTCTCCCGTGGCTCTGTATCGGAGATTTCAACATGATGTCCTACCGAGAGGAGATATCCGGTGGTCGCTCGCTCCCCCAGTCCGCGATGGACGATTCCAACAACTTCATCTTCCACAAAATCTTAACCTCCATCTCCTTCCATGGCATTGCATTCACCTGGTGCAAAATGCAGGAGGGCCATCGGCGCCAGTACTCTCGTCTGGATCGAGCGATCGTCAACGACAGTTGGACTGACATGGGCATAATCACAAACCTCTCTCATCTGAACTCCACTGAATCGGACCACTCCCATCTGCTCATCATGATCAGCAACAACCACACCAGCACTAAAAAAGCATTTCGCTTCCTCGACTTCTGGTTGCATCATCCCCAATTCCAGAACATTGTGGCCTCCGCTTGGAACTTTGTTTCGGAACTTGACCCACTGTTACGAATGGCGGCTAAACTGAAAGCCACTCGTAAGGCATTAACGTCCTGGAGCAAAATGGCTTTTGGAGACATCTTTCAGGCTATTAAGGAGGCGGAGGACGACGTCACTCGCGCTGAGACCTTGTTTGCCATTGACAGATCTCCGGCTGCCCGCGCCTCGCTCAACCTTGCCAGAGCTATTCTCAAATCCAGGCTTAAGGTGGAAACGGAATTCTGGAAGCAAAAAGCCAGATTGACCTGGGACAACGACGGTGATCGGAATACCAATTTCTTTTATGCGTGTGTCAAAGTCTGCAGAAACCTATTAAAATAACACCAGATATTCGATAATAATGGTGCCCTGGTGGACGACCAGGAAGGCATTTAGGCGGCGGCGGAGAACTTCTACTCTAACCTTTTCACTAAAGAGCATGTTGTTAAAGACGTGGCGATTCTGTCCAAAATCCCATCCCTCATCAGCGATAGCGAGAATGAGACCCTGGTTGCTACTCCTTCGGAGGAGGAGGTTGAGACGGCTATCTGGTCCATAAAAGAACACAGTACTCCAGGCCTGATGGATTCAATGGCATCTATTTCAGAGCTTGTTGGCACATCTTAAAATCTGACATATTGGAGGCAACTATAGCCTTTTTCCAAGGGGCGAGATATCCCAATTCCATTTTTTGTGCCAACATCATCCTAATCCCCAAAAAAATAACCCGGAAACCTTCAAAGACTTTCAGCCTATCAGCTTATGCACCTTCACCAACAAGATTATATCGAAGATCATAGCCAACCGAATGTCCAATCACCTCCCCAAGACCATCTCCGAAGAACCAAGCGGGTTTATTAAAGGCCGGAACATCACTGACAACATTCACCTCGCTCAAGAGATGATTATATATATAAAGTTCCCGTACAGAGGGGGGAACGTCGCCATCAAACTGGACATGGAAGAGGCTTACGACCGCCTGGACTGGCAATTCATGATCTGGGTCTTCAAGGCTTTCGGCTTTTCTGAATCCTGGATTGACATCATTTTCATATCTATCAACAATGTATGGTTTTCCACCGTCACCAATGGCCAGGCTGCGGGGTTCTTCCGATCTTCTCGCGGGGTTAGACAGGGGGACCCCCTCTCTTCCACCATTTTCATCATTACGGCAGAAGCTCTCAGCAGAAGACTTAATAGCATGCCCAGAATGCTCGGTTTTTATTACTTCCACACCACCACTGGCTGTCCACTTATCACTCACCTGGTGTACATAGATGGCATCCTTATTTTCTCCTTTGAAGACATCGGATCGATCGAGGTGGTTCTAAGTACGCTAGCGAGATACACCAGATGCTCCGGACAGCGCGTCAATAAAAACAAGAGCATCATCTATACCCATCACAAAGCTGACAGAACCAGCGCATCTGTGCTCTACAACATGACCTCGTTCGCCACGGCCTACCCGTCTTTCCTCTACTTGGGTTGCCCGTTGGTGTACGGAAAGTCTAACTCGGGAATCTTCGACCGACTTGTAGACAAGATCCGTAAAATGATCGAGGGATGGCACAACGCAACATTATCTCTAGGAGGCAAGATGACCCTTATCAAACACGTTCTTTCTTCCATCCCGTTGTACATCCTGGCCGTCTGCTCACCTCCCAAGAAGGTCCTCCACTCCCTCGAATCCCTCTTTGCCAAGTTCTTCTGGGGTCAATGCGACGGCAAGGACAAACACCACGGGGCCGGTTGGGATACCATGGCTAAACCCACTGTTGAAGGAGGTCTGGGATTCAGTAGACGTGCCCACATCGTGGACGCCTGCTCTATGAAGCTGTGGTAGAAGTTGCGCATGGAGAGCTCGCTATGGACGAGGTTCATGAGAGCTAGATACTCCAGATTCTTACATCTGTCGGAGGTGGTCACTAACAACAGATCTTCGGCATCGTGGCGTCGCATAATTCGTGGTCGCAACATCGCAGAACCTTTAATCCATCTTCAGTTAGGCGACGGACGCTCATCGACCTGTCTGGAACGGTAGTTAGGAGTAGACAACATCCAGCCCAACGCTCGAACTCCGCTGGGATGCGTAATTAGGGATCTATGGGAGGGCAGTTCTGGATGGAATTGGGGGAGGGTCAGAGATTGGCTTGGTCAGCCGACGGTCGACGGTCTTCTTGCTGCTAACATGCGGGTCACTGACACATCCGACACGTGGAGATGGTCCCCTAACCCGTACGGGACTTTCACGCTAGCTTCTGCCAGAATTGTGGCCAGAGGCAGTGGCGTCCCATATGCCACTTGTGCAAAGTTTTTGGCAGTCCTACATTCCTATCAAATGGTCTATCCTTATCTGGCGCACATTACGCTGGAAGCTACCGACGGACGACTCTATCAAATCTATTGGATTCAGCCTCGCATCCAGATGCCACTGCTACGTAGAGCACAATTTGGAATCGGCAGAGCACGTCCTTCTTTCTGGTGAGTTGGCGACTCAGATGTGGTTCAATCTATATAATAGACTAAGTCTTGTCCCCCCGACTGGGGGCTTCCACGATCTCCTGGCCAGCTGGAACGGCTCCCACGGACACCAGATCGTCGTAGCCACTGGAATTTGGGTTTTATGGAAGAACATGAACAAATTCAAATATGAAGGTCGCCAACTCCTCCCTACACAATTATTCAGAGAGGTTATCAAACAAATTCTCAAAGCTAGGAAGTGCTGCTCTTACGCCTCCATCACTTTTTGGGAGGCCCTTATTTAGGTCTTCTTCTGGGACTCTTGCGCTTTCCCTGTCGGCTGTCGTAGAGATCTGGTTTCATTTTGTGCGCGTCTCGTACTGTTTGTTTTCTTTTTCTCTGGTCGTGTTGTGCGCGCTTACTTGTATAGGCTTCGATTCAAAATAATAATAATAATAATAATAAATTAATTATATATTCAAAAACTACCTTTTATTCATAACCTTCAAAAACCAACCCGTATACATTCATGTAACGCATTTTGGTTATCTTTCCATAGCCTGCGGGACCACAGCATGTTTGCATCCAACCATAGCTTTCCTGACTTGTCGTTTGACTTTGGAAATGACTTACGAGGAAGAGAAACTATATATATATATATATATATAGGAAGATACTACATGTCATAAACCAAACACTTGGGGTGCATCATCCCCGTATCGCACTAGTCTACGATACGCTTGTGATAGGTCGAGAATACATATACCAAACCTTGTCCGAATCACACCAAATCACATGGGCAAATCTAAAATATATATTAAAACCTAATTAAAGCAATACATAGCCAGTGCCAAGTGTCATGTAGAATTGGACATGTGTGCCACAAGTGTCGGAGGGAAAAAACCCCCAAAATGATTCAGTATCCTACCGTATCATGATATGGCCTACTCGTATGCATTTGTGGATACGGATCTAGACACACACAAGCAAACTAATCAAAATAGATTGAGATAACCAAATGACAAATACATGGTTCACCAATCTCAAAATTCTTCCAAAATTGGCACAAAAACAACATAACATTCACATAGAGAGTCATTATAGCCTAATTGTAACACCCAGTTTTCTAAATAAGGGTAATTTTGAAATTTTGTGATTTTAATTATTTAATTATGATATTTAAATAATAATATGATATTTGGTGATTTTTAATCATTTTAAAACTATTTAAAAATTATGACTTGTGATTTTGATGTGCAGCTAGTGAAACCGTAGAGACTGTCTGACCTAGGGCCTAACCCCTTGATTTGGAATATCTATTTATCATTTTTAGCCTAGGGCTAATTTGGTCATTTTGACTTATTGGAATTCATTGATTAATTATTGGATTGGTGGTTGTTGATTTTGACTTTTACTAGTTGTGACTATGGTTGGCGATTTTGCCCTGGTGCCCTCTACCCGAGCCGGGTACCCTGCACCCTCAGGTTCCCACGGGTACCATCTACCCTAGGAGGGCAAGCCCTACCCTTATCCTCTTGGAATTAGGGTAGGGTAAGGGTTTTATCTTGTTACCCTAGTGCACTTACCCGGGTACCCGCCCTACCCTACCCTGAATCATTACCCTACCCACTACCCTTAACCCTCTAAAACCTTCGACCCTACCCTTCTCCCAAACCTGATTACCCACATTCCCACTGCCATAGTATTACTACTACATACTTGTATTTTTTTGTAATTGGTTAGTACTTAGGATTAGGAGAACTATATGGTGCTTGATCCTAAGGAGTCAGGTCTAGCCCCCTCCTTGGGTATGTAGACAGCTCAGGTTCTACTATATAACTGGGTTCAGCGCCTTTAGTAAAAAAAATATTCCTTCTGTTATTTCTTATTAAGTTTTTATGATTTTTGAATGTTGTAAAAATCTTAAGTATCAAGGTGTTTACTAGCAAAAAAAATAATTTTCAAAGTTAAAAAAATTGAAATGGCAAGGATAATACCCTTACCCACCCTACCCTGACCCTCAGCTACCCTGTGAGGGTAAAGGGCAAGGACGGGTAATGGGTATTGGTTTTTTGGAAGAGGGCTACCCTACCCTCATGACTCCCCTAGGGTATCAAAAAAATGTTAATACCCTGCCCTGCCCTGCCCTCTTCCTGCCCTTATCTTACCCTACCCTATCCATCGCCACCCCTAGTTGTGACTTAAGAGACTAACCTAGATATTGACCCTAGCTATGATGACTTGATTAGCATGGTGAGACCCTAGTCTAACTTAAGTCAACTCAAGTTAGGTCACTTAGGATCAAGTTTGAAATAGGAGGATTGGTGATTTAGTCCATAGGCTTGAGACTTAGAAATTGGTTCCATGACTAGTACAACTAGGCCCATAGCCCATTAGACTAAACCCTAACCCTAACTTTCACTTTATGACCAGCCACTAGGTCATTCCCAACCCTATAAAATCTCTCTTCCTATTGTTCTTGCCTCTTTTATATCATTTCTCCATTTGTCAAAAACCAAGGTTTGTTCCCTTCTTCAAAATTCCTATTTTATTCATTTATCCACCTTTTTCATCCTAGTCTTTTGTATTGGATTCTAAATGACGTTTATGGACTGCTGGTAGAGAGCTATTTCAGCTTGGGATCAATTTGGAGCATTGGGCTATCAAGAAGAACACCCCCCATTGAAGCTTTTTCATGCTATTTGCACCTATAGGTAAAACTCCTCAAATTGTGTTAATATTCTATTTTCTTTGCATTTTGGGCTAGATTTAGGAGTCCCCTAGCTGTCCCTAAAATTTAGGTTAATTTCGTGTCCATTTGGTGTCCGTATCGGACACGTATCAACACCTAGGTATAGGTGTTCGATAAAATGCCACATAGGACATTTCTTCACTGTTTCTGGAATGTTTTTGAATGGGATTGCTGTTTATGATGTCTCATTTTATTTCCCTAACTTAGGTTGTCATTTCTGTGTCGTGTCGTGTCCACATGATGACACGAACACGTCCCGTGCACGGGTTAGGGTTTCCTCTGCTGCCCGTGTCCTAGTTCTCCTAGTACACGACACATCTGGACACAAACATTTGTGTGAACCTTCACTAGGTGACTAATATATAGTGTATTAAATTTTATTAGATATTATTTAGTGGTTAGAGAGCAATTCTGTAGGAACGAAATAGTAAAGCGTAATACTCTAGAGGGGAGGGTGAATAGAGTTGGCAGCGGAATAATGCTAATTAAAAATGTTAGCAGCACAATCACAGAATATTAATCACAACTGAAATAAAGTAAAAACAGAGTTAAGAGAGCAAACATAAAGACAGCGATGTATACTGGTATCTCTCTGTTGAAGACTAATCCAGTCGGTAGAACTCTTGCTACTAGTTGAATCCACTATTGGAAAAACGCAAGTTTTCTTACGAAGTCCTTGCAACTTCTACAACGCGAGCTTTGATATGAAGAACTCGTCCAACTTCAAATGTGAAGAGGTATTCTTCAATCAAGCCTTCTGATTACAATCTCTCAGAAACTTCTAGACCGTACCGCACTGGCAAATTGACTAGAGGATTGTAACTAGCTTGGGATCTGAAATTGAAAGCTCTAGAAAACTCTTTGGTAGACTGAAAGCTTTAGATAGAGAGAAGATTGAAAGTGAATGAGTGAATTGAAATGATCAATCCTTCTCTATTTATAGGAGTTCCAAAGGCAGACTTTTGTCAGAATTTGGGCAGAATTCGGGCAGAACTCTTTGAGCAAATCTCGGTCAAATTCGCAACTGCAGGAGGACCAAGTTCCAAAGATTCAAAATCACAACGGCTACCAACCGAACTCTGGCCGAACTCTGGCCGAACTCGGTCTGAGTTCTGTCAGGGTTAAGTCAGGGTTTAGTTAGGGTTTTTGAAAAAGCTTTTGGTGATTTTTGAAAACCTTTTTGAAAATCTTTTTGAGAGGTCATTTTAAAAACATTTTGAACGTATTTAGGGATAGCCTATTTGCCAGTATGACTCGGTGTACAACATATTCCTAGACTCAAATAAAATAAAAAATACATTGCATAAGAAATTACAAACTCGAGTAGGCAAACAGATCTTCGGTCTTGAATGGAGTGGATAGCCAATCTTGATCATGTCCAAGAATCCGAGATGTCCAGACTAGCTTCGTATATCCAGATAGAGTTTGATCAATTATTAAAATCAGGTTGACCATATGACCAATGGGCCAACAATCTCCCCCATTTTGATAATTGACAAACTATGAATGATATAACATTAAGCTAAGCTTGTTCAAAATCAAAAAGTAAAAATTGTTCATATCATGTATTATCTCAAAAGAAATGTTAGATCTTTAATTTTCTCCCCCTTTGTCACTTAGCAAAATAATTGCAAAAGAGAAGGCTCCCCCGCAATCAATGCATAAGTAACAAGTAGTGAGAAAACATAAAAAAATATGAGAAACACATTACAGCATGTATTGTTTCTACAGATTATCATTACAGGCATGTATTGTTTCAAGAACATAAAAAATCAGGCATGCTAATTCACAGGCAGTTTGTAATGAAGAAGCAGTATAAAGAGATAGTGCTAATAATTAAACCAAAGTGCTGAAATAAACTGAAATGCCATAACTGAAACACCGTAAACATGTCCATGAATGATAATAGAACTGAATCAAACTACAAAGTGCTGATAATAACTAGAAAGTACTGATAAAAATAAAAGAAATACTGATAAAAACTTGGAATGTTGGAGCATTTCCAAGTATACAATAGAATGTCACTAAAAAATCAAATCATATCTCCTCATCACTATCTTCGTCATCACCAACATCAACTCGACCAGCATGTCCTGAAGGACCAGCACCAGAAGTACCAGCGCCAGAAGGATGAGTAGGGGTGCCAGCATAAAACTCACCAACGTAGTCACGAGGTACACGATACCAATCATAGGCGTTACCTGGCTGAAAGTAGGCATGGACAGCCTCATCCTCACAGCGGTAACCCGAAAAAGCTGGATCTCGAGGGATGGAACCAGCTGAATGACCAGTCTGAGCGAAACGAAGATCAGCCAAGGAGTTTGCCATCGCCTGATAACGGGTGACGTCGCGAAACTCACGCTCGCGAGCCATGTCCGTCATCGATACGTGCAAAGCAGATAAATGCTGATGTATGCCCTCAAATGTCATGGCATACTGATGAGGTGGTGGAGGAGGTGCAGTAGGAGGAGCAGTAGGTGGAGCTGTAGCAGCCATGCTACGACGAGATAACTGAAGAAACTTGGGCTCAGGGTCCTGAGTACAAGTCGACAGATCAATATCGAAGCGCTGAAAGATGTGTGGGAGAATCATCACGTAAGAGAGATTTCTATCTCTTGCACGACAACGTCCCATCATCTGAATCATGGTCTTAGGGGCAGAAAATGGAATCCCCTTAAGAATATGGTACATGGCGGACAGCTCAAGAGAAGTCACATCATCCTTTGAAGTAGATTTTGGAAGAATAGTGGAATAGATGATGCGATACAATTCATAGTTAAACAAGTTCAGGTTGTTAGCCTTGAACTTTCCAGAGCGTACTCTATCAGGTGCACAGAGTTCCGCATTGAAACTTGCGAGTGTCGTTCCTTCAGAAAAGTCAAAATCAGTGATATCGACTAGCGGTTCACCTTCGTTAGGGATACCAAGGATCTCCGCTAAGAGGCTATCATCGAAATTGATATCAATACCTCCAACACGTGTGGTCACATCGAAAGTGTCTAATATGAGATTGTAATAGAATAATCTAATGGCATTAGTTGCTATAGGGAAGCAAATTTTAACAAATAAGTGTAACCCTAATACCTTAAACAAATGACGATGATCAGGAAACACAGTCCATTTGACTGGAGCGCCTGTGCATATGGATCGCATAGAAAAATTACCATACCACAGTAGGGCTTGGTGGCGGGTTTGAAAGAAAGACCCGTCGAACGCACCGTCGCTTGTTTAGACCGACGAAGAGAGTGAATCCGTATGTGGATGTGAAGATGACCCTTCCTCACTAGGGGTCGTCTTTTTCCTCTTAGATGGATTGAATTTAGGTGCCATATGTGCAAATTGGAATAAAAATGCACTAATTGAAAGGTGGAGAGAGATGGAGTTATACCTCACGAAATCAAGTTATGTCGTAGAGAACGACGATCTCCGCACGATTCCAAATTTTGGAGAGATTTCACCACTTGGATTGGATGGAATAGGGTGGTGAAGAACTAGGGTTTTGATGCTCGGGTCGGCTGCTGCTGCTGTTTGAAATGGTTTGGAAGCAATGAAGAAGAGGGGCTGCTCGGGTTCTGTATATATAACCAGACACCCTCAACCGAACTCATGCCGAATTCGGTCAGAGCTCTGGCCGAATTCGCCTAGGGTTCTTCAAAGTTGATTTTTGCCATTCTTTTTTATTGTCTTATTTCAAATATTTAATTCAAAGATTAGTTATTTTAGCCTTCAATTAACATAATTAATATTATTTTATGAATTAAATGTCGTTACACAGCGACTGTCACAGATTAGCTGTAAGAGTACTGTCCCAGCTGGCGGAGGTTCACCGGGGAACTCTTAAGTACCGCTTCGCTTCAACCGTAGTTGTGGTGACAGACAGACTTTTTATTGGCTTGTCTCTAACACAGTTCTTGCATAATGATATATAATCATAAAACAAAATCAATTAATATTATTGACGTCCAAAATTCCTAATTCTCGACGTAAATAATTGAAACGATCTTCCGCTAGAGGTTTAGTGAAGATGTCAGCTAGTTGATTTTCAGTATCTATGTACACAAGGTTTATATCTCCATTTTGATGATGATCTCTAAGAAAATGATATCTAATCTCGATATGTTTAGTACGAGAGTGACATACTGGATTCTTAGTCAAATTAATAGTGCTCGTGTTATCACAGAAAATGGGAATATGTGAGTAAAATAAATCATAGTCTTCTAGGGTTTGTTTCATTCACAAAATCTGAGCACAATAACGTCCTGCGGCGATGTACTCAGCCTCTGTTGTTGATAGGGCTACAAAATTTTGCTTTTTACTAAACCAAGAGACTAAAGCTTTGCCTAAAAAATGACATGTGCCACTTGTACTTTTTCTATCAACTTTGCATCCAGCAAAATTTGCATCCGAATAACCAATAAGGTCAAAGGACTTAGTTTTGGGATACCACAAGCCAACAAAAGAAGTGCCTTTAAGGTATCGAAAGATACGCTTAACTGCGGACAGATATGATTCCTTTGGGTTAGCTTGAAAACGTGCACACAGGCAAACACTAAACATTATATCTGGACGACTAGCAGTTAAATAAAGTAAACTACCAATCATACCTTGATACTTACGTGTGTCGACTGGCTTGCCTTGTTCATCTGAATCAAGCTTTGTTGAAGTTGCCATTGGAGTGCCAATAGGTTTGACATTGTCCAGATCGAACTTCTTTAGCAAGTCTTTTATGTACTTGGCTTGATTTATGAATGTCCCATTATCAGTTTGTTTGATTTGCAATCCGAGAAAGAATTTCAGCTCTCCCATCATGCTCATCTCAAACTCATTTTGCATACACTTAAAAAATTCTTGACACAGAGATTCATCAGTAGATCCAAATATAATATCATCAACATAGATTTGAATTAAAAGAAGTTTGCCATTAAAAGACTTAATAAACAGTGTAGTGTCAACCTTGCCTTTTGAAAAACCGTTGTCAAGTAGAAAAGAGCTTAGACGATCATACCAAGCACGAGGGGCTTGCTTTAAACCGTATAGAGCTTTCTTCAATTTGAAAACATGATCTGGGTTTTTGAAATCCGTGAAACCTGGAGGTTGTGCTACAAAAACTTCTTCTTTTATAAAGCCATTTAAAAAAGCACTCTTCACATCCATTTGAAAAAGTTTGAAATCATGAATACATGCAAATGCACATAACATGCGAATGGATTCTAATCTCGCAACTGGGGCATAAGTCTCATCGTAGTCGACACCTTCTTCTTGATTGTATCCTTGAGCTATGAGTCGAGCCTTATTACGACTCACTAAACCATTCTCATTCAGTTTGTTTCAGAATACCCAACGGGTGCCAATGACCGGATGATCAACAGGCCTGGAAACAAGTTCCCAAACTTGATTCCGTTCAAATTGGTTTAATTCCTCTTACATAGCATCTATCCAATAACTATCACTACATGCTTCATCAATAGTTTTGGGTTCTAGCTATGAAATAAATGCAACACTAGAAACAATATCTCTGCAGGATGTACGAGTACTTACTCCCTTGGTAATATCACCAATTACCAAATCCTTTGGATGATTAGCTGTAAATTTCAACCTTTTCGCTTGATTCTGAAGGTAGCTGGTTCCTGGATCTTCTCTAGGAGGTTCAGCTAGTACAGAGCTTGGTTGAGAATCAGCTGGAGTTGAGCTTGGTACAGATGTATCTTCGTCATTGTCATCAATTGTCATTTGATTCAATTCATCAAAAGTGACATTGATTGACTCTTCGATGATCATGGTACGCTTGTTGAAGACTCTGTATCCTTTGCTCTTGGCCGCAAAACCTAAAAATATACCTTCATCGGCCTTTTCATCAAATTTTCCTAAATTGTCTTTTGTATTAAGAATAAAACATTTACAACCAAAAATTATAAAGTATGAAACTGAAGGAATTCTATCAAACCATAACTCAAATGGAGTCTTCTTCGATTTGGGTCGAATTAGAACTCTATTGAGAACAAAGCAAGCTGTGTTGACAGCTTCAGTCCAGAAATATTTGGGTAGACTAAACTAGTTTAACATCACTCTGGCCATTTCGGTTAGAGTTCTGTTCTTACGTTCCACAACTCTATTTTGTTGTGGAGTCCTAGGGCAGGAGAACTCGTGTATAAAATCGTGTATGTCACAAAATTGCTCAAAATCAGCATTCTCGAATTTCCCACCATGATCGCTTCTAATGCGAGTGATCATGTAACCTTTTTCATTCTGAACTTTCTTGCAAAAGGCGACAAATTCGGATAATGCATCATTCTTGCGTGTCAAAAATATACCCACGTGTATCTAGAGAAATCATCTACAATTACAAAAGCATAAAGTTTACCTCCGAGGCTAGCAACTCTGCTAGGACCAAATAAGTCCATATGAAGCAATTATAGAGGTCTAGTAGTACATACTGCATTTACTGATTTGAATGTGGATCTGGTAGCTTTGTTCCTTTCACATTGGCTGCATACCGAATCCTTCTTGAATGTAATGTTCGGTAAACCGCGTACTAGCTTCTTTGTGGATAATCTTGATATTGTATCTATATTAGCGTGACCGAGTCTCATATGCCACAGATGACTCTCATCACTTTTGGCCATTAAGCATCTACCTGAAATATTAGTTTCTTCTAACAAATAGAAAACATATATATTGTCTTCCCTGATACCTTCAAAGATAGTACTACCAGTTGAGCTATCAACTATAGTACATTTGTCTTTGCCAAAGTTGATGCCATAACCATGATCAGCTAGATGACTTATGCTGAGTAGGTTATGTTTCAACTCGGTAACCAGACAGACATCCTTAATCACAGGATAGAAAGACTTACCAACATCACCGATACCAATAATATACCCTTTCAAGTTATTACTGAAGGAGACATAGCCTTCCTTCTTCTTCTTCGACAGTGTTGCAAATAGGGTAGCGTCCCCGGTCATATGTCGTGAGCAACCGCTGTCGAGGATCCATTTGCTTCTAGCATGTGAAGGGTGTTCCACCTACAAAACAGTTTGCAGATAAAACCTTTGGTACCCATTTCTTGTAGGGTCCTGAATTGTTAGCTTTAGGTATCCAAGCATAAATATTTAAATCAACAAGCTTTCTCTTTCTACATGCAGATGATATATGACCAATGAGGCCACAATAATGATATTGTGCATGTCGAGTGTTGAAAGCTGAGTAGTGTGCATGGTTGGTAGGTTTGGGTTTTCTAGTATAGAAGAAAGCATACCTATAATCTTGTTTGGGCTTAACCTTTTGGGGTAAAGGTTTTATAGGGTTAGGTCTGATAGTGTTTGGCTTGGGAATGTTTCGATTTTTCGGTAAGTGACACGTATTAGGGTAGGAAGCAGCAGGTTCAGGCTGTTTTCCTAACCTAATTTCCAATCTTTTGGAAGTGTCATACAACTTAGTATAATCAGAAGTAAGTGATTCCATTCTGATTTGTGCACATTGAAGACTTTTCTTCTCTATAGAAAGTTCTTCCTTGAGTTGGTCAATAATTTTGTCTTTCTCTTCAGATGACTTGGTAGTCTCGTGTAATAAGAGCTTTATTGAAGAAAGCTCACCAGACTCACTAACATTATTTTTAACCTCAGCTAGTAGGTCGGTAAGTCTACCTATTTCACCTTTGTACTCTTTGAGTACCTTCTTAGAGGTCTGATACTTACTACGTAGTTTTCTGTAATCAGTCATCAGGTCACTGAAGGCTTCTCCTAATTGCTCAAAGGTGAAGTCATCATAAGTATCAACTACAGGTTCAGTAGGTATCTGATCGGATGCCATAAAGCATACGTTTGCAGCGTCTTCTGATTGTTCGTCTTCTGAGTCGTTGGCTTCACTTTCATGCCATATGCTGGTGTTGGCATATTTTCGTGATATTGATCTCTTCAGGTTCCCTTTTTCATACCTGTTGCTCTTCTTGCTTGATGATGAGTTTGTCGGACAATCCTTCTTCATGTGTCCCTTCTTCTTGCAACCATAGCAGACAGCATCTTCTTGATACCAGTTGTTGCTGTTGTTTTCTTTGACTCTCTTCTCATGTCTCATGAATCTTTTGAACTTTCTTACTAGGAGTGCTTGATATTCAGCGTCAGATCTACTGCTGTCTGAGTCATCTTCAGCAGCTTTTCTGTGCTGAGCCTTGAGGGCGATAGTCTTCTCCTTTGGTACAGGCTCTTCAAAATCTTGTAGCTCCAGTTCATGAGTGAGCAGCTTACCCATGAGTACTTCGAGGGACATCGTTGTGAGGTCGTTCCCTTCAATGATTGCAGCATCCTTTGGAATCCAGTTCTTGGTGAGAGCTCGCAGGAGTTTGCGAATCTTTTCATGGTTACTGTAATCTTTGCCTCGGGAAGACAAAGGATTTACAATATCCAAAAACCTCTCGAACATTTGTGTAACTATTTCGTTGGGCTTCATTTTGAACGCCTCGTACTCTTGAGTAAGTCTGCTGACTTTAGATTCTTTGACTTGAGTCGTGCCTTCATGTGTAACTTCAAGTAGCTTCCATACTTCATTAGCCGTTGTGCAGATAGACACCCTGTTAAATTCAGTTCTGTCTAAAGCACAAAAAAGAGCATTAATGGCACGTGCGTCAAGACTGGCCTTTTTTTTCTTCCTCTGTATATCTGCTATGGGGTTTTTCAACTAAAACTCCATCAACATTTATACGAGATGGCTTCTGATAGCCATCAAGAACAATGGACCATAAATCAAAGTCAAGAGATTTCAAGAAGAAACTCATCCGTGTTTTCCAATATGTATAATTCGTACCATCAAACAGTGGGGGTCTGTTTGTAGCCTGGCCTTCACTTGTGAATTTCACAGTTGCCATATGTTGTGCTGTGATCTATATAACAGTTAATTAAAATGAATAAATAATTGCACTGTTACCTTTGCTTTACCTGTAACACCCGCTCTGATACCAATTGTAGGAACGAAATAGTAAAGCGTAATACTCTAGAGGGAGGGTGAATAGAGTTGGCAGCGGAATAATGCTAATTAAAAATGTTAGCACAATCACAGATTATTAATCACAACTAAAATAATGTAAAGGCAAAGTTAAGAGAGCAAACGCAAAGACAGCAATGTATACTGGTATCCCTCTGTTGAGGACTAATCCAGTCGGTAGAACTCTTGCTACCAGTTGAATCCACTATTGGAAAAACTGCAAGTTTTCTTACGAAGTCCTTGCAACTTCTACAACGCGAGCTTTGATACGAAGAACTCGTCCAACTTCAAATGTGAAGAGGTATTCTTCAATCAAGCCTTCTGATTACAATCTCTCAGAAACTTCTAGACCGTACCGCACTGGCAAATTGACTAGAGGATTGTAACTGGCTTGGGATCTGAAATTGAAAGCTCTAGAAAACTCTTTGGAAGACTGAAAGCTTTAGATAAAGAGAAGATTGAAAGTGAATGAGTGAATTGAAATGATCAAAATCCTTCTCTATTTATAGGAGTTCCAAAGGCAGACTTCTGTTAGAATTCGGGCAGAATTCGGGCAGAACTCTATGAGCAAATCTCTGTCAAATCAGCAACTGCAGGAGGACCAAGTTCCAAAGATTCAAAATCATAACGGCCACCAACCGAACTCTGGCCGAACTCTGGCCGAACTCGGTCCGAGTACTGTCAGGGTTAAGTCAGGGTTTAGTTAGGATTTTTGAAAAAGCTTTTGGTGATTTTTGAAAACTTTTTTGAAAACCTTTTTGAGAGGTCATTTTAAAAACATTTTAAACGTATTTAGGGATAGCCTATTTGCCAGTATGACTCGGTGTACAACATATTCCTAGACTCAAATAAAATAAAAAATATATTGCATAAGAAACTACAGACTCGAGTAGGTAAACAGATCTTCGGTCTTGAATGGAGTGGATAGCCAATCTTGATCATGTCCAAGAATCCGAGATGTCCAGACTAGCTTCGTATATCGAGACAGAGTTTGATCAATTATTAAAATCAGGTTGACCATATGACCAATGGGCCAACAAATTTGACTCATACGGATTCCTCACTGTGTGCACACACGTGAGTTTACCCTTCTGATACGTACTCACACACACGACACCACGTGGACACGTTGCAGGCTCATGGACACGTACCCCTATCCTAGGCGAACACGTGTGCACGGCCACGTGTCTCCACGTGGCCTGTGTCGCGTGCTAGATACGTGTGCACGCATGCACGAGGGAGTCCTGTGCACAGACTCGTGTCTGTGTATTTTCGATGCTTGGACACGTCGTGTCCCACTTTGGGGACACGACACACACTGAAATGAATGTTCACACATACACTAATGTATTACCAACCTTTTAATGCAATTATTAAGTTGTTTTGCATTCAGATTTTGGGTTTTCCCCTAAAACTCTGATACCTAGAATAAAAATTGTGTTTCCTGAGATTAGGATGTTCAACTGTTTTGATTTATAAATTGTGCTATTTGGGTTACAAATTCATATCAGAGATTGACCTATAATGCTGGGGTTCACATTAGAATGGGATTGGGTTTTCGAAATTGCATTTGAACTGAGAAAAACCTGAGAACCCTATCTCATAACTGTCATTTCACTTTGAAATTCCTGATTTTAAATTACAATTTTTTACTGTTTAATAATGATTAATTTGCTATGTTAATTCACCCACACATGTATTAGTTTACTGTTATGGTGGATTCATGATTTGGGTTGAGGTTGACACAAGAATGGGATTTTTGAAATTGGGATTGGACTGGTTATATGGACTGTCATTTTGTTCTCAGGTTCCCTAAGAACTAAATTACTGATTAGCTATTCCTATTACACCATTCAGTTTCATATTGACACTACATTGCCACATTCCTGAGTTTATATTACACTCAAATCCCCTAATCCTTGCATTGTTAGCTAATTGTCACATTGCTCATGTTGTAATAACTGTCATTTTGCTCACTGATTTCCTGAGAACACTTGTCAACACTTGAATTTTCTTGAGAACTAATCCCGAGATTAGTTAACACCCTCACTGATTGCACACCACTGATTCAGTTTCTATTTGATACATTCCTATACACTAAAAACTGGGTTCCTGTTTACCTATTGTGATCACTGATGTTAAACTGTCACTTGACACATTATTCACTAAATTCCTAAACCTATCACATTACACTCATCACTAACCAAGCTACTGTCATGACACCCAATTGAATCACATGTACACACCTTCACTGTTTCCTGAAAAACTGAATTGACTCACACATTGACATAGTGCCATGTTTCCTGAGAATAACCTACCCACATTTCCTATTGATTCCTGTCACTCATTGCACATTCACTGAATTCACACTCTGTTGTTCTCTACACACTCTGAGGACACTTGACACCTATATCTAGATTACACACACACACAAACTGGAACCTAGAACCTGAGACTTTATTCCCCTTATGTTAAGACTATTTCCTGAGAACCATAAATGGAAAATCTGAGAGCAGTTGACCCTCACCCTCACCTTCACACTTGTGGACACTCGAGCACAACCCTAACTGCTATACACACACTGTTTTGAAATCTGAGTTTGAGATTGGTAAATTGTTTTAATGTTGAGATTGAATCATATTCACTGATTTTTTCTGAAATCTATACACCCACACATGCAAAATTGATATCCCTATTACACATTATGTATACACACACAAGCCTATGCTCTAATGATACACACATAGGACACATTGTGTTGAACATATATTTTACTGTCACATGCACACATCTATACTACTAAATCTGAGAACTGAGATTTAAATACCCTCTGTACACATTGTTCATATGTACACTCTCTATGCACTGTTTTCCCCTAAATGCCTAAACCCCTCTTTATTCATAACTTGTTAACTGACCACACATTATTTTGATCACACACACACTATATAAATATACACATAACCTTGACACATTGCCCTATATGCATGTTCTTCCCTCTCTAACCCTCTATGTATATATATATCATTGTATATATATGCATGTATGTATACATTAGTTTCCTTGAGATGTTCCTATGTATGCCTATATATATAGATATTGTATGTAATATATATATGCAATATGTGTGTATGATTAAACATGTGAATATATATATATATATATATGTATGTGGGCATATAGCCATAGATGAATTTTCTATGTATATAAGTATGCCTTATGTACAGTGAGTATATATATATATATATATATATATATATATATATATATATATATATATATATATATATATATATATATATATATATATATTATATATATTTTTATGTTTACATATATATATATATATATATATATATATATATGTAAACATGTAAACATGTATGTTGGATAACTTGTGTGGCCTTGTGATTGTATGTGATGCTAGCCTAGGCTTGGTCAGGTTTAGTGAGACTTGTTTGGGTTAAGTTTGACCTAGTTGACCTAGCATTGACTAGTATAGTTGACTGGAGTTGACCAAGTGTTGACTTTACTCTAGTTTGACCTGGATAGCATGCAGATGCATCGTAGATTACATTTATCATCCTCTGTATACATCTTGACTTGTGTTGCTCTAAATAGGAGTCAGATACCACATCTCGGGCAGTATATTCTCACAGACATTCAGATACCAGACGAGTACATTCTCTGATCATTTCATAACTTGCTTAGGATTATATTCCTGCTCTAGTTTACCTTATTTGATACTGTCACGATACTATCACGGATTGGTACTATATGGATCCCTACATTGAGATGTTATCCCCCTCGGGAGCATCGGATACATCATGTCGTGTGTTTCATGTACATCATGTATTCCTCGCTCTCATGTTATTCATGTTTCTCTTGTGCTTTATGCTCGCTCGTGTACTCTCATGTGCTCTCATGTTCGGTCATGTTTCTCGTGTATTTTATGTATAACCTATACTTCATGTGTACCCTTCATGGGCCTTCATATGGAATTCATGTGCACTCAGTTTTGAGCCCTCATGTATACTTTATGTACACCCATCTATGGGCTTTCATGTGAAAATCATGTACGTAACATAACTTGTTTGGATCCTTGTGTATTGATTGGGGTATAGGGGAGTATAAATAGTCATGTAAACAATTCCAAAATAGTATAACCATGGGCGCCTCTTTAGTATATTCATGTGCAAATCCAGTCGTTCGTATGTCGACTTTGTATCACTAGTCACTGGTATCTCTCTACTTATAGTAGATATTTCTATTACAGTTCTCTCTCTATTTACATCATGTACTATTTTTCAGTTTCATGTATCGTACTCTCTTACATGTTTATATTTTCTAACCTGTTATGATCTGCGTGAGATGTATTGTGCTCGCTCCCGTCCTGACTGGACCTGTTGAAAATTTTACAGAGGATGATGAGGAACCCTGCACCCCTTACTGTGGAGCTTGCCTAGATGACACTCGTGACCTGGACCCCTGGGAGGTTCAGGCAGCTGCTGAGGAGGATACCCCTGTATAGCATAGATTGTCTAGACTGTTCTTCTTTTCATGATTAGTTGTTGTCTTGATTTTCAGAGTTGTATATTTATGAAGATGTTGAGACTTATGTTATTTTACTTTGTTGTACCTCATTTGAGAATTTTTTTATCTATTCCATCGTACTATATTCTACCTCTAGATTGTGATTGAGTTGTACCTTCTATGATTGGCCTCCTTTAAGAGAGTATTTCATATTGTGTTAGTTATAGTTCATGACCTAGAACAGTATTCTACCGTCGATACTACGGCGTAGGCTGGGCATTATTACGTACTCGTACCCCTACACTGGGTGCGGGTCGTGACACGTTTTTAGTGGTGGCCCATGCAGGTCGAGTATGTGTAGTGATATTCGAACTAGAGTATCACTAAAGCCTGTAGTAGGATTAGGATTATTTTGAGGTACTCAATCACATTAGGAAAAACTCTTAACTGAATTCCTGTCATCTAAATTCCTGTTGAAGATTGCTTTCTTGAATAACTGTGCTCCCTTGAATTATCGTTTCTATCTCCGTATTAATTCCTTGTTTGATCTGTCTCCAAGATGGTGATTGAGACACGATCGCATTGCTCTGGCCCAGCAGACGCTGGTGAGATGCCTACCACCCCTCGCCCGATTGTGGACGCTGGGACCAAAGTGCCTCCTATTTTGGCTCATATAGGAGCTTCTGCAGCTTTTGGAAGTGTACCTCCACCTGTCCGGAGGTCTTCCTCCGTCATTCCGGATATGTATCAGCAGCAGTTACCTTCAGGGACAGTAGATACGGCTCAGATGTTTACCCTTTTCTAGCAATTCTTGGAGACTCAGCAGCAGATGTAGCAGAGCCAGTCTGCTGATTTTTGACAGAGCATACAAGATACTCACCAGTTGGTCAAGACGACAGTAGAGCTGGTGGCTGCTCAGCCACTGGGAGGTCAGGTGCAGCCGTATCAGCCGAGGACTCCAGACATCCAATCCTTTAAGAAGATGGGATCCCGAGACTTCAAGGGTATAGAGGGCATCATATACGCTGACGATTGGATATAGCACATTGAGGAGATATTCTGATTGGCATAAATACCAGCTGGATTACAGATCGAGGCAGCAGCCAGTCTGATGCAGGACTTGGCCCGCACTTGGTACCAGACAGACCCGAGGGTTGGTACAGCCGGTCAGACTTGGGCAACGTTCAGAGAACTGTTCAAGGAGAAATTCATTCCCGATACAGCACTCGGTGCCTTGGAGCGCAGTTCGAGTGTTTGGTTCAAGGGAACCAGGCCGTTGAGGAATATGCCGGAGAGTTCTGCCGTTTGGGTAGATTCGTTGAGGATCTTACTGAGGCCGAGAAGACGAGGAGGTTCCGCAGGGATTTAATCAGGAAGATCAGGCCGTATACCAAGAGCGGTCGTGACGCCACTTTCGAGCAGATTCTGGTAGGAGCCATGGCAGCGGAGGACGATCTTAGGCTGAAGGAGAAGAGGACACGAAACACTCAGGGAGCTAGTGGCAGTACGGGCCCGGCCAAGAGGCCCCACTTACAGATTCATCAGGAGTATCCTCAGCAGATGCCCCACTTACAGATTCAGCAGCAGTATCCGCAGCAGATGCCCCACTTACAGATTCAGCAGCAGTATCCGCAGCAGATGTCCCACTTAAAGATTCAACAGCAGTTTCTGCAGCAGATGCCCCACCTACAGATTCAGGAGCAGTATCAGCAGCCGAGGGTCTACTTTCAGCAGCGGCAGTTTCAGGACCGTTTACCATTTGAGCAGGCGAAACAGCCACAAAGGCAGAAACAGACCCCGGGACAGCAGCTTGTTATCATTTGCCCCTTCTGTAAGAGACCAGGGCACGATTGGGGCGAATGCCGGAAGAGGCTGGGCAGATATTTACTTTACGGAGGATCCGATCATCGGCTGAGAGAGTGTCCTGAGTCATTTGGACAGACAGTTCAGGGAGCAGGAGCTAGGGCTCCGGTGGGCCAGCAGAAGGGATTACCCTTACCGACTCAGCAGCAGAGGTACATGCAGCATCAGCAGCAGGCCAGGGGAGGCCAGCAGGGGCGAGCTTTTGCCAGGACAGTCGAGGATGCACAGGCCATTGGAGATCTTGCTGCAGGTTCTGTTTTTCTCGATTACATTCTGCAATTGTCTCTTATAACTGTCTTAAAAATTCGATTCCATCTGTTCTTTGTTGATTGATCAATTTTGTCCTGTTGTCCTTGTGTTATGTTTAATTTTTTTTTCTGAGATAAATCATATGGGCTAGGTCACCTCAGTTATAGGATCTAGAATCTTCGATAATCATGTTAGCTGGCATAGTGAGGACATATAGTTGGATTTAGGTAGAAATTTAAGGTTTTTGCTGCCAAGCATGCGGCAATACGAAAATTTTAAATACCATGATTCTAGAGGTGTGTACCATAGTCAAGGACTCTGTGATTATCGTAGCCTTGCTCACTAGCATGACAAAGATTCTGAGTATCATGATTTTGGACAGACGCATATGGTTGTCGAACTGTGTGATTGAGGCTATGATTGTGGGGGTATTTGACCTAGAAGGAGTACTACCATCTTAAATTTCGAGGACAAAATTTTTCTAAGGTGGGTATACTTGTAACACCTAATTTTCTAAATGAGGATAATTTTGAAAATTTTGTGATTTTAATTATTTAATTATGATATTTAAATAATAATATGATTTTTGGTAATTTTTAATTATTTTAAAACTATTTAAAAATTATGACATGTGATTTTGATGTGCAGCTAGTGAAACCGTAGAGACTGTCTGACCTAGAGCCTAACCCCGTGATTTGGAATATCTATTTACAATTTTTAGCCTAGGGGTAATTTGGTCATTTTGACTTATTAGAATTTATTGATTAATTATTGGATTGGTGGTAGTTGATTTTAACTTTTACTAGTTGTGACTTAAAAGACTAACCTAGATGTTGACCCTAGCTATGGTGACTTGATTAGCATGGTGAGACCCTAGTCTAACTTAAGTCAACTCAAGTTAGGTCACTTAGGATCAAGTTTGAAATAGGAGGATTGGTGATTTGGTCCATAGGCTTAAGACTTAGAAATTGGTTCCATGACTAGTGCAACTAGGCCCATAGCCCATTAGACTAAACCCTAACCCTAACTTTCACTTTATGACCAGCCACTAGGTCATTCCCAACCCTATAAAATCTCTCTTCCTATTGTTCTTGCCTCTTTTATATCATTTCTCCATTTGACAAAAACTAAGGTTTGTTCCCTTCTTCAAAATTCTTATTTTATTTATTTTCCTTCTTTTTCATCCTAGTCTTTTGCATTGGATTCTAAATGATGTTTATGGACTATTGGTGCAGAGCTATTTCAGCTTGGGATCAATTTGGAGCATTGGGCTATCAAGAAGAATACCCCCCATTGAAGCTTTTTCATGCTATTTGCACCTATAGGTAAAACTCCTCAAATTGTGTTAATATTCTATTTTTTTTTCATTTAGGGCAAGATGTAGGAGTCTCCTAGCTGTCCCTAAAATTTGGGTTAATTTCGTGTCCATTTGGTGTCCGTATCGGACACGTATCAACACCTAGGTATAGGTGTTCGATGAAATGCCACAGAGGACATTTCTTTACTATTTTTGGAATATTTTTGTCACGATCCGCACCCTGAGGAAGGGCACGAGAACGTGGGTACGTCCAGCCTACACCGCAGTGTCGGTGGTAGAATGCTGTATAGTTCGTCTATAACATCTAACATCTAACAACAATATGATATAAACATATCATCTCCGCACGGAGGTATAATATAACATCTCAACTCTATATCTCAATCACAAGTCTAGGAAAGATAGAGCACGATATGGAATCAAATAAAAGAAATGAACTAAATATATAAATAGAGTTATCACACCACACAAAGTAGATGTCCAACACAAATAAATACAAGTCCTGAAATATAACTAAGTCTCAACTAACAATCGGAACAATCCGATACAAACTGAAAACTATAAATACTAGACTAGACCAGGCACCCTCTACTGAGCTAGATGCTCCTCAGGCTCCTGAAGGTCACCCTTATGTGTCCCATAGAAGGTAGGGCAGTCATCATCATCATCTGTAATATTTTCAACAGGTCCAGTCAGGACAGGAGCGAGCACAATACATCTCACGCAGTTCATAACATGTTAGGAAATATAAGCATGCAAAAGAGTAAGATATATGAACTGTAAGAAGATGTACATGAAAATGAGAGAGAATTTATAACTGAAATATATATAGGATAAATAAAACTGCAATACTAGTGATTTAGAGCACAATATGGTTATGTAAACGATTTAGGTTGCACAATAACAATAGGTCAAATCCATCATAACGTGAGTGTACAATGAAAGCGCACAATAGTCGTACCATGGGATTTGATTACATAACCATTCATACTCACCCTCCCCAATCAATACACAAGGATCCAATCCAGTTACGCTACCTTGTACAATAGTCTCCATGAAGCTCATGTGATAATGAGAGTACAATATGCACAATGAGTATACATGAATGTGGGTGTACAATAAATAAAATATGTTCGTGAAACGCACATAACAATATGTATCTGTTGAACACAATAGAGATAACATCGCAAGAGAAGATCCATATAGTACCAATCCGTGATAACAATTGTGCCAGTATCATGTAAAGTAATCTAGAGCAAGAATAAAAATCCAGACAAATATAAAACGGTCAGAGAATGTACTCGCCTGTCACCCTGAATGACTAATATGAATGGATGTCCGAACTGGTGTCACAGAGTCCTATTTAGAGTAAAACAAGTTATGATATATTCAGAAACAAGGTAATTGAAGTGTATGATGCAATCTATATGATTTCTAAGTCAACTAGGTCAAAGTCAACTCTAGTCAACTCTGGGTCAACCGTCTAGGTCAACTAGGTCAAAGTTAACTCTTTGTCAACTTTAGTCAACACTCTAGTCAACATGAAGTCAAACTAGGTCTACTAGTCCAATCTAAGTCAACCCTAGTCTAACTAGGTCAACACCATGCCAAGCCTATACCATATATCAATATCATATATACCATCAAAGACTTTACATTCAACAATCTATGTAGTTATCATATCTATATATATATATATATATATATATATATATATATATATATACATTACTAATGTATATAGGCAAGCCTAAAGGATAGCCTACCTATACCAATCCTATATAGAAAATATATATAACAATCAAGCACAATTTTAGAGAGAGGGGAAAGGGAAAAACATGTGTGTGTGGGTGTGAATTTGTGTAGATAGTAGTGTAATCTCAATTTTTTAAAACCCCACATAACTTACCAACCCTTAACATATCACATAGCCCATAATCTATATATATAAAGATATGATGTAATCACCCATACTAAATCCTACAACCTAATATCTAAACATCTTCCCAATATTCCTTCTCATCTAACCCCTTCCTATTTACTTACATCTAAACCTCACCTCAACCTCACTCGCACACATCCTTTCTCATACATCCCCTCCAATTATCCTATGCTACTGTCCTCTTCCCTGCCTACTCCTCTCTACTAGACACACACACTAGGGAGGGGGGAAATAGGCTGCCCAAGGGGCTGCCCCTGCTGTCCAAGGGGACAGCAGCCCCCTGCTGCTACTGCAACCTTGTTCTTTTTCTTATTATTCTTCAATTCATCCTTCTACTCATAGCCCTTGCTACTGTTGCTGATCATTCCCTCACTCTCAACCAACTCAAAATCCTAGGTTTCATATCCTTCACTCTCATCTATAATCTAAATATATAGGTAAAACGTAGATATAGATACATATATAACAAACCTATATATAAATAAATCTATACAAGTAAGATACATATCTATAGACATATATATCAGATATATATAACTCTAACTATATATATCTAAACCTACGAAGTAGAACAAATTGAAAACTGACACACATTGGTACCTATATGAACATGAATTCAGAGTTTTATTTGAAACTAAAGCATTGAATTTGAATCCAAAACCTACATCATAAACCAAATTTGAAAACAAAACAACCAAGGTTTATATAACTGAACTTCTTTGAAACTTGTATTAAACTTCAGTATTTTTGCATTCGAAATCAACAACCTATAACATTCTCAGACAAAACCCCTTTTTGAACCAAGACTCAACTGAAAACTCAAAACAATGTGAAGATCAATCTGAAAACAATTAAAACCCAGATAACCATGTGAAATTATTCAAAAACAGAAATCGAAATTTACCTCTGAAATTTATTTGAAAGTTATTTTCGAAATAACCATTTCTACGTATCAGTCAAACCTAAATCTAACCCAATACTTGATAAAACCCAAAACAGTATGTGCTGAGTGTTTCTTATATGTATACGTGTCAGGGGGGTGCATTCGTGTCCATACAAGTGGACACGAACGTGTCCATACGAGAACAAACACGTACAGACACGACTGCTCTACACAGTCTCGTGCGGGCGTGTCACAGAGTCGTGTAGATGGCACACGACACGTGACACATCGTGCTCATGTCTAGGGGTAGAGGGGGACTAGGGGTACGTGTACATGTGTCTGTATCGTTTCCAAGTGAGTCGTGTTAGGAGTTACACGTACGTATCAGTGAGGAAATTTCTTGCGTGTACAGTGCGTGTACGACAGTATAAATTCAGTACAGGCTCGAGAACTCCCTCGATACTCCACCATATCACCTGAAATTTTGTGGGTGGCCTGACAGCCATGGCCCCCATGAGCACACCAAATTTGGTGTGTCCAAGTGTCGTGTATAGGGAGAATTTCGTGTCGGGTAGCAGGGCATGGGTACGGGGCCTGTGCGCGCGTGTGCTTGTCCATTTTGGACACGAAAACTTCCAAACTTCGACTTAGTACAATTGATTAGTGATATACATATAATAACTTAATTTTCTGTTTAAATAGATTTTGAAATTAATACAATTAATTTCTCACAAACATTTCATCGAACACCTTATTTTACACCGATACGTGTCCGATAAGGACACAAAATGGACATAAATTCCTACCAAACTTGGGCTACACCTAGGGGGACCCTAAATGAATGCATCCATGGAAAGAAAACTAGAATTTGAATAGGTTTGATGGGTTTTACCTATTGAGGGTGAAACCTCAATTTTAAGCCTTTTGAATGAGGGCTTCCCTCAATCTTACGACGATCCCGAACCTCCGAATCCTTGCTAGCTACCCACCAATGGTACCCTCTGCTGTAGGGGAGTCCAATGCAAAAGACTAGGCTCAATTTGGACTTGATTTGGATATTTGGGGAGGAGTTTAGGGAAGAACACAAAAGAGGCAATTAAATGAATTAAAAATGATGCTAATGATTAATGGGTTGTATTTATAGAGGGGGGAAATGTGTGATGGCTGCCATTAGGTTAGGGTTAGGGTTTAGGATGAGTGGTCAAGGCTTCTCCAATAATTCCTAGCCAATCTAAAGGCTCACAATTAAAGTAACCCTTCTTAACCTTTAGCCTAAAATATCCTACTAACAAATATCTAGATATTAACCTAATTTGATTACTTAGTTGAAACCCTCTAACTTATTATCTATGGTCATGACTAACATCTAGATTAGGCTAAACTTCTAGGTCAAGTCTTAACAATTAACTAGAACATATTTAATTTACACAATTTACAATTTCACAAAATTGTCAAAATGACCAAAATATCCCTAGGCTAAAAACTAGTAATTAGTCATCCTAATCACATAGCTAGGCTCCCTTGGTCATGGTTAGTCTCTGGGCTGAGCAAACTCTAGGGTTACACTAGTAAATCATCAAAATCACAAGTCGTAATTTTAAATAGTTTTAAATTAACTAAAAAATCACCAAAAATCCTAACACGGTATAAATATCATTATTAAATGTTATAATTATAAAATTTCAAAATTACCCTTATTTTAGAAACTGGGTGCTATAAGTCTACCCTCCTTAGAAGAATTTTGTCCTCAAAATTAAGATGGTCGTACTCCTTCTAGGTCAAACACCCCCAATAATCACAGTCTCAACATACAGTCCGATAATCATATGCGTCTGTCCAAAATCATGATACTCGGAATCTTCGTCATGCTAGTGAGCAAGGCTACGATATTCACAGAGTCCTTGACTATGGTACATACCTCTAGAATCATGGTATTTAAAATTTTTGCATTGCCGCATGCTTGGCCGCGAAAACCTTAAATTCCTACACCCGAGAAGTACGTCCAAAATCTGACTAGGTGTCCTCACTATGCCAGCTATCATGACTATAGAAGGCTCTATATCCCATAATCGAGACGACCTAGCCCATACGACTTATCTCAGAAGAAAATAAATCACAATAAACTATCCGAACAAAATTTATCAACTACCACGTACGGATAGAATCGAATTTCAAGACAGTTATAAGGGGGCAAACGCGGAAATAGAATCAAAAAGATTGGAACCTGCAATCAGCTCTCCCTCTGCCTATGCGTCCTCGACTGCCATGGCGAAAGCTCGCCCCTGCTGGCCTCCCTTGGCCTGTTGCTGATACTGGGAAAACCTCTGCTGCTGAGTCTGCAATGGTGGTCCCATCTGCTGCCCTATCGGGGCTCTAGCTCCTGCTACTGCCTGAGTCACTGGTGCCTTGTTCATGGGACAATCCCTACACTAATGCTTTCCTGAACCACAAAGTAAACACAGGCCCTGCCTCTTCCTGCAGTCGCTCCATCGGTGACCTTGGCTCTTGCAGAAGACATATGTAGAGGGCTGTTGCTGCCTGGGTGCCTGCTGATGAAGTACATGTCCCTGGCCCTGAAATGGCTGCTGAACTCACCTCTGCTGGATGTGAGGGCGCTTGGCTGGCCCTGCACTAGAACTAACCCCTAAGGCATCACTGCCCCTCTTCGGCTTGAGGCCGAAGTCCTCCTTTGCAATCTGCGCGTCCATCAATATCTGATCGAACGTCGCGTCACGGCGACCTGAGGTACGGGTGCGCACTGCATGAATAAGTCCCCTACGGAACTTACGAGCCTTCTGCCCCTTATCCTGGATCAGATCGGGAGCGAACCTGCTAAGGTGGAAGAACTCTGCTGCGTACTCGTCCACCGACGAGTTCCCCTGCACTAGACCCACAAACTAGCCCTCCAACGCTATGAGAGCCACGTCTGGAAAGACCTTCTCTTTGAAGAGCCGTCTAAAGTTCTCCCATGATATACCCTTCACTGACACCTGAGGGTCTGTCCGGAACCACGTCAAAGCGATGTCAAAGAACTGGCTGGCCGCAGACGTCACCCAAAGTTCCTTCGGAACCTCTGCTAACTCTAGGCTCCTCTGGACGTCCTCCAACCAGTCGTCAGCATACAGGATACCCTCGGTACCCTTAAAGTCCTTCGGATTCATCTTCCTAAAATCCAGACAAGTACCAGGCCTCCTCTGACTCTGCTGCTGCTGAACTGGGGCACCCTGATCTATACCCGGAACTACCCTCTCAACTGCTGTCATCGCCAGGTGGTGGGAGTTCTCCATACTCTGTCGTAGAACCTCTATCTGACGGTGTGATGCATCAGCCTGATGCTGCTGTACCTCTGCCTGGGCCCTCTGAGTCTGCATCATCTGCTGCAGAAGGGCCATCATCTGCTGCGCATCTGTCGGTAGCAGAGGTGGCTGTAGAAAAGTCTCGGGAATAACTATGGACGGTCCCGCTGCTGGAGGTGGAAGACCTCCGGGAACTGCCGTTGCTACTCCTGCCTGAAGGGCAGGAACTGAGGCCACTGCTCTCTCGACTGCTACTCCCGTAGCCGGAGGTGGAAGACCTCCCGGATCTGACCTCTCTGGAACAGTACTAGGCCCTGCTGCCTGAGAATGAGTAAGCGACATCCTGAGGACAGGTTGAAACAAGGAGATCAATATGGCACATGATAAGGAAAATCAAGGAAGGACAATTAAATTCTGTTACAAGAAAAGTTGTCATGGCAATCAAAAGATCAGATTTTTTCCTAAAATGTGATTGAGTAACTCTTTATACTGCCTAATCCTATATCCTAACAGCAGGCTCATAGCAGCACTCTAAGTCGAGCACCACTACGAAATCGTACTAGTTGCGACTCTGACCTCCATGGGCTACCACAAAAATGTGTCACGACCCGCACCCTGAGGAAGGGCACGAGAACGTGGGTACGTCCAGCCTACGCCGCAGTGTCGGCGGTAGAACACTGTATAGTTCGTCTATAACATCTAACATCTAACAACAATATGATATAAACATATCATCTTCGCACGGAGTTATAATATAACATCTCAACTCTATATCTCAATCACAAGTCTAGGAAAGATAGAGCACGATATGGAATCAGATAAAAGAAAGGAACTAAATATATAAATAGAGTTATCACACCACACAAAGTAGATGTCCAACACAAATAAATACAAGTCCTGAAATATAACTAAGTCTCAACTAACAATCGGAACAATCCGATACAAACTGAAAACTATAAATACTAGACTAGACCAGGCATCCTCTACTGAGCTAGATGCTCCTCAGGCTCCTGAAGGTCACCCTCATGTGTCCCATAGAAGGTAGGACAGTCATCATCATCATCTGTAATATTTTCAACAGGTCCAGTCAGGACAGGAGCGAGCATAATACATCTCACGCAGTTCATAACATGTTAGGAAATATAAGCATGCAAAAGAGTAAGATACATGAACTGTAAGAAGATGTATATGAAAACGAGAGAGAATTTATAACTAAAATATATATAAGATAAGTAAAACTGCAATACTAGTGATTTAGAGCACAATATGGTTATGTAAACGGTTTAGGATGCACAATAACAATAGGTCAAATCCATCATAACGTGAGTGTACAATGGAAGCGCACAATAGTCATACCATAGGATTTGATTACATAACCATTCCTACTCACCCTCCCCAATCAATCACAAGGATCCAATCCAGTTACGCTACCTTGTACAATAGTTTCCATGAAGCTCATGTGATAATGAGAGTATAATATGCACAACGAGTATACATGAATGTGGGTGTACAATAAATACAATATGTTCGTGAAACGCACATAACAATATATATCTGTTGAACACAATAGAGATAACATCGCAAGAGAAGATCCATATAGTACCAATCCATGATAACAATCATGCCAGTATCAAGTAAAGTAATCTAGAGCAATAATATAAATCCAGACAAATATGAAACGGTCAGAGAATGTACTCGCCTGTCACCCTGAATGACTGATATGAATGGATGTCTGAACTGGTGTCACAGAGTCCTATTTAGAGTAAAACAGGTTATGATATATTCAGAAACAAGGTAATTAAAGTGTATGATGCAATCTATATGATTTCTGAGTCAACTAGGTTAAAGTCAACTCAAGTCAACTCTGGGTCAACCGTCTAGGTCAACTAGGTCAAAGTCAACTCTTTGTCAACTTTAGTCAATAGTCTAGTCAACATGAAGTCAAACTAGCTCTTCTAGTCCAATCTAGGTCAACCCTAGTCTAACTAGGTCAACACCAAGCCAAGCCTATACCATATATCAATATCATATATACCATCAAAGACTTTACATTCAACAATCTATGTAGTTATCATATATATATATATATATATATATATATATATATATATATATATATATATATATATACATTACTAATGTATATAGGCAAGCCTAAAGGATAGCCTACCTATACCAATCCTATATAGAAAATATATATACCAATCAAACACAATTTTAGAGAGAGGGGAAAGGGAAAAACATGTGTGTGTGGGTGTGAATTTGTGTAGATAGTAGTGTAATCTCAGTTTTTTAAAACCCCACATAACTTACCAACCCTTAACATATCACATAGCCTATATATATAAATATATGATGTAATCACCCATACTAAATCCTACAACCTAATATCTAAACATCTTTCCAATATTCCTTCTTATCTAACCCCTTCCTATTTACTTACATCTAAACCTCACCTCAACCTCACTCGCACACATCCTTTCTCATACATCCCCTCCAATTATCCTATGCTACTGTCCTCTTCCCTGCCTACTCCTCTCTACTAGACACACACACTAGGGAGGGGGGAAATAGGCTGCCAAAGGGGCTGCCCCTGCTGTCCAAGGGGACAGCAGCCCCCTGCTGCTACTGCAGCCTTGTTCTTCTTCTTTTTATTCTTCAATTCATCCTTCTACTCACAGCCCTTGCTACTGTTGCTGATCATTCCCTCACTCTCAACCAACTCAAAATCCTAGGTTTCATATCCTTCACTCTCATCCATAATCTAAACATATAGGTAAAACGTTGATATAGATACATATATAACAAACCTATATATAAATAAATCTATACAAGTAAGATACATATCTATAGACATATATATATATATCAGATATATATAACTCTACCTATATATATCTAAACCTACGAACTAGAACAAATTGAAAACTGACACACATTGGTACCTATATGAACATGAATTCAGAGTTTTATTTGAAACTAAAGCATTGAATTTGAATCCAAAACCTACATCATAAGCCAAATTTGAAAACAAAACAACCAAGGTTTATATAACTGAACTTCTTTGAAACTTGTATTAAACTTCATTATTTTTGCATTCGAAATCAACTACCTATAACATTCTCAGACAAAACCCCTTTTTGAACCAAGACTCTATTGAAAACTCAAAACAATGTGAAGATCAATCTGAAAACAATTAAAACCCAGATAACCATGTGAAATTATTCGAAAACAGAAATCGAAATTTACCTCTGAAATTTATTTGAAAGTTATTTTCGAAATAACTATTTCTACGTATCAGTCAAACCTAAATCGAACCCAATACTTGATAAAGCCCAAAACAGTATGTGCTGAGTGTTTCTTATATGTATACGTGTCAGGGGGGGTGCATTCATGTCCACACAAGTGGACACGAATGTGTCCATACGAGAACAAACACGCACAGACACGACTGCTCTGCACAGTCTCGTACGGGCGTGTCACAGAGTCGTGCGCATGACACACGACACGTGACACGTCGTGCTCGTGTCTAGGGGTAGAGGGGGACTAGGGATACGTGTACATGTGTCTATATCGTTTCCAAGTGAGTCATGTCAGGAGTTACACGTGCGTATCAGTGAGGAAATTTTCCGCGTGTATAGTGTGTGTGCGACAATATAAATTCAGTGCAGGCTCAAGAACTCCCTCGATACTCCACCATATCACCTGAAATTTTGTGGGTGGCCTGACAGTCATGGCCCCCATGAGCACACCAAATTTGGTGTGTCCAAGTGTCGTATACAGGGAGAATTTCGTATCGGGTAGCAGGGCATGGGTACGGGGCCTGTGCGCGTGTGTGCGTGTCCATTTTGGACACGAAAACTTCCAAACTTCGACTCAGTCTATTTGATTAGTGATATACATATAATAACTTAATTTTCTGTTTAAATAGATTTTGAAATTAATACAATTAATTGCTCACAAACATTTCATCGAATACCTTATTTAAAACACCGATACGTGTCCGATACGGACACGAAATGGACACGAATTCCTACCAAACTTGGCACCTAGGGGGACCCTAAATGAATGCATCCATGGAAAGAAAACTAGAATTTGAATAGGTTTGATGGGTTTTACCTATTGAGGGTGAAACCTCAATTTCAAGCCTTTTGAATGGGGGCTTCCCTCGATCTTGCGACGATCCCGAGCCTCCGAATCCTTACTAGCTACCCACCAATGGTACCCTCTACTGTAGGGGAGTCCAATGCAAAAGACTTGGCTCAATTTGGACTTGATTTGGATATTTGGGGAGGAGTTTAGGGAAGAACACAAAAGAGGCAATTAAATGAATTAAAAATGATGCTAATGATTAATGGGTTGTATTTATAGAGGGGGAAATGTGTGATGGCTGCCATTAGGTTATGGTTAGGGTTTAGGATGAGTGGTCAAGGCTTCTCCAATAATTCCTAGCCAATCTAAAGGCTCACAATTAAAGTAACCCTTCTTAACCTTTAGCCTAAAATATCCTACTAACAAATATCTAGATATTAACCTAATTTGATTACTTAGTTGAAACCGTCTAACTTAGTCTCTATGGTCATGATTAACATCTAGATTAGGCTAAACTTCTATGTCAAGTCTTAACAATTAACTAGCACATATTTAATTTACACAATTTACAATTTCATAAAATTGTCAAAATGACCAAAATACCCCTAGGCTAAAAACTAGTAATTAGTCATCCTAATCACATAGCTAGGCTCCCTTGGTCATGGTTAGTCTCTGGGCTCAGCAAACTCTAGGGTTACACTAGTAAATCATCAAAATCACAAGTCGTGATTTTAAATAGTTTTAAATTAACTAAAAAATCACCAAAAATCATAACACGGTATAAATATCAATATTAAATGATTATAATTATAAAATTTTAAAATTACCCTTATTTTAGAAACTGGGTGCTACAATTTTGATTGGGATTGCTGTTTATGATGTGTCCTCTTATTTCCCTAACTTAGGTTGTCATTTCTGTGTCGTGTCGTGTCCACACGAGGACACGAACACGCCCCGCGCGCTGGTTAGGGTTTCCCCTGCTGCCTGTGTCCTAGTTATCCTAGTACACGACACATCTGGACACAAAAATTTGTGTGAACCTTCACTAGGTGACTGACATATAGTGTATTAAATTTTATTAGATATTATTTAGTGGTTAGAGAGCAATTCGACTCACACGAATTCCTCACTGTGTGCACACACGTGAGTTTACCCCTCCGATACGCACTCACACACACGACACGACACCACGTGGACACGTTGCAGGCTCATGGACACGTACCCATATCCTAGGCGAACACGTGTGCACGGCCACGTGTCTCCATGTGGCCTGTGTTGCGTGGTAGACACGTGTGCACGCGTGCACGAGGCAGTCCTGTGTACAGACTCATGTTTGTGTATTTTTGATGCTTGGACACGTCCTGTCCCACTTTGGGGATACGACACCCACTAAAATGAATTTTCACACATACACTAATGTACTACCAACCTTTTAATGCAATTGTTAAGTTGTTTTACATTCGGATTTTGGGTTTTCCCCTAAAACTCTGATACCTAGATTGAAAATTATGTTTCCTGGGATTAGGATGTTTGTTCAACTGTTTTGATTTATAAATTGTGCTGTTTGGGTTACAAATTCATATCAGAGATTGACCTATAATGTTGTGGTTCATATTAGCATGGGATTGGGTTTTCGAAATTGTATTTGAACTGAGAAAAACCTGAGAACCCTATTTCCTAACTGTCATTTCACTTTGAAATTCCTGAGTTTAAATTGTAATTTTTTCCTGTTTAATGATGATTAATTTATCATTTTAATTCACCCACACATGTATTAGTTTACTGTTAAGGTGGATTCATGATTTGGGTTTAGGTTGACACAAGAATAGGATTTTCGAAATTGGGTTTGGACTGGTTATATGGACTGTCATTTGTTTCTCAGGTTCCTTGAGAACTAAATTTACTGATTAGCTATTCCTATTACGCCATTCAGTTTCATATGACACTACATTGCCACATTCCTGAGTTTGCATTACACTCAAATCCCCTAATCCTTTCATTGTTAGCTAATTGTCACATTGCTCATGTTGTAATAACTGTCATTTTGCTCACTGATTTCTTGAGAACACTTGTCAACACTTGAATTTTCCTGAGAACTAATCCTGAGATTAGTTAACACCCTCACTGATTGCACACCACTAATTCAGTTTCTATTTGACACATTCCTACACACTAAAAACTGGGTTCCTGTTTACCTATTGTGATCACTGATATTGAACTGTCACTTGACACGTTATTCACTAAATGCCTAAACCTATCACATTACACTCATAACTAACCAAGCTATTGTCATGACACCCCATTGAATCACATGTAAACACCTTTACTGTTTCCTGAAAACTTGAATTGACACACACATTGACACAGTGCCATGTTTCCTGAGAATAACCTACCCACATTTCCTATTGATTCCAGTCACTCATTGCACATTCACTGAATTCACACTCTGCTATTCTCTACACACACTGAGGACACTTGATACCTATATCTAGGTTACACACACACACACACACAAACTGGAACCTAGAACCTGAGACTTTATTCCCCTTATGTTAAGACTATTTCTTGAGAACCTTAAATGGAAAATCTTAGAGCAGTTGACCCTCACCTTCACACTTGTGGACACTCGAGCACACCCCTAACAGCTATACACACACAGTTTTGAAATCTGAGTTTGAGATTGGTAAATTGTTTTGATGTTGAGGTTGAATCCTATTCACTGATTTTTCCTAAAATCTATACACCCAAACATGCAAAACTGATATCCCTATTACACATTATGTATAAACACACAAGCCTATGCTCTAATGATACACACACAGGACACATTGTGTTGAACACATATTTCACTGTCACATGCACACATCTACACTACTAAATCTGAGAACTGCGATTTAAATACCCTCTGTACACATTGTTCATATGTACACTCTCTATGCTCTATTTTCCCCTAAATGCCTAAACCCCTCTTTATTCATAACTTGTTAACTGACCACACATTGTTTTGATCACACACGCACTATATAAATGTACACATAACCTTGACACATTGCCCTATATGCATGTTCTTCCCTCTCTAACCCTCTATGTATATATATATATATATATATATATATATATATATATATATATATATATATATATATCATTGTATATATATATGCATGTATGTATACATTAGTTTCCTTTGAGATGTTCCTATGTATGCCTATATATATAGATATTGTATGTAATATATATATGTAATATGTGTGTATGATTAAACATGTGAATATATATATGTATGTGGGCATATAGCCATAGATGAATTTTCTATGTATATAAGTATGCCTTATGTACAGTGAGTATATATGTATATATATATATGTAAACATGTATGTTGGATAACTTGTGTGGCCTTGTGATTGTATGTGATGCTAGCCTAGGCTTGGTCAGGTTTAGTGAGACTTGTTTGGGTTAAGTTTGACCTAGTTGACCTAGCATTGACTAGTATAGTTGACTGGAGTTGACCAAGTGTTGACTTTAGTCTAGTTTGACCTAGACGGCATGAAGATGCTTCGTAGATTACATTTATCATCCCCTATATACATCTTGACTTGTGTTGCTCTAAATAGGAGTCAGATACCTCATCTCGGGCAGTATATTCTCACAGACATTCAGATACCAGGCGAGTACATTCTCTGATTATGTCATAACTTGCTTAGGATTATATTCCTGCTCTAGTTTACCTTATTTGATGATGTCACGATACTATCACGAATAGGTACTATATGGATCCCTATATTGAGATGTTATCCCCCTCGCGAACATCGGATACATCATGTCATATGTTTCATGTACATCATGTATTCCTCGCTCTCATGTTATTCATGTTTCTCATGTGCTTCATGCTCGTTCATGCTCGTTCGTGTACTCTCATGTGCTCTCATGTTCGGTCATGTTTCTCGTGTATTTTATGTATAACCTATACTTCATGTGTACCCTTCTTGGGCCTTCATGTAGAATTCATGTGCACTAAGTTCTGAGCCCTCATGTATACTTCATGTACACCCATCTATGGGCTTTCATGTGAAAATCATGTACGTAACATAACTTATCTGGATCCTTGTGTATTGATTAGGGTATGGGGGAGTATAAATAGTCATGTGAACAATTCCAAAGTAGTATAACCATGTGTGCCTCTTTAGTATATTCATGTGCAAATCCAGCCGTTCACATGTCGACTTTGTACTCTAAATCACTAGTCACTGGTAGCTCTCTACTTATAGTAGATATTTCTATTATAGTTCTTTCTCTATTTACATCATGTACTTTCTTTCAGTTTTATGTAACGTACTCTCTTGTATGTTTATATTTTCTAACTTATTATGATCTGCGTGAGATGTTTTATGCTCACTCCCGTCCTAACTGGACCTGTTGAAAATTTTACAGAGGATGATGAGGAACCCTGTACCCCTTACTGTGAAGCTTGCCTAGATGACACTCGCGACGTGGAACCCTGGAGAGGTTCAGAAAGCTGCTGAGGAGGATACCCATGTATAGCATAGATAGTCTAGACTGTTCTTCTTTTTATGATTAGTTGTTGTCTTGATTTTCAAAGTTGTATATTTATGGAGATGTTGAGACTTATGTTATTTTCCTTTGTTGTACCTCAGTTGAGGATTTTTTTATCTATTCCATCGTGCTATATTCTACCTCTAGATTGTGATTGAGTTTTACCTTCTGTGATTGGCCTCCTTTTGGAGAGTATTTCATATTGTGTTAGTTATAGTTCATGACCTAGAACAACGTTCTACCGCCGACACTGCGGCATAGGCTGGGCGCTGTTATGTACTCGTACCCCTACACTGGGTGCAGGTCGTGACACTAATTTTTCCTTCTATTGGTAGTCCTAGTCCATAGGTAAATTCCTAAGGGTCTAAATGAACAAATAGAGTCTAAATAGAGAGAAAATTGAGATGTATACATATTGGGAATTAGATTCCCAATGTAAAGCCAAATGGACAAGATTCGGACACGAAGCTCCTAGCAATTGTAATCCTCTCCTAGTGCTCCTAGCCTCCACGTTCCTAGGCATGAATAAAATGAAGAGAGAGATGGCTCTCCACCCTCTTAAGTGGCAAGCCAACTAGAGCTATACCATAAAAATTGTAAAAAGTCTAATGTGCCCTCTAAACTTGTCATGAGAGCTAATTAATGCATGGAAGTCCCTAATCCTATTTTGGTAAATAGTCTAATCTCTATTCTATTAAATGGCATGACCAAAAGGGTCTATTTGGACCTAGTCCAATGTGTAAGCCCAAGTGTCATGTCATACTAATAATTGGGCTCAAGTGTATTGTCTAGTCTAATTGGTTTACTAATACAAGTTGTCATGACCCACACCAGCTTTTGGGATACGAGTACGTGTCCAAGTCCAACCTATGCCGCAGCATCGACAGTAGTACGTTGACTACGATAACAATAGTCCATAATAATTACACATTTTACCTATATCATCCACCACTAAGTCATGACAAAGAGATTAAACTTAAAGTCTCAATAAATAATTTAAAGAAAGATCCACTACAACTCAAGATAATCTCAGGAACAAATACGCTAAAAATAAATACTAAAGCAACTAGAGCAAAAGTCCTCTAAGCTCACTAGCTAAGAATAATACGAAAGAACAAAAGGAAGAAATATGCTACTCCGCATCAAAAGAAGTAATCGGCACATTGGTAATATTAGTGTCACCAAGATACGCACCATAAACCTCGAGAAAAACCACGTCATCTAAAGCTAAAAAATAGTTATCCAGTCAGGATTGGAGCAAGGTCACCAAAAACTATATTACATAATATAATATACAAGCATAAAAAATAATAATAAGGAAGATAAACTACAGACATGACACGATACAATGAGAAGAGTACTACTATGACATGATAACAGTATGAAATAGACTCGACGAAAGACAAACAATAACCAATATAAAAAAATGATCAAGGCACGTGTACTGTTTGTTTTGGAATACAATTGTTTTGCATATGGATGGTTTAGGATATCCAACAGTCGGTACGTGAGGTGCAACGACTGCTATCAACATTGACATTAGGAAAAAATTGTACATTATGTAGACCAAATACATATTAGTTGTATCCCCCCTTCCAACTCCCTCACAAGTAAACATGATCACTTGATATTAACTTTAAACTTAGACATTGGACATTGAACATCGAACGTTGGACATTGAAGGGAAGTATCAAGTGACATGTATGATAACAAGTATAACTCTCATGCATAGTAATAGAGACGATAAGACTAACAGTTTAAGGACAAGAACAACATGCAGCATAAAATAAAGGCAACATAAGTCATGGTGATACTTGTCTTGCTCCAGAAAAGGATGAAGTCGCGACTCAAGAAGTCGTAGGCTCGTAGGCCGATCTACCCCGTAACATAAACAACCACAAGTTAGATCTAAATTCCCATTCTAAAACCCTAGAAATGGACTAATGGTTTAACCTAATTAAATCTATTTAGTTTTGAAATAAATTATCTAAAAACCTAATTTGATCTAATATAATTTTGAAATAAAAACTAAACATAAGTTTTTGGCCAAAAAATGTCACAGATTCCAATTTGGGAACCATGGCACACAAATTGAGGCACATTATTGACTAAGTGGTCAAACGACACAAATTCCATGATTTTAGTGTGCATTCTAGTATATTTCAGCACCACAAGTACACTGGAATTGATCGTGTCCCAAATCACGCTTTGGTCAAAAGATATCGCCATTATGGCTAACCGTGACCAAATCGATGATTCGTCGGCCAAAACTGAGTTTTACGAATTAATTAAAATACTAAATGAATGTATTAATTTCTGGAAAAATATATGACATAGATCTCTGTGTCAACTTTCCAAAACTTCAAACGGTTCATAATTCTGCTTCCTAGTTCTCCAGGAATCTCGCAAACATCGAAATGTGTCAAATTTAAAATTGACACTCCACTATTTTTCCAAAAATTTAGGTTAAGAATTTATAATAACTAATTAGATATTCAGAAACCTAATCTCGATAAGGTTTCAACAAAAAAACGGTGCATGAAAAGGATGTCGGAGTTGATCGCAATTGCCTCATAAAGTTGGAGGATCTCCAAGATCAAACCACAAATGAGGCTGGAATAATAAACTAGGTTTCGAATTTAATACATATATATAGGAGAGAGAGGCAGTCGAATGAGCAGCTGGGCACTGACAGGTGGGCCAGGAGGTGGTTGACTGCGCTAATGACTATATAATCGATTATTTTAATCATAAAAATAATTAAAATTTTATTTTAACTCCAAATAAATCCAAATAAATCACAAAAAATTCAAAAAAATCCAAAAAAAACTCTAAAAACTACTTCTAGGTGTCTACAACCTAAATAAAATTTTTGGTTTCTAAATCTCTTCCTGTGACCCCATAGTAAATCCTAAAAGACGATGGAAAAAATAAATTCTATAGGCTTTAATTATTCAAAAATTTCTAAAATTTCCAAAAAATCCAAAAAAATAGTAAATGTTTATAGAAAAAAAAAATTAACTATCTAAAACTTAAATTAAAATATTTGCTCAAAAATACCCCCCTGTGACCCTACAAAAATTCTCGAAAGTTTATAAAAATAATAATTCTATAGATTAAAATTATCTAAAAATTACCAAAAATTCCAAAAATTTATAAAATAATAAAATAACATATATGGGACTATCTAGGGACCCTAATGTCCATACGTGACCTAGTATTAACATATCTCACCTATAAACCTAGGTACATACCATTGCGCTCTCGAAATCAAATTCCCATAAAAAATCTATAGTGTTATCTAATCCAAATAGAAATTTTGGTAGCGGATGCTACAACCTACCCCCCTTAAAATATTTTTGTCATCAAAAATCAAATATCGTTAATAGTACAATATAATATACAACTCCTATAAGCAATCTAACGATAATTCTTAGGCTAAATTATAGAGAGAATGGTTGAAAAAATTCAAAGGAAACTAAATCAATAACATCTAACCAACTATGCATACCCTTTTACTCCTATGGATCACACTATGCCTTGTGTCAACCACTGCTAACCAAAAATAACGAAAAGGATATGGTTAGAACGATAGATGCAAACATATGAAATAAATTACGAACGAAATCAAGCAGGATGCATAAGAGAAACGATGATGAAAGACTCATTGTGTTGGAAATCCTATTTGTGGATGATATAACTCTCATAGGAGTTATTCTAAATCCTATCGTCAATTCTATTCGCAGGCTCACAGCTAGTACTACTATGTTGAAGTACTAACCATGAGTTTGCAACCTTACAACTTACTCAATGACACCCAATCTAAGGCTTTGCATGCTACGACGCTTGCTGATAGACTCATTAGCACCCCGATCCTCGATCGATCAACATCCCTAAGGCTATCCCATACACCACTCAGGGATGAAGTTACTCGATAAATCCTTGAAACAAAATTCGAATCATAATTACTTCAAATATTCGTTCGAACCATTCATCAAATTTTGAGCATGTTTATCTATATCGTATTGACCATAACATCGTCCGATGGTACCCCTATCGATAGTCATCCTGCTTCCTATGAATCAAGTCAAACTTATTTCCATTTCGAAATAATTCGAATCCGGCACATAACTTGCTATTATCGACATAATTCTTCGTGTATATGCCGAGCCTGATTTAGCCAACCATGCCTTACGTGAAATCATCTTGTTCAATCAAATTTACCCTCGTAAGATTTTTCAAAATATATAGACTTATTGCATGGAATATCCTACGGAACATTTAGAGAGAGCACCAACATATCAATCGCGAAAACAACATCAGAGTTTGCGAAAACAACATCAGAGTTAAAAAATTCAATCAAAGTCCAAGGATGTAAAGATGCGCTCTGATACCATTATGTCACACCCCGATCCCGAAGAACCGATCGTCCTCACTATGGCGTGATGCCGTATGAGCCTAGGTTGCGCTTACACAAGACGGGTTCCATAACGGTCGATTATAGCAGCTTACGATAGGGTCGTCGCACAGAAGTCCCAAGCAAAAGTTGAAAAATCGGTATAACACCAGCAAAAAGTTAAAACAAACACAAGTCATGCAAATAGCTCTTTATTGATATTGAAACAAAGATTACATATATGGCACGAGGCCAAGATTATAAGTTACTCAAGCTCACTTTTTCTCAGAATACAATCCCTCAGCTCTTTTTAATCTTTCAATACAAATGTTCAACGTTGTCACTTGCGGATGCTTCAGAAGGCTATATCAATACATTATATCCCGTATAGGTGAAGTCTTCAGTGCGGCCGCCCACCTCAAAATGCTAAGGAACTCCATGCCTCAGTGCGTCCAAGTGAGCTCTGCCTCGAACGAGCAGGTACCTGTAACCTGTACATAAAACTGGTGGGGTGTCAGTACACAACCGTACTGGTGGTGTGAGCTCCTCGTCCACCCTTACAAAACTAACACGTTCATTTATTGAATTCAACTTATTCCTTTTGATGGTCTTTCTAATCTTGTCTTATGATCAGTTTTAGGACATAGACTCCTGGTCTTTTAGTGTTGCAACCAACGTGATCATAATATCTGATTCTTTAAGATCGTGCTTACAAAATCCAGTCGTTCAAACATCATAGACGTGCCTTGTAGCGATAACTTACTTATCTTTTTTTGCCTTTGGACCATTCCCGTGCCAACAATGATAACATATTGACTCGTACTTACTTTTTGGCTCATACTTGAGACACAACAACATGGTCATGCCATAAACTCTATCCGTGCTTCAATCATCGAGGTCGTGCCTCAAAACTCAACATGACTTAACTCTACTTTGTCTTACGGCCCTTTCAGACTTACATAAAACGACTCAAATCCTAACTTATGCAAGTCTATGTAAACGACTTAATACTCGATACCAAACGTCATGTCAAAGCACCTATCTTTACTACAGCCAAATCTTAGGCTGTATAATGGTGTTGCAACCATGTATACCTTTTTTTTACTCAATTTGTGCCGTGCTTACACTTTTTTGCTTCGACCGACAATGTGCATACAGATTGCTGCTTAGGACACCAATTTATCTTCATAAAAGGTTACTAACAATTCAAGCCATCTTGGATATATAGGTGGTGCAGACGAGACTCTTGCAGCCATGGGCAGCTAGCCCTACTCAAGTTTTCGAATCACCGCAGCGTGTTCTTGCCTGACTACCTTGTTATCCTTCTAGACCGATTACGGTCATGTGGCCCCAGGCTACCAAATCACGGATACAAAACCTTGTGCACAAGTTGTCCATTACCACGCACCTACGACAACATCTAGACAAAATGTAAATGCATGGCCTAATCGACAATAAAACTTACTTCTTTTGCTTCACTTCTTTACTCTTTATACTTCTTTGCAGAGCCCAAACTAGGGATTGCCTCGGTAACTGACCTACAGTTCTGACATATTTTTCAGTGTTTCCATATCCTTTTGACTCAAACTCATGAATGACTAGATGTAGTCTTTTAGTACAACTTTAACCAACCATATTCCATATCAGTACCACAATCGTTCCATAAACCATGTGATACAACTTAACATGTGGGACAAGCAAAGTCTATGCCAAGCCTTGCACCGTTTAAACATGCATTGAGACTGTAGGACATATTTACTATACCAAGTATTGGATAGTGGGACAGTACATGCTTTACCAAACATTAGAAAGTGGGACAGTGTATACTTTACTAAGCATCTATACCGTGCGACGCCAATGACTATGCTAAGTCCATAGCCTTGTGGGAACGTAGACCATCTTTTCCTTCTCCCAAGCCATGGGACGAAGGGCCGAGTGTCAATTTTGAAAGCACGTCGTGCACGTTTCTAAGCTAACCGTGGGACCTTTCCATGTTCTAACTCAATCTGTCACTACCATATTTCTAGTGTGAGGGTATTTTTGTCATTTTTGGTGTAATTTATATTTATTAGAATTTATTAGAATTTTTGGGAAATTTTTTTAGAATTTATTTGGAATTATTTGGACTAGATTGATCTTGGCTAGTTTGGACCCTTGTAGACCAACCTAGGAGCTAACCCTAGTTAGTATGGACTTGGTTAGGATATATGACTCTAGTCTAACCTAAACTAATCTTTGGTTTGGTCATTAGAACCTAATTAGCAATAGAAATTAGAAAAGTCATAAGTCATGGCTTATGATTTAGAGCCATTAATAAAATAATCAAACCATAGCCTATGTAACTTGGCCCAAAGCCCAAAAAATTAACCAAACCCTAATCCCAAGGAGATGTGGCCGGCCACCCCTATCCTCATTGGGATCACCACCATATTTATACTCTCCTAAAATCTAGGGTTGCCTCCTTCTTAGGAAAGCTCAAGTTAGAAAAACAAGGTTTGTTCCTATTCAATAAATTCCTAGAAATTCCATTCCTCTTCCTTTTCCATTCAAATCTTTTCCTTTAGTTCCTAATCTACCTATTCTTGTTGTCATTAATGTTTTATTTCAGTTTGAGGTAATTTTTGTGGATTGGGACATCAAGAGGAGAGCCATTGAAAGAGGGGTTTTCTTGAGAAGTTCAAGCTTAGGTAACTTTCTCCACACTCCATAAAATTTTGATTTGTCTTCATCATTAGGGAGTCCTACGAGTCCCCTAAGTATCAGTATAGGTTTTGTGTCGGGTATCCTAGGTTTTGTGTCCGTTCTGGACACGTATTAGAGCTAGGGTTGAGTGTTTGATGAAATGCCTCAAAGGGCAATTCGATCTCGTTTGTGCATTATTTTTAAATAGGAAATTTAGTTTTAATCTTGCTTATTGATTCATGTTCTTATGTGGTAGCGTTTGTGTCAGGTTTCTGGACACGAAATGATGGGTATGACACTGGCACACACTAATTACCATTTACCAACCTAATTTATATTGTTTAATTATGATTTTGATTGCCTATTGGGAAATTCCTATATGTTCTGATACTGTGAGTATCAGTAAAATTTCTCACTGTTTAATTTCCAATTTGATTCTCGATAATGTTTAATATGATATATTATGTTATGCTTATTTTCACAATACTTTAATACCATGTTAGGATATAGGATCTCATGTGTTGTGTTTAAATGATAGCAAGGTTTTCGAGTTATTTTAAGGGCCTGTCATTATTGGAACCTGTGGTTTGTGAGATACTCACTTGACACTATTGAAACTTGAGAATTTCAGTTAAATGTTTAACTGTTGGTTGTATTTTCATATGAGTTGAACTGAGTTTTGGGTTCCATGACTGAAACCTGAATCTATCACCTAACAAATTGATGATTGATTTCCCTTTTCTTCCAAATTCCAAAAATGGTAGGTATTCACTGTTTCTGAGTTTTGAGTCATGCTCTTCAAATTTGAAATCTGAGTTTGGTATGGACTAAAACCTGTGATATGAAGAATAGGTTTAACAAATTGTTGTAGGACTGAAATCTGAGAATAGGGTCCATATACTAGGTAATGTAGTTGGTTTGTGTTGGAGCATGAATACTTGATTGGGTTATGTTGATAGTTCAACTGGGAATTGGTTTTGTGGCTGAACCTGAGATAGTTGGGGCTCCCTCTCACAGTTCCTGTCCACTGTTTTCAGTCACACCCTGTTCTCACACACACACACACACTTTTCTCTCTCTATTTACTGTTTTCATTCCTGCACACAACTGAACACTCCCCCTCACCTGATCACTACACATGGTCACACACTTTTGATTTCAGAATTCTTTCACACTATCACTCTATACATACACACATTTACATTCTATCTAACTCTCTATCTTCCTTATACCTACTAAATAATGTATTACATATATGGTTGTGTGGTGATATGCATAGATATCCAATGGGTATATTCTAATTAGTTTATATATATATATCAATATGTGTATTGATTAGCTATAGAGGATGTCTTGGTAGATGTGTGTTGGTAGGATTGACATGGTATAACCTAGAATAGTCTTGTTAGAGCCTAGAATGACTTGTTAGACCTAGTTAGTTGAGTTTAAACTATTCTGACCATAGTTGACCTAGTTTGACTAGTACAGTTGACCAGAGTTGACCAAGGGTTGACTTTGGCCTAGTTTGACATAGATTCATGTAGAATGCATAGTAGGACTTCATTATAATATCCTGCACTTGTTGTGACTTGTGTTGTTCTGATTAAGAGCCAGACACCACTCCTCGGACAGTACTTTCATAGTGGACACTCAGATATCAGGCGAGTACATTTTCTGATTATTTCATATCCTGCTTAGGACTATTTCCTGCTGTAGATTACTTTACTTGTACTGTCATGTTGGTCACACGGATTTGTACTATATGGATCCTTTCTTCAGATGTTATCCTTAGGGAGCATCGGGTACTCTATGTTCTGTGCGTTTCACTTACATGGCGTATCACTATGCTTCGTTGATTCTTCGATCACTTGTGACATATACTCTTATGATCACAGAGTCTTCCTGGAATCCATATCCTATTTATGGGTCTACTATGTACCACCATTCGGGGGCTTACCACTCCTCGGGGGCTTATCACCCTTCGGGGGCCTTATATAGTATCATAACATAACCTGGTTGGATCCTTGTGTACTGATTGGGGGTACAGGGGAGTAGAAATAGACATGTGAATACTATCCAAGTAGTGTAGTATCAGAATCTCTTCCATAATGTAGCATCAGAATCTCCTATGTCATTTACATGTCTATATTGTACTCTGACTCACTAGTCACATGTTAGCTCTCTATTTATAGTAGATATTTCTATTACAGCTTCTCTCTCTGTTTATATACTGCACTTCTTTCAGTACTTGTATCTTACTTTACTGCATGATTATATCTTCTAACCTGCTATGAACTGTTGAGATGTACTGTACTTGTTCCTGTCCTGACTGGACTTGTTGAAAATATTACAGAGGACGAGGGGGAGGCTGGTCTAGATAGTTACTACGGGGCAGCCTTAGATGACACCTGCGAGCTGGACCCTCAGGAGGACCCAGCTCTAGCTGAGGATATCACCCCGATTGCCTAGACTAGATTAGTTAGGCTTATCTATCTTTTATGTAGTCTTGAGGCATGTTTTAGCTAGACTTTATTTGGAGTTCAGAGTTGTATATATTCTTTCATTCTGTATCTGAGACCATGTACTTCTGGATATTGTTGGGATTATCTTAGATTACTTTTCATCTATTTATTTCCTTGAGTTCTATTTCATATCGCGCTATATCTTTCTTAGTTGTGATTGAGTTTTACTGCTATGTCACACCTATTCGGGGAGTATAAACTATTTAGAGATATATTACTAGATGATTGTTGACCTAGGACATCGTTCTACCGTCGACACTGCGACGTAGGCTGGATGTACCCACGTCTCGTGCCCTTACTCTAGGGTGCGGGTCGTGACACGTTTTTAGTGGTGGCCCATGCAGGTCGAGACTAGAAGTATAGTGGTATTCGAATTAGAGTATCACTACAGCCTGCAGTAGGATATAGGACATTAATTTTAAGGTACTCAATCACTTTAGGAAAATTTCTTTTATTGCCATCTAAATCCTTTTTGTCAGCTGATCCTTTGAATTATAATTGTCCGCCTTTGTTATTTCGCTTCTTTCTCAGAAATTGATACTATTGTTTGTCTATCTTCAGGATGGTAGAGACTAGATCGCAGCGTGCCATTCATGAGGATGCTATAGAGGGGACTGCTACCTCTCAGCCAGTACGGCGAGGCCAGGGGACTGCAGCTCGTGCCACCTCAGCTCGTATTGAGACCTCGACAGTCGCAGCAGGGGGTATGCATCTACCGACTCGGAGGCAGGACCCGATCATTCCAGAGGATCCCTTTCAGCAGTCGCCTCCAGGATACGTAGATGCAGCTCAGATGTTCGCATATTTCCAGCAGTTCATGGACCGACAGCAGGCTCGACAGGACAGAGGCATGGAGTTGGCCGTCACGACAGCCGCAGCTCGACCAGTGGTGTAGCAGCCGAGGACACCGGGGATCGAGCTTCAGAAGATGAGCCCTAGAGACTTTCTGGGGACAGAGGGGATCCTATATGTCGATGAGTGGATCGAGCATATAGAGGAGATCTTCCACTTGGCCAGGATTCCAGCAGACCTTCAGATCGAGGCCGCAGCTAGCCGGATACGAGATCTTGCTCGCACCTGGTATCAGTCAGACCCCAGGGTGGGGGTAGCTGGGCAGACTTGGGAGCAGTTCAAGGGCTTCTTCAAGAAGAAGTTCTTCCCAGATTCAGCACTCAGAGCCTTGGAGTCGCAGTTCGAGAGCCTGGTCCAGGGAGTCTCTCAGTGGAGGAGTATGCCGGGGAGTTCGACCGCCTCGGCAGGTTTGTGGAGGGCTTGAGCAAGACGGCGAAGGCCCAGAGGTTCCGGAAGGGTCTAGTTAAGGAGGTCAAGTCCTTGACCAAGGGCAACCGGGATGCCACGTTCGAGGAGATCTTGACAGGAGCCTTGTTGGCAGAGGATGATCTTGAGCTTAGGCTCAAGAGGGGGAGAGACCCAGTTGGAGGCAGCAGCAGCAGCAGAGGCCGGGCCAAGAGGCCCCACTTTCACCATCAGCAGCTGAGGCAGTTTCAGCCACAGCCGATTCAGCTGAGGCCAGTCCATCAGCAACAGCAACCGAGGCAGCACCAGCAGGGTCAGAGACAGGGTCGTACTTGTGCCTACTACAAGAAGCCTGGGCACACCTTCAATGAGTGCCGGAAGAGGCTGGGCCAGTGCCTGGTTTGTGGCTCAACAGACCACCAGATGAGGGAGTGTCGCATAGAACGAACAGTCCAGGGAGCAGCAGTCAGAGCTCCAACAGGCCAGCAGAGGGGACCAGCCCTGCCGACGCAGCAGCAGAGGTTTGTCCAGCACTAGCAGCAGGCCAGGGAAGGCCAGCAGGGGGCAAGCTTTCGCCATGGCAGCTGGAGATGCAGAGGTGATAGGAGAGCTGATTGCAGGTTCGATTCTTCTCGACTCCAGTCCAGCATTTGCATTATTCGATTTTGGTACTTTGCATAGCTTCATATCAGTATCTTTTGCGATTAGACACGGTATCATAGCTGAATCATTGCCTAGGACTTACAAGATCATGACCGGGGGTGGCATTATCCTCGTAAGTGATGTTTGTAAGGGTCGGAGAGTGGTTTTGGGAGGCCGTGAGTTGGAGGTGAGCCTGCTCGTAATGCCATTGCCGAACTACGATATAGTACTAGGCATGGATTGGTTGAGCAGGCACCATGCCAGCATTGATTGCAGAGGGGGTAGAGTTCTTTTCAGAGCACCGGGGGAGCCAGAGTTTGAGTACTCCAGATGTCAGGCAGAGCAGAGCAGCGGAGTCTTCTGTGGAGTCTCGGTCGAGGAGCAGACGATTCCACACCCCTTGATAGCAGAGTATATAGATGTTTTCCCAAAGGAGTTACCGGGACTACCACCAGACAGGGACATAGAGTTCTCGATAGACTTGGTTCCAGGAGCGGAACCCATCTCTCAGCATATCTATCGGGTGAACAACAGCGAACTGGTGGAGCTGAAGAAGCAGGTGGATGAGCTATAGGACAAGGGCTTCATCCGCTCGAGTTCGTCGCTATGGGGTGCACCAGTGTTGTTCGTGCCGAAGAAGGATGGGTCAGTACGCATGTGTATTGACTATAGGGCACTCAACAACCTCACGATCAAGAACAAATACCCATTGCCGCGGATCGACGATCTATTTGACCAGTTGAGCGGCGCTCGGGTATTTTCCAAGATTGATCTGAGATCGGGATATCACTAGGTGAAGGTGAAGAGGGAGGATATTCCCAAAACCGCTTTCAGGATGCGGTACGGGCAGTTCGAGTTTTTAGTTATGCCTTTTGGGCTAACCAATGCACCAGCAGTGTTTATTAACCTTATGAACAAGGTGTTCCACCAGTATCTGGATCAGTTTGTGGTGGTGTTTATTGAAGATATCTTGATATATTCCAAGACTGAGGAGGAGCACGAGGAGCATTTGAGGATAGTGTTGGAGATTCTCAGGAAGGAGCAGCTTTACGGGAAGCTCTCCAAATGTGAGTTCTTCTTGGATCGGGTAGATTTCTTGGGGCATGTGGTGACTGGAGATGGTATCTCAGTTGACCCCAAGAAGATTGTAGCAGTTGAGGCATGGGCAGCGCTGACTTCAGTTGCAGAGATCAGGAGTTTCCTGGGGCTGGCAGGATATTATCGGAGATTCATGCAAGATTTCTCCCGGGTTGCAGAGCCGTTGACTCGGTTGACCCGGAAGGATGCTGAGTATGTTTGGTCAGAGGAGTGTCAAACAGCTTTTGATGAGTTGAAGAAGCGGCTGACGACAGCTCCGATTCTGACATTGCCTTCAGGATCAGGTGGTTTTACTATTTATAGTGATGCTTCATGGAATGGGCTGGGTTGCGTCTTGCAGCAGCATGGGAAGGTGATTGCCTATGCTTCCAGGCAATTACGTCCCCATGAGAAGAACTATCCCACCCACGACCTGGAGCTGGCAGCAGTGATATTTGCTCTGAAGCTGTAGAAGCATTATCTGTATGGTGAGAGGGTGGAAATCTTCACAGATCATAAGAGTTTAAAGTATGTGTTCACTCAGAAGGAGTTGAACATGAGACAGCACAGATGGCTAGAGTTGATGAAGGATTTTGATATCCTACTTCAGTATCACCCAGGGAAGGTTAACGTGGTTGCCGATGCCTTGAGTAGGTATCCGACAGCCATATGTTTGACCATGGATCAGCATTTGCTTGCCGACTTAGAGAGCCTTGGGATTGAGGTGATCGTGCCCGAAGTGCAGATGCAGCTATGGGGGATGCAGATTCAGTCAGACTTGGTGGAGAGGATCAAGTCGGCACAGTTTGAGGACATTGCTCTACGGTGTCTCCAGGAGCAGGTTCGAGCAGGATTGCTGGAGGGCGAGTTTTTTCTTGCAGAGGATGGTGCCTTGAGGCACGGTTCCAGTTTATGTGTACCCAGCGGAGAGCTCAGGGAGCATGTTATGTAGGAAGCCCACAGATCTCAGTACTCTATACACCCGGGTGCCAACAAGATGTACCGAGATCTGCGAGAGCATGTTTGGTGGTCAGGGATGAAGCGGGAGGTGGCTCGCTTCGTGGCTAGGTGTTTGGTCTGTCAGCAGGTCGAGGCAGAGAGACATAGGCCCGGTGGATTGTTGCAGCCGCTGCCCATTCCCGAGTAGAAATGGAAGCATATCACTATGGACTTCGTATCAGGATTGCTGCGTACTCCAGGAGGAAAAGACGCGATTTGGGTCATCGTTGACAGGTTGACCAAATCGGCCCACTTCTTGCCATTCAAGGTGGGTATGTCTACAGAGAGGCTGGCGGAGTTGTATATGCGGCAGATAGTCAGGATTTACAGGGTTCCAGTTAGTATCGGCTCAGATCGGGATAGCCGTTTTACTTTTCATTTCTGGAGGAGTCTGCAGACCAGCTTGGGCATTCAGCTCAAGTTTAGTACTGCATACCACCCCCAGACGGACGGACAGTCAGAGCAGACTATTCAGACCCTTGAGGATATGCTGCGGACGTGCGTCCTGGACTTTGAAGGTTATTGGGAGGATCATCTTCATTTGGTGGAGTTTGCCTACAACAATAGTTTCCAGGCCAGCATTGAGATGTCACCTTTCGAGGCTCTGTACGGGCGTAGGTGCCGTACACCCTTATCTTGGGATGATGTTGGTGAGCGAGCTTTACTGGGGCCAGAGATGGTTGTTGATGCAGCCGAGAAGGTGAAGCTCATCAGGGACAGGCTTCGCGTGGCACATGACAGACATCGACACTGGGCCGATAGCCACCGGAGGCCCTCGGAGTTTGAGGTACAGATTAGAGTAGGATTAGATTTAGGTTTGTTTGTTTGTGATTTTGATCATGTTTGTTTATTATTTTAATTGAGACCTTCCTTGTGATTAGGTCGGAGACTAGGTTTTCTTGAGGATATCTTCGACTCGTGGTACGATACGTTTTGGTGGGGCGGGAAGCTTAGCCCGCGCTTCATCGGCCCTTTCGTTATCAGCGGGAGAGTCGGTGACGTTGCATACAAGCTAGACTTGCCGCCTGTACTAGTGGGGATCCATAACGTATTTCATGTATCACAGTTGAGACGGTACGTGGCTGACCCTAGCCATGTGCTCGATCATTCAGAGATAGAGATTGGGCCTTCTCTCAGCTATCCAGAGCAGCCAATGGAGATTCTGGATCGACGGGAGAAGGTTCTGAGGAACCTGGTGATACCTTTGGTGCGCGTCATATGGAGGCATCATTCTCCAGGAGAGTCTACCTGGGAGCGGGAGGATGAGATGCGTGAGCGCTACCCTTATCTTTTTGGACCGTGAGGTATGCTTTTTATCCTTGTCATCAGTTGTATTTCGCCTTTCAATTTCGAGGACGAAATTCTTTTAAGGAGGATAGATTTGTCACTACCACATTTCTAGTGTGAGGGTATTTTTGTCATTTTTGGGGTAATTTAAATTTATTAAAATTTATTAGAATTTTTAGGAATTTGTTTTATAATTTATTTGGAATTGTTTGGACTAGATTGATCTTGGCTAGTTTGGACCCTTGTAGACCAACCTAGGAGCTAACCCTAGTTAGTATGGACTTGGTTAGGATATATGACTCTAGTCTAACCTAACCTAATCTTTGGTTTGGTCACTAGAACCTAATTAGCAATAGAAATTAGAAAAGTCATAAGTCATGGCTTATGATTTAGAGCCATTAATAAAACAATCAAACCATAGCCTATGTAACTTGGCCCAAAGCCCAATAAATTAACCAAACCCTAATCCCAAGAAGATGTGGCCGGCCACCCCTATCCTCATTGGGATCACCACCATATTTATACTCTCCTAAAATCTAGGGTTGCCTCCTTCTTAGGAAAGCTCAAGTTAGAAAAATAAGGTTTGTTCATATTCAATAAATTCCTAGAAATTCCATTCCTCTTCCTTTTCCATTCAAATCTTTTCCTTTAGGTCCTAATCTACCTATTCTTGCTGTCATTAATGTTTCATTTCAGTTTGAGGTGATTTTTGTGGATTGGGACATCAAGAGGAGAGCCATTGAAAGAGGAGTTTTCTTGAGAAGTTCAAGCTTAGGTAACTTTCTCTACACTCCATGAAATTTCAATTTGTCTTCATCATTACGGAGTCCTAGGAGTCCCCTAAGTATCAGTATAGGTTTTGTGTCGGGTATCCTAGGTTTCGTGTCCGTTCTGGACACGTATCAGAGCTAGGGTTGAGTGTTTGACGAAATGCCCCAAAGGGCATTTCGATCTCGTTTGTGCATTATTTTTAAATAGGAAATTTAGTTTTAATCTTGCTTATTGATTCATGTTCTTATGTGGTAGCATTTGTGTCAGGTTTCTGGACACGAAATGAAGGGTATGACACTGGCACACACTAATTACCATTTCTCAACCTAATTTATATTGTTTAATTGTGATTTCGATTGCCTATTGGGAAATTCCCATATGTTCTGATAATGTGAGTATCAGTAAAATTTCTCACTGTTTAATTTCCAATTTGATTCTCGATAATGTTTAATATGATATATTATATTATGGTTATTTTCACTACACTTTAATACCATGTTAGGATATAGGATCTCATGTGTTGTGTTTAAATGATAGCAAGGTTTTCGAGTTGTTTTAAGGGCCTGTCATTGTTGGAACCTGTGGTTTGTGAGATACTCACTTGACACTATTGAAACCTGAGAATTTCAGTTAAATGTTTAACTGTTGGTTGTATTTTCATATGAGTTGAACTGAGTTTTGGGTTCCATGACTGAAACCTGAATCTATTACCTAACAAATTGATGATTGATTTCACTTTTCTTCCAAATTCCTGAAATGGTAGGTATTCACTGTTTCTGAGTTTTGAGTCATGCTCTTCAAACATGAAATCTGAGTTTGGTATGGACTAAAACCTGTGATGTGAAGAATAGGTTTAACAAATTATTGTAGGACTAAAATCTGAGAATAGGGTCCATATACTAGGTAATGTAGTTGGTTTGTGTTGGAGCATGAATACTTGATTGGGTTATGTTGATAGTTCAACTGGGAATTGGTTTTGTGGCTGAACCTGAGATAGTTAGGGCTCCCTCTCACAGTTCCTGTGCACTATTTTCAGTCACACCCTGTTCTCACACACACACACACTTTTCTCTCTCTCTTTACTATTTTTATTCCTGCACACAACTGAACACTCCCCCTCACCTGAGCACTGCACATGGTCACACACTTTTGATTTCAGAATTCTTTCACACTATCACTCTATACACACACACACATTTGAATTCTATCTAACTCTCTATCTTCCTTATACCTACTAAATAATGTATTACATATATGGTTGTGTGGTGATATGCATAGATAGCCTATGGGTATATTCTAATTCGTTTATATATATATATCAATATGTGTATTGATTAGCTATAGAGGATGTCTTGGTAGATGTGTATTGGTAGGCTTGACATGGTATAACCTAGAATAGTCTTGTTAGAGCCTAGAATGACTTGTTAGACCTAGTTAGTTGAGTTTAGACTATTCTGACCATAGTTGACCTAGTTTGACTAGTACAGTTGACCAGAGTTGACCAAGGGTTGACTTTGGCCTAGTTTGACCTAGATTCATGTAGAATGCATAGTAGGACTTCATTATACTATCCTGGACTTGTTGTGACTTGTGCTGTTCTGATTAGGAGCCAGACACCACTCCTCGGACAGTACTTTCATAGTGGACACTCAGATACCAGGCGAGTACATTCTCTGATCAATTTATATCCTGCTTAGAACTATTTTCTGCAGTAGATTACTTTACTTGTACTGTCATGTTGGTCACACGGATTAGTACTATATGGATCATTTCTTGAGATGTTATCCTTAGGGAGCATCGAGTACTCTATGTTCTGTGCGTTTCACTTACATGGCGTATCACTATGCTTCGTTGATTCTTCGATCACTTGTGACATATACTCTTATGATCACAAAGTCTTCCTGGAATTCTTATCCCATTTATGGGTCTACTATGTACCACCCTTCGGGGGCTTACCATCCTTCGGGGGCTTACCACCCTTCGTGGGCTTATCACCCTTCGGGGACCTTACATAGTATCATAACATAACCTGGTTGGATCCTTGTGTACTGATTGGGGGTACGGGGGAATAGAAATAGACATGTGAATACTATCCAAGTAGTGTAGTATCAGAATCTCTTCCATAGTGTAGCATCAGAATCTCCTATGCCATTTACATGTCTATATTGTACTCTGACTCACTAGTCACATATTAGCTCTCTATTTATAGTAGATATTTCTATTACAGCTTCTCTCTCTGTTTACATACTGTACTTCTTTCAGTACTTGTATCTTACTTTACTGTATGATTATATCTTCTAACCTGCTATGAACTGTTGAGATGTACTGTACTCGCTCCTGTCCTGACTGGACCTGTTAAAATATTACAGAGGACGAGGGGGAGGCTGGTCTGGATACTTACTACGGGACAGCCTTAGATGACACCTGCGAGCTGGACCCTCTGGAGGACCCAGCTCTAGCTGAGGATATCACCCCGATTGCCTAGACTAGATTAGTTAGGCTTATCTATCTTTTATGTAGTCTTGAGGCATGCTTTAGCTAGACTTTATTTGGAGTTCAGAGTTGTATATATTCTTTCATTCTGTATCTGAGACCATGTACTTCTGGATATTGCTGGGATTATCTTAGATTACTTTTAATCTATTTATTTCCTTGAGTTCTATTTCATATCGTGCTATCTCTTCCTTAGTTGTGATTGAGTTTTACTGCTATGTCACCCCCATTCGGGGAGTATAAACTGTTTAGAGATATATTGCTAGATGATTGTTGACCTAGGACAGCGTTCTACCGCCGACACTGTGGTGTAGGCTGGACGTACCCACGTCTCGTGCCCTTACTCTTGGGTGCGGGTCGTGACACAATCCGACTTAGATCAGGATTATTCCCTTAGCTATTTGGGTTTGTCTCTTTTATTATCAAGATTATTCAGTGCAATGAAAACTTTCATTTTGTTAGAGTGAAAGCCAAGCTGAGGCAAGTTTACCTAAGCTACCCACCTGAGCGAGGAGTTGCCTTGGTCGAGTGGGACTTCGAGCAAGACATTACATGGCTAAGTCCAAAATCCGTTGAGTTTCCATTCCTCCCGTTGAACTGAGCATGACGGAGAATTACAATAACAAACAACCACAATCAAACACAAATACCAAAATCTAAACTATACTTCAAACTCCAATGGTCTCCGGTGGCTATCGGCCTAATGCCATGTAGGAACGTTGAGCACCTCTAGAGGGGGTGAATAGAGTGTGTGTGCAGCGAAAAGATAATCACGAATTAAAATAATAAAAGCAGTGTCACATATATGAAGCACTGGTAGATGATATCAAACTATGAAATTTAAATACGCAAAGTAAAGAGAATTATTAAAGCAAACTCATGACATAGCAATGTATACTGGTATCCCTCTAAGAGAACTAGTCAAGTCTCGAGTACTCTTGATCGATGTTAATCCACTTTGGCACAACCTCTAACCGAGCACTTGCAGCTCCTTACAATACGAGTTTTCGTCCGAAGGACTCGCAACTTCAATAGAGACAAACTTTGAAAACTGAAACGTTTTTTGAAAACCTTCTTTACAACTCGAACAAAACTCTAGATTGAATTAGAAAGGCACTTGGCTTGGCTAGGAGTCGTTAAAGGCTAGATATTAAAACGAAAAGCTCTATAATGCTTTTAAATAGAGAAGGAAGAGAAGAATGATTGAATGATTTGGAATGGAAAGTTCTCCTCTATTTATAGCATTTTTTGGGGCAGAACTCGGCATGAGTTCGGGTCCACAAATTTTGTAATTTGAAAAGTTGCTACAGATATTCAGGACGACCAAAAACAATCTAGAAACAACCTGGCCGAACTCGGGCAAAGTTCTGGCAGTACTCGGCTAATGTTCTATCATGAATATCTGCTGATTTTGTTGGGCTTTTTGTATAGGAATTGGATATGTAATTTGGTATAGGCTTAATATATAATGTGGGGTAGATAGGTAGGGTTACTTTGGAAAGTGGAGTTTAGTAGAAAGCAAGTTGCCAATCCGATCGACCTTACATTTTTTCTAGACTCAATAAAAGAAAAAATACAGAATAAAATATAAAAACAATTATTGGCCATCATTTGATATTTTTGTACGATGAAGACGACAAGTAGTAGTAATTGGAAGTAGACGTTCTATTTTTGTACCAATAATGTATTATTTGTGTATCGACCAACGTTTAGGTTGATTATCAAAATCAGGTGTGACTATGACCAATGGGCCAATATGCCGCTATCTGTCCTGTGCCACCCGAAGTCTATCTCTAATCAGTTTGACCTTCTCCACTGCATCCATAACCAACTCTGGCCTAAGCAAAGCTCTCTCACCAACATCGTCCCAAGACAAGTATGACACCTCCGTCCATATAGAGCCTCAAATGGTGACATCTCTATGCTGGCCTTGTAGTTGTTGTTGTAAGCAAACTCTACAAAATAGATATGGTCCTCCCAAGGTATCCAAAAATCTAGAACACAGGTACAGAGCATATCCTCGAGAGCCTGAATAGTCCTCTCAGACTGCCCATCTGTTTGAGGGTGATATGCGATACTAAACCTGAGCTGATCGCCCAAGCTAGCCTACAAACTCCTCCAGAAGTAAAAAGTAAAACGACTATCCCGATCCGAGACTCCTCACAGGAATCCTGTGCAACCTGACGATCTGCCTCACATACATCTCTGCCAGCTTCTCCGTAGACAAACCCACCTTAAAAGGCAAAAAGTGGGCCAATTTGGTCAACCTGCCAATGATGACCCAAATCGTATTTTTTTTCTACTGGACATCGTGGAAGTCCGGACACAAAATCCATAGTAATGTTTTCCCATTTCCAATCTGGAATGGGTAATGGCGGAAGCAACCTCCTGGCCTCTACCTCTCGACTTTTACCTACTGGCAGACCAAGCAACTAGATACAAACTGTTCTACCTCCCATTTTATGCCATACCACCCGATGTGCTCTCTCAGCTCCCTATACATCTTTTTGGCACCGGGATGCATAAAATACTAAGAGCGATATGCTTCTTGAAGAACCTCCTCCCATAGCTCCCCACTAGGCATAAACAATCTGATACCGATCCTCAAAGAATCATCATATACAATCATGAAATCATCCAACGATCATGTCTCAACCTACTCTTTGATGCTCCTCAGAGTAACATTATCAAACTGTGCTGACTTGATCATGTCCATCATCTCTTACTGAATATGCAAATACCACATCTGCATCTCAATCCTAGGAACCACTACTTCGATACCTAAGCCCTCTGGATCTGCCAATAAATGACGGTCCAATGTCAAGTACATAACTACCGAATACCTGCTCAAGGCATCAACAACTACGTTGGACTTCCCTGGATGATACTGGATAGAGATATCAAAATCCTCTATCAGCCCCAACTACCGTTTATACCCAATATTTAGCTCTTTTTGGATAAACACGTACTTCAAGCTCTTGTGGTCTGTATAGATCTCCACACGCTCTCCATACCAATAGTGTTTCCACATCTTCGGAGCAAAAATGACTACTGCCAACTCCAAATCATGGGTCGGATAGTTCTTCTCATGAGAACATAATTGCCTGGATGCATAGACAATTACCTTCCCATGCTGTTAAAGAACGCAACCCAAACCTTTTACTGAAGCATCACTATAGATAGTGAATCTACCTGTCCCTGATGACAATGTCAAGATAGGAGCCATCATCAATATCTTCTTCAACTCCTCAAAGGCAGTCTGGCAGTCCTCAGACAACACAAACTCTACATCCTTCCGATGAGTCTGGTCATCAGCTCTGCAATCCTGGAAAATTCATGTACTAACTTTCGGTAGTATCCTACCAGACCCAAGAAATAATGAATCTCTACAACTGAGCTTGGGGTAGTCCAGACTCCACTGCTGCAATCTTCTTCGGATCTACTGAAATCCCATCACCAAACACAATATGCCCTAAGAACTCTACCTTTTCCAGGAAGAACTCACCCTTTGAAAACTTTCCGTACAACTGCTCATTCATGAGAGTCTCCAGTACAATCCTCAGATGCTCCTCATGCTCCTTTTGCATCTTCGAATAGATGAGAATATTATCAATAAACACCACTACGACCTTGTTAAGGTACCGGTGAAATACCTTGTTCATCAAGTTCATGAACACCGTCGGGGCATTAGTCAACCCAAACGGCATTATAGTGAACTGGTACTGGCTATAATGAGTCTGAAAAGTAGTCTTCGGAATATCTTCCTTCTTTACCTTGACCTGATGGTACCCTAACCTCAAATCTATCTTCAAAAATACCTTTGTGCTACTCAACTGATCAAATAGATCATCAATCCTCAGTAGCGGATATTTATTCTTGATAGTGAGGTTGTTCAATGTCCTGTAATCGATGCACATGCGCACCGATCCATCCTCTTTGGTACAAACAATATCGGAGCACCCCAAGGCGAAGAACTGGATCCGATAAACCCCTTATCCTGTAACTCATCCACCTGCTTCTTCAATACAACCAACTTGCTATTGTTCACCCTATAGACATACAGCAAAATAGGCTTTGCACCCGATATCAAGTCTATAGAGAAATCAACATCCCTGTCCGTTGGCAATCTCAATAATTCATCTGGAAATACATCCATAAACTCAGCTACCAAAAGATGAGGCAAGTCCTTATCTTCCACCAAAGCTCTACAGATAACACCACCACCTTGCTCTGTTGCCCCTCTAGCAAACTCTACCTCCTCTATAATTTATGCTAGCAAAGTGCATACTCAACCCCGAGTACAATGTCATAGATACACACATGACTATAAGAAGACAACACATGTCATAAACCAAACACTTGGCTTGCATCACCCCCCGTATCGTACTATTTTACGATACGCTTATGATATGCCCAAGATACCTATACCAAATCTTGTCTGAATCACAACAAATCACATGAGCAAGTCTAGAATACATATATTAGAAACTAATTAAAGCAATACATAGCTAGTGCCAAGTGTCATATAGAATTTGACATGTGTGCCATAAGTGTCGGAGGAAGAAATATCCCAAAATGACTCTGTATCCTACCGTATCATGATATGGCCTACTCGTATCCAATTACGGATACGGATCTAGACACATACGAGCAAATCTAGTCCAAATAGATCTAGATAACCAAATGACAAACATTTGGTGCACCAATCTCAAAATTCCCTAAGGTTGGCACAAAATTACCCCTATTTGCAAAAGTGGTAGTGAAATTAAGTCACATATAGGAATCATATACTGCCAATCCGAGCTACTCGATCTATCTAGGATAGGCGTTTATCTAATCCTTCCTTCCTTAAATAACAATTCCTTTTTAAAATACTCTATCAACTATTTTCTATTATACAATAGAATATAACCAATTTGGTTCTCCAAGCACGAGTGTTTGTCCTTCCGAAATAAATAAAGACGAGAGCCCAAAATAAGTAGGTTAAGAAAGATGCTCGACTTTAACTCTGAGTTCCAAAGACGATAGATAAAATTAAAAGAATTTTTAAAGCGATTGTGGATTAAGATCCTAATACACTAGCTTATTACAGGCTCGCTCGGTACAGTAACGAAATTGAGACTATACTCTGAACTACATGGCCACGACAAAAATAAGTCACGCCCGAGTCCCAAAAAGACATGGGACTAGAAAACAAAATATAACACCTACGTATCAAGTAGACTCCAGCCCAGCCAGAATACGTATACACTGTCTTGGTATCTAAATCTAACATCTCCTATCATATATCTAAATTCATATAGTAAATAAATATCAAGAATAAACAATATGTTTCATGGTTTGCAGCCTATTAATATATATGTTTGAATAGACCAAAAGAACAATATAGGTTTCTAAAACTAGGCTAAAAAGCGGAATGTAAGTAATAGTTATACATATAAAATCATGAAAGATACCTGAATCGAAAATAGCAACTCCATTATGATCAGAGAACTAACTCTACAAAATCAACTACCCGAAAAGATCACCAGGTCCTTAGAAGGATGTAACAAGATACGAAAGAAACATTCCATTATATGAACTGAATAAATAAACATGTTAATCATAGGTAAAAGTAAAATAGATACCCCAGACCACAATACGGTCCAATATCTCATCATCAAAGTAGTAAATGATACCTACAACCAGACAAGGACAAGAGGTAGCACACTATTCTGTGATAAGATACTGTCCCATGCCATAATTAGGTATAAGTATAGGAACATGAAACAAATGTCACCTAACCATCTAAGTTAATGCATGTTGAAGACGACTTTGGTACGTATGGGTAGGTCATAGCAATAAAGTGTAGCATCTTGTCAGAGGCTAATATATATATATATATATTAGCATGCCTACCGATCGTACCTGATGTGCAGTCAGTGGTCGGTGCTAGATATAACATCTAGTAATGCACACATAACCGAAAAACAATAACCTATACCCAAGCAATACTGAGGCTAGTGACTCTGCAACCTCCTCCGAAGACTATGGAGTGTAAATGGTTCTCCCATACTCCTATTAATAGTCTTTCCCGCCCATGAAATGTATAAGTCATATCCACGACTCAGACAAATCATATCTCGATGCAAAGTCACTTACTTTACAATGAACCGACATACGAGCCACTCATACCGATGATCAGTCAAGTAAGTGAGCTCGTACCAACACATGAATTCCCACGGTGTCGTATTGTAAACCCCAGTATTATCACAATTAATCTTAGTATTTTAATTAATTTTTGAATATTTATTTGGTAGTAATTCATTATTTTTAGTAAATATATGTATATATAATGTATACGTGTGCATGCTCGTACCTTATGATACTAAATATAGTTATATTAAAAATTAGAATTTTAGAGAAATTGTTTATATTTTTTTGTAGAATTTATTTGGGCATTTTTTTTATTCGGAAATCTTTTCAAACCAATATTTCCTCCAATCCTTAAACCTAATCCTTCCTCAAATCTACTCTTAGTATAGATGCCCCAGATTAATTAGGATTAAAATCCTCCTCTCTCTCATAAATCCCTGGAACCATATATATAGTATCGGCCAAATAGCCGAGGTATCCATCGCCAAACTTGCCGCCACCTCGTGCTCGAGTGCTGCGACCTCAACCCAAAACCCTTCATCCCCGAGCTCCCCTACCTTTTGGCGACCCCCCTGACCGCCTGCAACCGCCAGCGCTGCCACGTGACGCCGGGGAGACCCACGAAACCGACAGCAACCCGAGTCACCACTGTTCGAGTACACCATCAGGTACTCCTCTTCTCTCTAACTTTTCTTCGATTCTACTTGATGAAATTTCGATCTGTGAATTGCTATAGGAAGACCATATAACCCTCTTCGAAATTCTTTACAGGGATTTCGACCTCGTACCCTAGATCGGCGCTGAAATCGACGAGAAGTCGAGTACAGCCCCGAAAATAGAGCATCAAACCAATTTTGAAACCTAACTTAAAAGCTAATTTTTGGTCCAAATACTGGAGAATTTGACAAACCAATTAAAGACAGTCAGGGACAACCTAACCGAGATCACAACGCACTTCGTAGAATCAAATTTAGCTTATTGTACAGAAAGTTATGGATTGATGAACTTGTGATAAAACTGCTTTAAAAACATTAAATATTTTAGAATTCTGTCTGATACGACGTGCGCCCCGACAAACCAGACGATGTGGTCATGCACTACACGCATCGAAAGGAGCGTATGGATGTTGTCGACATGTGGGAACTGACAGAACCCGATTTCGTTGCGTGTGCTCGACAAAATCAGTGTGTATTCATCGAGATACCCCCATATCGACATTTTACAAACTTTGCCATAACTTCGTGCACGTTTGTCAGATTGACACGAAATTTGGACCATCAGGACTGAATCATTTTTCTGGTCTTGTGTGCCAAGTTTGATCCGATTCTGAGAAGGATGACCGGAACGCCTATTTGGCGGGCCTGCGACCCGCTCTAAAGGGCAAATTTGTGCACGGTCCGCCAGAATCCAAATTTGGAAATGTGGTTTGGTTCGTCTCCTCAAATTGAATCCTTAGACATGTACTTTGACAACTTTAGAGATCATAGACTTTGGCACATGTTTCCGTACAAAACGGGTCCAACGGCGGACATCATTTTGACCCAAAATTACGATTTGGCCCCTATTCCCGAATTAGACTTTTGGACAGGCGTTTCCAAGGTGTATCTCTTATTCTGAGTACGTTCTTGATGTTTATTTCAGCATCCGGAGTCGTTTGGTGATTGTGACATTTTTTTTTGCGGATATAGTGATTCTTGGACTTGCCACCTTCGCTTCACCAGGCAAGATAGCTTGCCACCTTACTCTGTGATTACATATTCTTATTTTTATTTGTTATTTTTAGTATTTTTTATTTATTGATTATAAAACTGTGCGTCCAAGTCACACTTAGGTACAAGTGACTCTATCGGTCGTTTTTTTGCTTTTTATTTATTTCTCTAGCGTTGACCTAGTCTAGTGACCACCTATTATTGATAAGGTATTGGTATATCTCATACGGCCTGGATATTTGCTTTATCACGTATTGTGAGTCACATGTAGGACCCACACCCGCGTAGTTGGCTGGCCACCGATACGTATGGAGCGTGCGACGGTGTCACCCCCCACTTTCCTGAACAGGGCTAATATAGTCATTTATGTTATTTTATTATTTTAATATTATTTAAATTACTATTGTTAGTTTTTTTACATCACTAGTTAAATAGGTATTTTGTGGATATATATATATATATATATATATATATATATATATATATATATATATATATATATATATATATATATATATATATATATATATATATATATATACATATATATATATATATATTTTTTATATATATACATATATATATATATATATATATTAAAAAAAAATAATAATAATATATATAAAAATATATATATATATATATATATATATATATATATATATATATATATATATATATATATATAATAAATATATATATATATATATATATATATATATATATATATATATATATATACATATATATATATATATATATGTTCAATAAAAAAAATATATATATGTTCAATAAGTTTTTATTATCAAAATTTTAATATATTAAATAAATATAGATACGGAATATTTATTTTTATTTTTAGAAATAATATTAGAATTTGTTTGGTATTTATTTTATTTATGAGATATATATATTATTTATTTATAAAAAAAGGAAAAATAGTTTTAAATAGAAATACTATTTATTACTGGGTTTTATTTATTATATATATATATATATATATATATATATATATATATATATATATATATATATATATATATATATATATATATATATATATAACAAATAAATAAGAAAGTCAAAATAGAAGAGAAAGTCAAAATAGAAATCAAAACCAAAACACACCACACACCCACGCACACAACACAACAGCAAACCCCCCTTTCCATAAACCGAACGCGAGCCCCCCTCCCCCCCGACCCTATATATAAATATATATATATATATATATTATATATATATATATATATATATATATATTTCGAGAGAGAGAGAGGGAGAGTCTTTTTTAATCAAAACCCTAGCCGCACGACCCCACGACCTCATCGTCGACCCTAGGTGACCACCACGACCGCCGGAGGCCGGCCAGGATGTGCGCAACGGCAACAGGACGCGAAGACAGGACAGCAAGCACAGCAGTCGCGAACCCGACTTCACCTTGATCTTGTGCGACGCTCGCTCGATCGTTTCACGATCCGTTTCTTCTGGTATGTTCACAGCATATACGTCTTCGTATTACTTCAAATAGTTCGTGCCGATTAGCATCATGTGCGATAAAAAATGAGTTCCAAAATCGAGAAAAACTTGATTTTTTGGACGTTAGAAACTGTCCCAAAATCCCAACTGTGTGGCCGATTTACGACCAGCGTGTTGCTAGTTTTCAAAATCGGTCTGAAGAGACTTGTAGACAACATATAGGAGATCAAAACCCTTTTGTAGATTTAATTTTATGCTTTATACCTAAAGTTATTTGTTTGCGAAGTTTAAGAAAAAACTGGTTTTTAAAACTGAATTTTAGAAAAATTGTCCCGATACGCCGTCCGTTCCGTCAATCCAGGCGACGTGGTCGCGAACCAAAAGTATCGAAAGGTGTGTATCGACTTCATGGATGTGTGAGCTTTGACGAAATTCAAATTGGTCGCGTGTGTACGACGAATTTGATGTGTGTCCATCGAAATTCACTGTATCAGCTTTTTTTACAAATTTGTCAATTACTTTGTGCATGCTCGTCATACCGAGACAAAACTTATGCCAACAGGACCGTATCATTTTTTGGCCCTGTATGCCAAGTTTGGTCCGATTCTGAGACGGTCGACCGGAACGCTACTTTGGCGGGCCCGTGACCCAATCCAACGGGCGAATTTGTGCTCGGCCCATCGGAATCAAACTTTTGACATACGGTTGGGTTCGTCTCATCAAACTGAACCTGTAGACATATAGTTTGTTGACTTTAGAGACCGTAGATATCGATACTCTTTTCGATGTAAAGTGGGTCCAACTGCGGACATCATTTAGTCCAAAATTATCGTTTTGTCCCTGTGTTCAGAATTAGACTTATGGGTAGGAAATTCTAGCTAATTTGACCATTCTGAGAACATTGGTAATGTCTGTTTCAGCATTAGGAGATAGTTGTGCGAGGTGACCGTTCGTGGCTCATTGAGTGGGTTATAGTTTCGATTTTTTTCAGCTCAGGACAACAGGCAAGTACATTCTCTGATAGTTTTCATTGCTTTGATATCTACTATATCCGATTCAGTTGTAGTGTTATACTTGATTCTCGATACGAGGATACACGGACTAGTATACATTGAATCTCGTCATGAGATGTCATTCCCGGTTTACCTGGTATATGAGTAAATTATTCGATATTATTTCCTGTACATGTATAGACACCAATTTGGAAGTGGGCTGGCCCCCTGCTCTTCGAATCCCGTGTCATGACCTGTCATGTCTGGATCCATTATACTATTCGGGGATGGGTAGTTATTAGAGGTTATGTGATCATTACTCCTACTTGTTTATTACTTGTGCATAGCTCCACCCTCACCACACGTAGGGTGTAACCTGACCTTATACTACTTGTGCATAGCTTTCCATTTTGGTCGACCTGATCCCTATACTATTATACTACCTGTGCATAGCCGGTCAAATGTTACAGCCTGATCTTGACCCAAGCCGATCATATAACGCTCTAATATCTCATGGCACTTTTTTTATGTTTACATCATACCTCCGATTACTTTCCACTGTTTATATTCCAGTTTTATCTTATATCTCACACACGACATGATATCCAGTTCTCTTGTACTGTTTTACTTTCAGTCTTGATATTTTATCTTGTATTTCAATATAATTATCTTTTATAGTATTTGTAAATTCACATGGAACTGCTGTTGGTTTGTACTTGCTCATATCCTGACAGGATAACCTCCATTGTTTTTCAGAGGATATAGATACAGATTGCCCGTGTAAAACCCTTAAATTTCTACTATATATTTTTTTTAATTTTGTACAGATTTAAAATTTTGTATTGTACGTCACGTAATCGTATTGTACGTCGTACGCGAAAATTCATTTTTTTCGTAATTGCTCGACGAGTGCGAATATGTGCGAGCGTACATATTTTTAGAAAAATATTTTTATCTATTTTATAGTTTCAAAATAATATAGGTAATAATTTGTTTTAGCTATCATACAAACATTTTCAAGTCCGTTATTTTATTATAAAAAGTTTTTCGTGAAAACAGTTATTATTAATAAATAATTTTTTTTCGTGCATACACATATTTCATAAATATCTTATTAGTTTATTTTAAATAATAATGTAATTTTCGAAATTAATATTATTAGTATTTTTGGAAAGCATATTTTTATTTATTGTGGAGATTTAAATATTGATTTGAATTTATGTATTTATTTAAATAGTTAATATTGAAATTTGATTTATTGATTTGATTTTAAACTAAGGGATTTAAATTAGATTGAATTTGGATTTAGATTTGATTTCATTGATTTAAATTAATAGATTGATTTATCAAATTTGGGTTTAAACAATCCTAATCATTATCTAATTGAGAATTTCCACATCCTATAAATAGGCAGGTACTCCTCCAATTTATTATTCATCCACAGCAATTTCCACAACAATTGTGTGTGCCTCGTGTCCATATCCAACATCTTTCCGTGTCAGCCGTGACGGCCTCGGGTCCGACCCCGGGTGTCTTTCCAATAGGTTAATTCTTTTACAATTACATTATCACTTTCTTCGAGTCCACACACGGACACATGTCATTATTCTTCCTCCGATACCAAGTCCTAAACCTAAGACCCAATTCCTAGTAAACACTAATCCTATTTTGTCTGCCGACACCGCCATCGCCTACACCAACCGGTCACCACCAATGGCAGCCACCTCGGCCAAGCCAGCCTCCCTCGGACCCCTCATAACAACCCACTGCCGCCATCTCCACAGATTCTCAGCCACCTCCACCGCGTCCATCACCGTACACCCAAACACCGACGCCACCACTGCAGCCCAAAATAGCACCACCACCGCCGTTCTTCCCTCCGACCACCGGAGTACCACCGTCATCCCAAAGCATGCCACCACCAAATAAAAGAAAAAAATAAATAAAAAACACGCACACAGACCCTCACCTCGCCTTGGTCGAAGCCTCGACCACCGGCCGGATCCCGCAAGCCCGACCAGCCCGTCTACATCTCCGTCAGCCCTCGGCTCCCCAGATCCGCCCCCGAGTCCTGCCGCCGGCGTGCGGAGTCCCTGGCCGCACAGCCACCGTACGAGCCACCCGAACCGTCATCTCCCTCAGCACGCACACGCTGGGCCGACCCAGTCCCGGCTCTGGACCAGCCCCCTTGCCATGAGCGCACCGCCGGTCGCGCCAGTCCGCCGACGGACTCCGACCGAGAAACCCTCCACACCTCTTGCCTTTGACCTCTCCGCTCCTCTCTCCGTCAGCCTCCACACCCCTCTCCGCCGTAGCCCCGAGCGCCACCCACTCTCCGTCCTCCCGTTTCGCGCGTGTGAACCCTAGCTCCGTCGGCCGGAAACCTTATTCTCGTCGTCGTTCCATCTCCTCCGCCTCCCGATCTTTCCGACCGCCTCCGCCTCTCCTTCCCACCAGCACCGCCCATCTCGTCCGCCGCCTAGGCCGACAACGCTGCAGTTCCCCTTCGAAGCATTCTCGACCTCCCAGATCCCGACCTCACCCTCTCTCTCGGCTCCTACTCCGGTCACCCAACGCCGCCTTCACCAGCTCTTCTCTCTTTCCGCCGACCTTCCCTCCACCGCTCCGTTTCCTCTCTCTTCCCCTCTCGATTTTTGTTGTGATTTTTTTCTTTTAATCTATAAACTCACTCTCTCTCTCCATCCCTCTCTATTCCTTGTTTCTTTTTACTTCTTTTGGGTGCTTTCCTCGTTCACGAGAGGAAAGGGACACCTACAAGTGTTAATAACTATTATATTATTATTATTATTATTATTATTATTATTATTATTATTATTATTATTATTATTATTATTATTATTATTATTATTATTATTATTATCATTATTATTATCATAATCATCATTAACATTATTATCATTATATTATTATTATTATTATTATTATTATTCTTATTATTATTATTATTATTATTATTATTTCCTAGTATAAGTATAAGTTATGTTGTTTTCTTGTATTTATTATTTAGTATTATTATTACTACATTAGATTTTTACATACAATGTACATACCATTAATTAGTATAGCATTAAATAGCAAATAGTATTAAGATTTTTATTGTTGTAAATTTTTCTAGTATAATTATTTTAGAATAAACATATATCCTCCTAAAATTATATTTGTCATAAAATAGTACTAGGCTTGGCTTATATTTATTTACAAAACTGGATTTCGAAGCGTAGATATATTATTATGGTATTTTAAGAATATGGTTTGGTCTAAAAATTATATTTTCACACAAATTTGTTTTAGTCTAAAAACATTTCTAGGTTTTTCAAGTATTTTTTATAGTATTTGGAGTAATAAAAACTTGGTTTAAATATAATTACATTTCTAAAATAGTTTATTTTTTCTTTCTACCAATTCTCTCGAATATCCAACCTTGCCTCTTGCTAGCCATATTCCTATCTTCTTCCAAATCTCGAACTTATTTATATCGTCCCTAACTAAATTGACCGTCCTGGACTCGATAGAACCATCCGTGCCACCAACAGAGGTCCCCTTGTATAGTTGTTGCACCGAAGTCGCAGTTCATGCCACCTTGGTTATCGCAGCACACCAGGCGACCTACCAGGCAAGACACCTTGCCTTTACTGTTTAATTCCTTGCTCAATATCATGCATGTTTTTACTTATTCTAGAAAATATAAATTGTACTTGCAAATTATTATATTTTAGTTGCATATGGCTTAGAGTTAAGGGACCACCTTTTTTTGTGTCGTATTTATTGGCCCGACACTTGTGTATCACGAGTCACGAGTCTCACATAGATCTCGAACGTACGAATCGACTGGCCATCGGTGCGCACATGCCGTACGATAGGCAATAACTGCTAAATAGTTATGGTTGTCTAGAAGACTTAACGACTTAGCAGTTATTAGGAATGTCATGATATGGATTCAGCACGAGTAGTGCATAGGAAGGGTGAAGACATTTATTAGGCGCAGGGGCTTTCACACCATTACTTTTTTCTAGATGCCATTTGTGACTCAGTCGAGAGACTAGTGGCCGTGCATTTATTTACTTTTCTCTAGATGCCACTAGTGCCTTGGTTGAAACACAAATGTGCCGTGCATTTACTTTCCTCTAGCTGCCGTTAGTGACTCACCCAAGAGCTAGTGGCCGTGCATTTATTTTTTTCTAAACGCCCCTTAGTTCTCGCTCGAGTGCTAATGGGTCATGCATTTACTTTTCTCTAGACGCCACTAGTGCCTTGGTTGAAACGCTAACGCGTCGTATTTCTAGCTTCGGGAGCCCTTATGTGGAACGTTGTCTTCAAATTGCATTTTTACCTAGAATGGTTAAGGACCTTTATTTGTGTAGTCACATATACTTTTCTGTTGAGCTAACTTTATTCAGTTTATGGCATGATATTATGTGTCTTGTTGCATCCCTCTGAGGACCTGGTTATTTCGCCAGGTGTGTGCTATTGTCTTTCGCAGGTGCTTTAGCTCTAGCCGTGATCCGCTCTATTTCTTTGAGGATGATTTCGCTTGGATTGTCTTCGCTTCGCTCGCCAAATTTATATCTTTTCTTATGTATTTTTTTCTTACTTGTTGGTAGTGGATTTGCCTCCGCCCAACACATTGTATCAAGACAAATCTTTATCATTATATGATATCTTTATCATTTATTTTGTGTGGATGAGATTAGTTATGGTTCTACTGCATTTACAGCTTATGTATCCATACGAAGCCTATGTACTTCGTATGAATACAGCTGACATGTCTACGTTCCTAGTCCTATGTATTTTGGGACTGGGGCATTACAGCCCGACCTACTACGGGTTTGGCATAGATGGAGCCTACGACCAGGACCAGCCTATGGACCCGGTGCTCGTAGAGGATGCACAGCCTGTAGTAACTTAGTTAGCAAGATTTTTTCTGGATTATATTCCAGCTTGATACTTTGAGACTTGTAGTATTTATTTAGGATCTTGTGATGTCTTTAAATTCTGAACTTGTGATTGTGGCTCAGCACCATTTCAGACTATTTACTTCATCTTTATCTTTATCATCGTGCTTATCTTCCTTAGATTTATGTGATTAAGTGGTGATTATATATTCTTCCGTGCGGAGATGACAGGTTATATTTTTGTGTCTTAGATTCTATATATTCTAGATGACCTTTACAGCGTTCTACCGTCGATACTGCGGCGTAGGCTAGACGTACCCACGTGCTCGTTCCCCTAAACAGGGTGCGGTCGTGACACATTTTTATGGTGGCCCATGCTGGTTAGAGTCGCAACTAGTGCGATTTCATAATGGTGTTTGACTTAGAATGCTAATTAAGAGCCTACTCTTAGGATATAGGTTTTAGGTTATGATGGGAGTTACTCAATCACATATTAGAAAAATTCCAATCTTTTGATTATCAAGACAACTCTCCTTGCATTTTGAAATAAATTGTCCTTCCTTGACGATATCTTATCATGTGCCATATTGATCTCTTTGCTTAGGACTTTTGAGAGATTCCTGTGACAACCCTTGGGAATCTTGTTTTGAACATCAATTTGAAATCATTTCCTCTCTTTTTTTTCACCCTTGCTCCTTGTTATTGAATTTGATATTGATGGATCATCATTGATTTTGATTGTCATATCGAGATGAATTATATGGCTCGAGTTAAGATATCTTTTGATAACATATGTTGACGGAATAACAGGGAAGGTAAAACGTCTACTTAGTTATGGAACCTCGAGTTTATTACAGCTATATTAGTCGACGTGGCAAAAACGTAAGGACCTGATTTCGGATGTACATATCTTGGTTATGAGATTTAGGATTTCTCGCAGCCATACTAGTCGACAGTGGCGATGATTCCAGACGACAAGATTATAGAGGTGCATACCCAGTTATAGAATATACCATTTATTGTAGCCATGCTTACTGGCGTGGCAAGGATTCTGAGTATCATAATTTAGGACAGACGTGTATGATTATCAGATTATATCTTGAGAAGGGTCCTAGCATGTCATCTCTATCATTTTACTTCTATTATTATAGATTATGTTCCATCCTAAATTAGCTTAGGAGTAAGGATACTTTCGGTTCTTTAGTCCAGGTCCTTGTAGATTCTCATTTCATTATAGGTTCTTCGTAGTGTGATGGCTTGGCGATTTGCAATTTGTCTGTGTCCTTGAGTAATTGTGTTAATAGTTTATAGTATGGTTAGGAAGTATTGTATATGATTGTTGATAATTAAATATAGATGAGAATCCTAGAGTGATTAATAAGTGTTAAGGTAAGAGATAGGAGGAGTAACCTAGTAGCTAGAGATGAAGTATTTCAAGTGTTATAGAAGTTTAGGCACCAACAATTTAGTGTCTAGTTAGAGGAGAGACATGAACAACCTAGTATAGGGGTACCATCCAAGTATCATATAGATGAGTTAGTGCCTTGTGTAGACAGCGTCAAGACTTGGTAGACACCCTAGAGAGAGTATCCCAGATAGACGAATGTTATTCCATGACATTGATTTCTGGAGCATCAGAGATGTCAATCTCTGGAAACTTCCTTCATGAGTTTGTAGTAGACAAGATTATCTTCATTTTGATATATCATATCCCACACAAACTCGTTCTCTTGTACTATCTTTGTATCACATAACTTTCGAATCAATTTAGGCCATTGACCATTCCTACTTTTATTTATGATTATAATATGCACATTGTCATGACTTTTAATTTGGGAGCACAAGACTAGTTATTTTCTCAAAACCAATTTCATATGCATGATCTAGAGAAGACATCATACGCCTATAACCTTCGTGTCCCACTCAGGAACACCATCTTGTGCTTTCTTTTATCACATGACTTTCCTGACACAAGGCTCAATTTTGATTCACCCCACGATCTCACTTTTATTTTTGGCTCAAATTGGGGGCACTATTTCGACCCAAACTTGTTGACCCAAAATATGGACACGACCCACATTAAGACTACTACCCACATGACACTTGTGTCCTATTCAACTGAGCCCCGCATGCTACTTATTTACCCGCATTCATTTGAGGAAGACAATAGAAGGTAGTATCCTATAAGTGTAGTATAGTGTCCTGGATAGAGTGTGCCAGTAAGTTGAGATCTTCACGGATCACAAGAGCTTGAAGTACGTATTTACCCAGAAGGAATTGAACATGAGGCAGAGGAGGTGGCTTGAACTGATGAAGGACTTCGATATCTAGTTGCAGTACCATCCAGGAAAGGCCAACGTAGTTGCAGATGCTTTGAGCAAGTATCCAGTCGCTATGTATTTGGCGGCAGATCGTCATCTATTGGCTGATCTGGAAAGGATGGGTATCGAGGTGATCGTTCTGAGTATGGAGATTCAGATATAGGGTTTACAGATTCAGTCTGCGTTGATGGACAGGTCAGATCAACACAGTTTGATGACGTGGCCCTGAGGAGCCACTACCAAAATACAGTAAATTAGCGACGGACAATTAGCGACAGATAATTAGCGACAAAAATTTCAGTCGGCGTTAGCGACGGCTTCGTGGCATCTCGCGACGGATTACCGACCATACTCCTTTACATTTTTTATTTCAATTTTAGGGGAGGAAAGGTCGCATATCCGTCGCTAGGTAGTCGGTGATATAGCGACGGAACAGTAGTCGTCGCTATCCAGTCGATTATTTGGCGGGAATTGTGTAGAGAATTGGCGAGACATTTCTTCGACCACGTAGCGACGGATATTCAGTCGACAAGTATCAAACAGGGCGACTACTGGACGACGAAATCTTTTCGTCGCTAGTCCGTCGCTAAATACGTACCAGACTTTAAATGAAACGGCGGGAGGAACTTTTCGCATTCCTCCCAAATGCACTCTCTCTCCTCTCTCTCTCCCTCTCGTCGGTGTCGGCTTCGGTGATCGGCGTCGGTGTCGGCATCGGCGTCGGCGTCCTCTCCTCTCTCTTTCCCGAAGGTAACCCCCTCTCTCTCTCTCGATCTCTCTCCCTCTCTCTCTCTCTCTCTCTCGCGCGATGTCGTATAGGGGCAGCGGGGCGGCGGGCTTGGGACGGGGCGTTGGAGGCTGGGCGGCGGGCTTGGGGCGGGGGCTGGGCGGTGGGCTTGGGCAGGGGCGTCGGGGGCTGGGCGGCTGGCTTGGGTCGTGGTCTGGGAGGTGGGCTTGGGGGGGGGCGTCGGGGACTGGGCGGCGGGCTTGGGGCTGGGCGGCTGGCTTGGGTCGGGGGCTGGACGGTGGGCTTGTGGCGGCGGCGTCGGGGGCTGGGCGGCTGGCTTGGGGCGTCGGGGTCTGGGAGGCGGGCTTGGGGCTGGGGCGTCGGGGGCTGGGCGGCTAGCTTGGGTCGGGGGCTGGCGGTGGGCTTGGGGCGGCGGCGTCGGGGGCTGGGCGGCTGGCTTGGGACGGGAGCGTCGGGGGCTGGGCGGCTGGCTTGGGTCGGGGGCTGGGCGGTGGGCTTGGGGCGGGGGCGTCGGGGTCTGGAAGGTGGGCTTGGGGCTGGGGCGTCGGGGGCTGGGCTGGCTTGGGTCGGGAGCTGGGCGGTGGGCTTGGGGCGACGGCGTCGGAGGCTGGGCGGTGGGCTTGGGGCAGCGGGTGGCTTTGCTTCTCAAATTCATCTGAGTTTATATATTAGCTAAATAATATGTTATCCATATTGGGTGTTATCCATTAGTTTGGTGGTGTTTGGATTAGTAAATGTGAATATGGGATTTGGATTCATGGTGTATATGTTCACTGTCTCAAGGACAGTGCGAGTTCTATCAGTTGTGTGCTTCTGTATAGATGTATATATCTATACATCTAGCTGTGATATACATATGTGTATGTGACAATCTCAGTTAGCGACGGACTAGTTACCGGTTAGCGACGGATATTTCCAGCTCCATTTGCATTAATCTACGTTACGACATGGTGATCAGGACATAGTCCCTGCAGGCATTCGACTGGCGAGGCAGAAACTATGTAGCCTTAGATAAAGTTGACTGTCCTCCGACCCTCATCCCTCGGCAATGATGATACGATAACCTATCACTATATCTTATATAGTAGTAGATGATGTCTTAGTATTACATTATGTGAGTTCATCTTGATTCTATTATATCCTTCAGATACTAGATACGATAAGAACTATACTACACCATATGTATACAGAATATAGATGATTCACACTAATGTATGCTAGAATGATTCTTGGGTTGTGTTCTGAGCCATCCGTTTTCACACTTAAAACACATAAGAATTAGTAGTGTGAGAGCGCCGGAGAGAGTGAGAGCGCCGGAGAGGGGGGGAGGAGAGAGAGAGAGAGTAAAATGGTACGACATGGTAAGTAGTACTATATTTTGGCTCCAGTTCCAGCTCCATTTGTATTAATCTACGGTACGACATGGTGATCAGGACATAGTCCCTACAGCCATTCGACTGGCGAGGCAGAAACTATGTAGCCGTAGATAAAGTTGACTGCCCTCCGACTCTCATCCCTCGGCAATGATGATACGACAACCTATCACTATATCTTGTATAGTAGTAGATGATATCTTAGTATTACATTATGTGAGTTCATCTTGATTCTGTTACATTCTTCAGATACTAGATACGATAAGAACTATACTACACCATACGTACAAAACATAGATGATTCACACTAATGTATGCTAGAATGAATCTTGGGTTGTGTTCTGAGCCATCTGTTCTCACACTTGGCAAAAAATCAAATTTTTATACTTTATCGGCTTTCGAAAATGTACTCAAATTATATGATGGTTCCTTTAGTTAGCTTGCTTATGTTACAATTATATTATTTGTGACTATCGATCTTACCAGATGGCACCCATGACCCGAGGAGCGGCACGTCGTTTGAGGGAAACAGTGAATGCTGAGGTGGCTCCCCCTACAGTTAAGGAGAAAGTGGCACCGGTTGCTAGTGAGACCGGGAGTTCTATTCATCCAGCATCGGTAGCTAGTGAGACATGGAGTTCTATTCATGCAGCACTTGCAAGGGACGACATCTCTCCTCACGCCAAAAATCTCGCTTTTTCGAGGTAGTTGCGTGATCGTATCACTGAGCGTTTGCATGAGCTGCGTGGTTCTCATTAGCTATTAGTACTTATTTGTATTGGACTATTTGTATTGGGTTGTTTTTGTATTAGACTATTTGTATTGGACTACATATATGAATTAGTACTGTGTCAATCTCTGGATTGTATTGGACTACGACATGGTGATCAGGACATAGTCCCTGCAGCCATTCGACTGGCGAGGCAGAAACTATGTATCCGTAGATAAAGTTGACTGTCCTCCGACCCTCATCCCTCGGCAATGATGATACGACAACCTATCACTAGAGGATACTTTGAGAGATCCATCTGAGTAGGACGTATACTCTGAGAGATCACCTTTACAAGAATGATATCAGTAGTGGAATGGAGTGCTGGAGGGGATATTATCAGAGTATACGTCCTACTCAGATGGGTCTCTCACCGCTACTATTTTTTTTGGCAGTAAGGTGGATGTGCTCCGTCAACAGATTCTTGCTCCGAGCCAAAACTTTAGCCTGGAGCTCAAGTGGACATCCTTCATGTAGAGCTCGAGTGAGAGGTTCCTGACAGCATGGTGGTCTCATTTGTCAAAGTATTCGTGCTCATCCCACATTGGTTGTGGGACGAGCACGGATACTTTAACAAAGGATACCACCATGCTGTCAGGAACCTCTCACTCGAGCTCTACACGAAGGATGTCCACTTGAGCTCCGAGGCAAAGTTTTGCTCGGAGCAAGAATCTGTTGACGGAGCACATCCACCATGCTGTTAGAAAAAATTAGTAACGGTGAGAGACTCATCTGAGTAGGACGTATACTCTGATAATATCCCCTCCAGCACTCAATCCCACTACTGATATCATTCTTGTAAAGGTGATCTCTCAGAGTATACATCCTACTCAGATGGATCTTTCAGAGTATCCTCTCCGGTTGGGTTGTGTTCTGAGCCATCCGTTCTCACACTTAAAATATATTTGAATTAGAACTGTGTTTTGTATTTTCGGCGAACCCAGGGATTTGATTCTGTATTTTGGTTTCTGTATTTTGGCTCCAGCTCCATTTGCATTAATCTACGGTACGACATGGTGATCAGGACATAGTCCCTGCAGCCATTCGACTAGCGAGGCAGAAACTATGTATCCGTAGATAAATTTGACTGTCCTCGACCCTCATCCCTCGGCAATGATGATACGACAACCTATCACTATATCTTATATAGTAGTAGATGATGTCTTAGTATTACATTATGTGAGTTCATCTTGATTCTGTTACATTCTTCAGATACTAGATACGATAAGAACATATACACTATATGTATAGAATATAGATGATTCACACTAATGTATGCTAGAATGAATCTTGGGTTGTGTTCGGAGCCATCCGTTTTCACACTTGAAGATAAATCAAATTATAACGACGGATATTAGGTTACTCTTCAGGATAATTGATGTCTATTTTATATTAATTTGGTTTGGTCTAGATTCTTGGATAATTAGTATGCATTAAATTTGTATGTGCATATTGGTCTATGTGATTGTTGGATAATTGGTGTGCATTATATATTGGTTTGGTTTATGCATATTTTTGTGAACAGGGAAAGTGCTGCAATTTTTTTCAAAAAAATTCTCAGTTACCGACGGACTAGTGACCGGTTAGCGACGGATATTTCCAGCTCCATTTGCATTAGTCTACGGTACGACATGGTGATCAGGACATAGTCCCTGCAGCCATTTGACTGGCGAGGCAGAAACTCTGTAGCCGTAGATAAAGTTGACTGTCCTCCGACCCATCCCTCGGCAATGATGATACGACAACCTATCACTATATCTTATATAGTAGTAGATGATGTCTTAGTATTACATTAGTGAGTTCATCTTGATTATGTTACGTTCTTCAGATACTAGATACGATAAGAACATATACTACACCATATGTACAGAACATAGATGATTCACACTAATGTATGCTAGAATGAATCTTGGCTTGTGTTCTGAGCCATCCGTTCTGATCAAGCATCTTCCTTCTCCTCTCCTCCACCATGGCTCTGAACCCATCTGCTCCTCCCTACTTTCCTTTTTTTTATTTGACTCTCTCAGCCACATATGATATCCAGCTCAAGTGTAGAGTCGGGGAGAAAAAGTGGGCAGGAAGAGGAGGGGGAAGCAGCACAGCCGGCGGCATGACCCGGAGGAAGTACAGAGTTTTTCTTCAACAGCCATAGTAGAACTATAAGGATATATCTTTTTACAACATGTCATCTTGTCAAAGACCCTTCATGTGAATATCATGTTACCGCGGTGTCGGAAGACTAACATGTCATAAGTTTTTAAGCCGTGTGTTTTGACATAATCTTCCCAACTCTTTCCTCCTATGTAGTAATCTTACATTATTACATAGCAGAACGTAACATAATCAAGAAATCCAACACTAATGTATGCTAGAATAAATCTTGGGCTGTGTTCTGAGCCATTCGTTCCCATACTTGGCAATTAAGCCATTTGACTGGCGAGGCAGAACTATGTAGCCGTAGATAAGTTGACTGTCCTCCGACCCTCATCCCTCGGCAATGATGATACGACAACCTATCACTATATCTTATATAGTAGTAGATGATGTCTTAGTATTACATTAGTGAGTTCATCTTGATTCTGTTACGTCCTTCAGATACTAGATACGATAAGAACAATACTACACCATATGTACAGAACATAGATGATTCACACTAATGTATGCTAGAATGAATTTGGGTTGTGTTCTGAGCCATTCGTTCTCATACTTGGCAATTAAGCATGTGAAATAGAACTGATTATGTTTAGTTTTTCTTACGATACAGATTTTCACATCCAAATTGAAATGTATCGTTACTACTTCGTTGATCGTACATGGATGTACTAGCGGATCAACCTCCTGGACCGTAGGTACTTATAAGTATTGACCGTATCGGATTAGTATCGATCATCTATCGTTTTGGTATGGGCCGTATCGGTTGGTATTGGTCTTAGCAAATTGGTATCGTCCTATCCGATATGTATCGGCCGTAAAGCTAGGATTCATATTGGCCTTATCGATTTGGTATCGGTCATATCTGATAGGTATCGGCCGTGTTGGATTAGTATAGACCATTTCGGATTAGTATCGTGGAAGGTTTAGTAACAACTGTACTTGGATTTCTCTCTTCTAGAGCTAGATTACCGAGTCACGAGAGCGTAACTGGCCAGTTACAGAACATACATACTTCCTTTCAATCTCGCTTTTTCTGATGGAAAAGGAAGCATGTATGTTACTGTAACTGGCCAATCACGATCTGGTGATTCTCTTGCTATGGTATTCTAGCTCGAGAAGAGAGAATCCAAGTATAGTTGTTACTAAACCTTCCACGATACTAATCTGAAATAGTATATACTAATCCAACACGGCCTATACCTATCGGATATGACCGATACCAAATCGATAAGGCCAATATGAATCCTAGCTATTCGGCCGATACATGTACATATCGGATATAGGACGATACCAATTTGTTAAGGCCAATACCAATATGATACGTCCTTACCAAACCGATAGACCGATACTAATCTGATACACTAGATAAGTACATCCGGCCTATACCAGCGGATCCACCAATTACTGTACGATAGGCTCAACGACTCCAGTTACATTGGGTTATTGGTGAGTACATGATTACATAGTAATTCTGTTAGTCTTGTGAGACAGATTTTTACTCTCTCATGCTACCAACGTCACAACTTTTCAGTGCTGCTCCCTCTAATGATGATGAACGCAAAAAACCAATGTCACAACTTTTATAATTTGAGTAAATTTCTTTACCCTATATAAAAATTTCTGTTGTCAGAAAGATGGCTCCTAGGACTCGTCGAGGTGGTGCTGCTAGTCGAGGAAGGGGTCGAGGCAAGAAACCCTTGGAGGTCGACACGGAGGAAGTCTCCGTCGTCAAACAAGAGCCGGTGACTGTTAAGAAGAAGGTGTTACCAAAGGTCGAGGTCAAGGAAGAACCGATGACCATCAGGGAAGATATTGCTCCCAAGCTTGAAGTTAAGGAGGAGCCACCTCAGAGAGTAGTAGCATCGGGACCGACCCTCCTGTCCCTACAGAAGACCTCAACCAGATTGAGCCTTCGTATGTAAAGTGGCTGATAGAATGGTACATGCCTCAACGCAACTATGATCCCTGGCTGTGAGGATTCATCGTCTGACTTGTGGTCTTTGTTGAGGCCAAAGTCGATTTTCCTATGTGTTTTGGAATATTTATGGAAATTTTGAAATATTTGTGCTATGATCGGATTATAACGACGGATATTAGGTTACTCTTCCGGATAATTGATGTCTATTTTATTTAATTTGGTTTGGTCTATATGATTCTTGGATAATTGGTGTGCATTAAATTCGTATCTGCATATTTGGTCTATAGATTCTTGGATAATTGGTGTACATATATATTTGGTCTATGTGATTGTTGGATAATTGGTGTGCATTATATATTTGTTTGGTTTATGCATATTTTTGCAAACAGGGAAAGCGCTGTAATTTTTTTTCAAAATATTCTCAGTTAGCGACGGACTTGTGACCGTTGCACGACGGATATTACCAGTTTCCGACTACTTGTCGACGGCTAATCCGTCGCTAACTAGAGATTTAAAAATGTTTCCAGGTAGCGACGGTGGTCGACGGAATATCCGTCGGTATGGCATATAGTTCGACGGAATAGCGACGACCTATCCGCCGCCCTTGTTCTGGAAACCAAGAATTTCCAGAACATGGTCGACGGATAATCGTCCGTATTCTGTCGACAGATATCGACGGAATAGCGATGACTGTTCCATCGCCATGGTGCAGGAAATGACAAGAATTTCCAGAACCTGATCGATGGATTTTCCGTCAGAAACCGTCGCTAATCCGTCCTTTGTTATCGAAGGCGTCGACGGATTAGCGACGGCATGATACACTCTGATACGCTATTACGACAGGTTACCGACGGAACTTTATATCGCTATTGTCTACACAGTTCAGTACTTAATACTTGAAATGGACGATAGTCCGTCGGAAAGTCGTCGCTAATGCTTCGTATTGTTAAGTCGACAAAACATCGCTATTCCGTCGCATGACGACTACGTAGCGACGGACAGTTATTAGCGACGAGCTGATTGCCGACGGATTTTTTTGGCCAAAACTCGTCAGTGATCGGTCGCTAATGGAATGTCCCGTCGGATCGGCGACGGATAGGACCGTCGCTAAATCGATAAATTTTGGTAGTGAGCATCAGGGAGCAGGGGCAGGCAGGATTGCTAGACGATTTCTCTACAGCCGAAAATGGGTCGCTGAGGCACGGTACTCAATTATGCATTCCGAGTGGAGAGCTTCGGGAGAAGATTCTGCAGGAAGGGCATCGTTCTCAGTACTCTATACATCTTGGAGCCAACAAGATGTACAGAGACCTGAGGGAGCACGTATGGTGGTATGGCATGAAGCGAGAGGTAGCTCAGTTTGTATCTCGATGCTTAGTGTGCCAGCAGGTGAAAGCCGAGAGACAGAGGCCATGTGGTCTGCTTCAGCCACTACCTATTCTAGAGTGGAAGTGGAAGCACATCACTATGAACTTTGTATCTGGACTTCCACGATCTTCAGGAGGGAAAGACACGATTAGGGTCATCGTTGATAAATTGACCAAATAGGCCCACTTTTTGCCTTTCAAGGTGGGACTGTCTACGGAGAAGCTGGCAGACATGTATGTGCAGCAGATAGTCAGATTACACGGAGTTCCGGTGAGCGTAGTCTCGGATCGGGATAGTCTTTTCACTTCTCACTTCTGGAGGAGTTTGCATACTAGCTTGGGCACCCAGCTCAAGTTCAGTACCGCGTATCACCCCCAGACGGACGGACAGTCAGAGAGGACCATCCAGACACTCGAGGATATGCTTTGTACTTGTGTGTTAGACTTCGAAGGATCTTGGGAGGACCATCTTCACCTGGTAGAATTTGCTTACAACAACAGCTATCAGGCCAGTATAGAGATGTCACCATTCGAGGCTCTATACGGACGGAGATGTCGCACTCCTTTGTCATGGGACGATATCGGCGCGAGAGTTTTACTTGGACCGGAGATGGTGGTGGATGCAGCAGAGAAGGTTAAGTTGATCAGGGATAGACTTCGGGTGGCTCAGGATAGACAGCGGCATTGGGCTAATAGTAACCGGAGACCGTTAGAGTTCGAGGTTAGTATCAGTTTTTCTGTTTGTGCTTGCTTGTGATTGTTTGATTTAGGGTCTTGTATTGAGTCTTGTCTTGGTCTAGGTTGGCGATATGGGGTTCCTCAGGATTTCTTCGACACGGGCATGATTCGTTTTGGCCGAGGCGGGAAGCTTAGTCCGCCCTTCATCGGACCTTTCACTATTCTTGGAAGGGTCGGTGCAGTGGCCTATCAACTAGACTTGTCGCCTACGCTCGAGTGAGTTCATAATGTGTTCCATGTGTCGCAGTTGAGGCGATACGTGGCAGACCCTAGTCACGTATGGATCACTCCGAGTTAGAGGTGGGGCATACTCTCCGCTATCCATAGCAGCCTGTGGAGATTCTGGATCATCGGGAAAAGGTGCACCGGAACCAGTTATTCCTTTGGTTCGTGTCGCATGGAGGCATCATGCAGGTGGGTCTACTTGGAAGAGAGAGGACGATGCGGGCGTTACGCTTATCTCTTCGAGCCTTGAGGTATTATTCTTCTTGTTATTGTTTGCTTCATTTGTGCTAGTTTGCTCTAATTTCAAGGATGAAATTTTTTTAGGAGGGTAGATTTGTCACCCCCTTTCCTGAATAGGGCTAGTATAGTCATTTATTTATTTTATTATTTTAATATTATTAAATTACTATTGTTAGTGTTTTTACATTATTAGTTAAATAGGTATTTGTGGAGATATAATATATATATATATATATATATATATATAGATATATATATATATATATATATATATATATTTATATATATATATATATAGATAAAATTATATATATATATATATATTATATATATAATATCTATATATATTATTTTATATATAATATATAGAAGAGAAAGTCAAATAGAAATCAAAACCAACACACAACACACACCCACGCACACACACAGCACAAACCCCCTTCCATAAACCGAACGCGAGCCCCCCCCAACCCTATATATATATTAATATATATATATATATATTATATATATATATTAAAAATATATATATATAGGGAAAAATATATATATATATAGGGAGAGAGAGAGGGAGAGTTTTTTTATCAAAATCCTAGCCGCACGACCCCCGACCTCGTCGTCGAACCTGGACGACCACCACGACCGCTAAGGCCGGCCAGGACGCGAGGACAGGACAGTAGCGCACAGCAGCCTTGAACCCGACTTCACCTTGATCTTGCGTGACGCTCGTACGATTGTTTCACGATCCGTTTCTTCTGGTATGTTCAAAACATATACGTCTTATTCCTTCAAATAGCTCCTGCTGATTCGCATCATGTCAAAAAAAAACGAGTTCCAAAATCGAGAAAAATTTGATTTTTTGGACGTTAGAAACTGTCCCGAAACCCCAACTTTGTGGCCGATTTGCGACCAACGTGTTGCTAGTTTTCAAAATCGGTCTGAAGAGACTTGTAGACAACATATAGGAGATCAAAACCCTTCTTATAGATTTAATTTTTATGCTTTATACAGAAAGTTATTTGTTTGTGAAGTTTGAGAAAAATTGGTTTTTAAAACTAAATTTTTAGAAAAATTGTCTCGATACGCCGTCCGTTCCGTCAATCCGGGCGACGTATTCGCGAACCGAAAGTATCGAAAGGTGTGTATCAACTTCTTGGATGTATGGACTTTGACGGAATTCAAATTGGTCGCGTGTGCGCGACGAATTTGATGCGTATCCGTCGAAATTCACCGTATCAGCCTTTTTGCAAATTTGTCAATTATTTTGTGCATGCTCGGCATACTGAGACGAAACTTGCGCCAACAGGACCATAACATTTTTTGGTCCTATATGCCAAGTTTGGTCCGATTCTGAGACGATCGACCGGAACGCAATTTTGGCAGGCCTACGACCCGATCCAACGGACGAATTTGTGTACTGCCCACCAGAATTCAATTTTGGACATACGGTTGGGTTCATCTCATCAAATAGGGCCCGTAGACATATAGTTTGTTGACTTTAGAGACCGTAGATATCGGTACGCTTTTCGGTGCAAAGTGGGTCCAACGCGGACATCGTTTTAGCCCAAAATTATCGTTTTGCCCCTGTGTTCAGAATTAGACTTATGGGCAGACGATTCTAGCTAATTTGACCATTCTAAGAATATTTGTAATGTCTGTTTCAGTATTAGGAGATAGTTGTGTGAGTTGACCGTTCGTGGCTCATTGAGTAAGTTATAGTTTTGATTTTTTCAGCTCAGGACAGCAGCAAGTACATTCTCTGATAGTTTCATTGCTTTGATATCTACTATATCCGATTCAGTTGTAGTGTTATAATTGATTCTCGACACGAGGATACACGGACTAGTATACATTGAATCTCGTCATGAGATATCATTCGCGGTTTACCTGGAATATGAGTATATTATTCGATATTATTTCATGTACTTGTATAGACACCGATTTAGGAGTGGGCTGGCCCCTGCTCTTCGAATCTTGTATCATAACCTGTCATGTCTGGATCCATTATATTATTCGGGGATAAAGAGTTATTAGAGGTTATGTGATCATTACTCCTACTTGTTTATTACTTGTGCATAGCTCCACCCTAACCACACGTAGGGTATAACCTAACCTTATACTACTGTGCATAGCTTTCCATTTTTGTCGACCTGATCCCTATACTATTATACTACCTGTGCATAGCCGGTCAAATGGAACAGCCTGATTTTGACCCAAGTCGATCACATAATGCTCTAATATCTCATGGCACTTTTTTTTATGTTTACATCATACCTTCGATTACTTTCCACTGTTTATATTCCAGTTTCATCTTATATCTCACACATGACATGATATCCAGTTCTATTGTACTATTTTACTTTCAGTCTTGATATTTTATCTTGTATTTCATTATAATTGTCTTTTATATTTTGTCAATTCACATGGAACTGTTGTTGGTTTGTACTTGCTCATATCCTGACAGGATAACCTCCATTGTTTTTCAGAGGATTTAGATACAGATTGCCCGACCTACTACGGGTTTGGCATAGATGGAGCCTACGACCAGGACCAGCCTGTAGACCCGGTGCTCGTAGAGGATGCACAGCCTGTAGTGACTTAGTTAGCTAGATTTTGTCTGGATTATATTCCAGCTTGATACTTTGAGACTTGTAGTATTTATTTGGGATCTTGTGATGTCTTTAAATTTTGAACTTGTGATTGTGGCTCAGCACTATTTCAGACTATTTACTTCATCTTTATCTTTATCTTATCATCGTGCTTATCTTTCTTAGATTTATGTGATTAAGTGGTGATTATATATTCTTTCGTGCGAAGATGACAGGTTATATTATTGTATCTTAGATTCTATATATTCTAGATGACCTAACAGGGTACGATCGTGACACATTTTTATGGTGGCCCATACAGGTCAGAGTCGCAACTAGTGCAATTTCATAATGGTGTTCGACTTAGAGTGCTAATTAAGAGCCTGCTCTTAGGATTTGGTTTTAGGTTATGATGGGAGTTACTCAATCACATATTAGAAAAATTCCAATCTTTTGATTATCAAGACAACTCTCCTTGTATTTCGAAATAAATTGTCCTTCCTTGATGATATCTTATCATTGCCATATTGAACTCTTTACTTAGGACTTTTGAGAGATTTCTGTGACGACCCTTAGGAATCTTGTTTTGAACATCAATTTGAAATTATTTCCTCTTTTCTTTTCACCCTTGCTCCTTGTTATTGAATTTGATATTGATGGATCATCGTTGAGTTTGATTGTCATATCGAGATGAATTTTATAGCCCGAGTTAAGATATCTTTTCATAACATATGTTGACAGAATAACAGGAAAGGTAAAACGTCTACTTAGTTTGAAACCTGGAGTTTATTGCAGCTATATTAGCCGGTGTGGCAAAAACGTAAGGACCTGATTTCGGATGTACATATCTTGGTTATGAGATTTGGATTTCTCGCAGCCATACTAGTCAGCGTGGCGATAATTCCAGATGACATGATTATAGAGGTACATACCCAGTTATAGAATACCATTTATTGCAGCCTTGCTTACTGGCGTGGCAAGGATTCTGAGTATCATAATTTAGGACAAACATGTATGATTATCAGATTGTATCTTGAGAAGGGTCCTAACATGTCATCTCTATCATTTCACTTCTGTTATTAGATTCTGTTCCATCCTTAATTAGCTTAGGAGTAAGGATACTTTCGGTTCTTTAGTCCAGGTCCTTGTAGATTCTCATTTCATTATAGGTTCTTCGTAGTGTGATGGCTCAGTGATTTGCAATTGCTCTGTGTCCTTGAGTTATTGTCTTAATAGTTTAGAGTATGGTTAGAAAGTATTGTATATAATTGTTGATAATTAAATATAGACAAAAATCCTAGAGTGATTAATAAGTGTTAAGGTAGGAGTTGCACCAGGTACCAGAATAGGAGGAGTACCCTAATAGCTAGAGACGAAGTATTTCAAGTGTTATAAGTTTAGGCACCAACAGTTTAGTGTCTAGTTAGAGGAGAGACATGAACAACCTAGTATAGGGGTACCATCCAAGTATCATATAGATGAGTTAGTGCCTTGTGTAGACAGCATCAAGACTTGGTAGACAACCTAGAGAGAGTATCCTAGATAGACGAATGTTCTTCCATGACATTGATTTCTGGGGCGTCAGAGATGTCAATCTCTGAAAACTTCCTTCATGAGTTTGTAGCAGACAATATTATCTTCATTTTGATATATCATGTCCCACACAACTCGTTCTCTTGTACTATCATTGTATCACACAAATTTTGAATCAATTTAGGCCATTGACCATTCCCACTTTTATTTATGATTATCATATGCACATTGTCATGACTTTTAATTTATGAGCACAGACTAGTTGTTTTCTCAAAACCAATTTCATATGCATGATCTAGAGAAGACACCCAACGCCTATGACCTATGTGTCCCACTCAGGCACACCATCTTGTGCTTCCTTTTATCACACGACTTTTCTGTCACAATGCCCAATCTTGATTAACCCCATGAACTCACTTTTATTTCCGACCCGAATTGGGGGCACCATTTCGACCCAACTTGTTGACCTAAAATATGTACACGACCTACATTAAGCCTACTACCCACATGACACTTGTGTCCTATTCAACTGAGCCCCGCATGCTACTTATTTACCCGCATTCATTTGAGGAAGACAATAGAAGGTAGTATACCATAAGTGTAGTATAGTGTCCTGGATAGAGTGTGCTAGTAAGTTGAGATCTTCACGGGTCACAAGAGCTTGAAGTACGTGTTCACCCAAGGAATTGAACATGAGGCAGAGGAGGTAGCTTGAACTGATGAAGGACTTCGATATCTAGTTGCAGTACCATCCAGAAAAGGCCAACGTAGTTGCAGATGCCTTGAGCAGGTATCTAGTTGCTATATATTTGGCAGTAGATCGCCATCTATTGGCTGATCTGGAAAGGTTGGGTATCGAGGTGATCATTCTGAGTATGGAGATTCATATATAGGGTTTACAGATTCAATCTGCATTGATGGACAGGTCAGATCAACACAATTTGATAACGTGGCCCTGAGGAGCATCAGGGAGCAGCTACAGGCAAGATTGCTAGACGATTTCTCTATAGCCAAAGATGGGTCGCTGAGGCACGATACTTAATTGTGCATTCTGAGTGGAGAGCTTCGAGAGGAGATTCAACAGAAGCGCATTGTTCTCAGTACTCTATACATCTTGGAGCCAACAAGATGTACAGAGACCTGAGGGAGCACGTATGGTGGTATAGCATGAAGCGAGAGGTAGCTCAGTTTGTATCTCGTTGCTTAGTGTAGCAGTTGAAAGCCGAAAGACAGAGGCCAGGTGGTCTGCTTCAGCCACTACCCATTCCAGAGTGGAAGTGGAAGCACATCACTATGGACTTTGTATCTGGACTTCCATGATCTTTATGAGGGAAAGACACGATTGGGGTCATCGTTGATAGATTGACCAAATCGGTCCACATTTTGCCTTTTAAGGTAGGACTGTCTACGGGGAAGCTGGCAGAGAAGTATGTGCAGCAGATAGTCAGATTGCACGGAGTTCCGGTAAGCATAGTCTCGGATCGGAATAGTCGTTTCACTTCCCACTTCTGGAGGAGTTTGCATACTAGCTTGGGCACCAGCTCAAGTTCAGTACCGCGTATCACCCCCAGACGGATGGACAGTCAGAGAGGACCATCCAGACACTCGAGGATATGCTTTATACTTGTGTTTAGACTTTGGGGGATCTTGGCAGACCATCTTTACTTGGTAGAATTTGCTTACAACAACAACTATCAGGCCAGTATAGAGATGTCGCCATTCGATGCTCTATACGGACGGAGATATCGTACTCCTTTGTCATGGGACGATATCGGCGAGAGAGTTTTACTTGGACCGGAGATGGTGCTGGATGCAGCAGAGAAGGTTAAGTTGATCAGGGATAGACTTTGGGTGGCTCAGGATAGACAGCGGCATTGGGCTAATAGCCACCGGAGACCGTTAGAGTTCGAGGTTAGTATCAGTTTTTCTGTTTGTGCTTGCTTGTGATTGTTTGCTTTACGGTCTTGTATTGAGTCTTGTCTTGTGTCTAGGTTGGCGATATGGGGTTCCTGAGGATTTCTTCGACACGGGGCATGATTTGTTTTGGCCGAGGCGAAAAGCTTAGTACGCCCTTCTCGGACCTTTCACTATTCTTGGAAGGATCGGTGTAGTGGCCTATCGACTAGACTTGTCGCCTACGCTAGAGGGAGTTCATAACGTGTTCCATGTGTCGCAGTTGAGGCGGTACGTGGCAGACCCTAGTCACGTATTGGATCACTCCGAGTTAGAGGTGGGGACTACTCTCCGCTATCCAGAGCAGCCTGTGGAGATTCTGGATCATCGAAAGAAGGTGCTCCGGAACCAAGTTATTCCTTTGGTTCGTGTCGCATGGAGGCATCACACTCCAGGTGAGTCTACCTGGGAGAGAGAGGACGAGATGCGGGAGCGTTACTCTTATCTCTTCGAGCCTTGAGGTAGTATCCTCCTTGTTAGCTTGCTTCATTTGTGCTAGTTTTCTCTAATTTTGAGGACAAAATTTTTTTAGGAGGGTAGATTTGTCACCCCCACTTTCCTGAATTAGGCCAATGTAGTCATTTATGTTATTTTATTATTTTAATATTATTTAAATTACTATTGTTAGTGTTTTTACATTATTAGTTAATAGGTATTTTATGGATATATATATTTTTTTATATTTTATGGTATATATATATATATATAATATATATATATATATATATATATATATATAATATATATATATATTTTTATGGATATATATATATTGTATATAATATATATATATATATATTAATTTTTTATATGGATATATATATATATTTTTTATATGGATATATATTTTACATGGATATATATATATTTTTTTTATATTTTATGGATATATATATATTTATATATATATATATATATATATATATAATATATATTATATATATCTATATATATATATATATATATATATATATATATATATTTATATATATATATATATATATATATATATATATTATATTTATATATATATATATATATATATTTCAATATGTTTTTATTTTCAAACTTTTAATATATTAAATAAATAGATACGATATTTATTTTTATTTTTAGAAATAATTTTAGAATTTATTTGGTATTTATTTTATTTTATGATATATATATATATATATTATATATATATATATATATATATATCTATATATATATATATATATATATATATATATTATATATTTATTATTTATAAAGAAAAAAATAGTTTTAAATAGAAATACTTTTATTAATGGGTTTTATTTTAAATAATACAATGCATGTATATATGTAGTGTAAATATATATATATAATTATATATATATCTAATATATATATATATATATATATATATATATTCTATCTATATATATCTATATATATATATAATATATTATGTATATATGAATATATAAAAAATAATAAAGAAGTCATGTATATATATGTATGTGTGTATATATATATATATCTATATATATATATATATATATATATATATATATATACACACACACCTACATATATAAAAAAAATATAATATAATATATATATATATATATCTATATCTAATATATATATATATATATATATTATGTTATATAATAATATATATACAAAATAAATAAAGAAAGTCAAATAGAAGAGAAAGTCAAAATAGAATCAAAACCAAAACACCCATACACCCATGCACACAACACAGCAGCAAACCCCCCCCCCCCCCCCCCTCCAATAAAGCGAACGCGAGCCACCCCGACCCTATATATATATAATATATATATATATATATATATATATATATTATATATATATATTTTTAAAATATATATATATATATATATATATATATATATATATAAATATATATATATATATATATATATATATACATATATATATATATATATATATATATATATATATATATATATATATATTTCGAGAGAGAGAGAGATAGGGAGAGTTTTTTTTATCAAAATCCTAGCCGCACGACCCCACGACCTCGTCATCGACCTGGACGACCACCACGACCGCCGGAGGTCGGCTAGGACGCGAAAGACAGGACAGTAGCGCACTTCAGCCGCGAACCCGACTTCACCTTGATCTTGTGCGACGCTCGTATGATCGTTTCACGATCCATTACTTCTGGTATGTTCACAACATATACGTCTTCGTATTCCTTCAAATAGTTCATGCCGATTCGCATCATGTCCAATGAAAAACGAGTTCCAAAATCGAGAAAAACTTGATTTATTGGACGTTAGAAACTGTCCCGAAACTCCCACTTTGTGGCCGATTTACGACCAGCATTTGCTAGTTTTCAAAATCGGTCTAAAGAGACTTGTATACAACATATAGGAGATTAAAACCCTTCTTATAGATTTAATTTTTATGCTTTATACAGAAAGTTACTTGTTTGTGAAGTTTGAGAAAAAACAAGTTTTTAAAACTGAATTTTTAGAAAAATTGTCCCGATACGCCGTCCGTCCCGTCAATCCGGCGACGTGGTCGCGAATCGAAAGTATCGAAAGGTGCGTATCGACTTCGTGGATGTGTGGGCTTTGACGGAATTCAAATTGGTCGCGTGTACGCGACAAATTTAATACATATCCGTCAAAATTTACCGTATCGGCCTTTTTGCAAATTTGTCAATTACTTTTGCATGCTCGTCATATCGAAACAAAACTTGCGCCAACAGGACCATAACATTTTTCTGGTCCTGTATGCAAAGTTTGGTCCGATTCTGAGACGGTCGACTGGAACGCTATTTTGGCGGGCCTACGTCCCGATCCAACGAACGAATTTGTGCACGGTCCACCAAAATCCAACTTTGGAAATACGATTGGGTTCGTCTCGTCAAATCGGACCCATAGACATATAGTTTGTTGACTTTAGAGACCGTAGATATCGACATGCTTTTCGGTGCAAAGTGGGTCCAACGGCGGACATCGTTTGGCCCGTACCATTTACTTAGACTATTACTTCATCTTTATCTTTATCTTTATCATTGTGCTTATCTTCCTTAGATTTATGTGATTGAGTGGTGATTATATATTCCTGCGTGCGGAGATGACAGGTTATATTATTGTGTCTTAGATTCTATATATTCTAGATGACTTTTACAGCGTTCTACCGTCGATACTGCAGCGTAGGCTGGACGTACCCACGTGCTCGTGCCCCTAAACAGGGTGCGGGTCATGATAGACGGATAGAAGTAACTGCCAATAGAATTGCATGTTAGAAAACTTGGTGGTTACTAGAGGTTCATATCAGTCATGGAGATGATGATACTAGACATTGGGTGGGGAAAATAATACCTGACGTATGGGCTTCTTTGCACTTCCCTGATTACCTGTGCTCTTCTCCGGAGATGCAGGCTCCAGGTTCCCTCTGACATTTCCTAAAGCGTTATGGACATACCCCTTGCACATGATGCCCTCTGATGATCTTCGGACGTTACGGACATAGGCCCCTGGTGCCCTATATGGGGACTATGTCGATCCCATCTACACCAGGGCTCTTGCGTCGAAGGATTGTTTCTCAAGTGCATATTCACAGTAGAATGGTCAGGAACCCTATTACATGCATCTTCCTTCTTTTCTATTATATAGCACAGTTTATATGGCATGGTATTTTTTGTAGCTTGCTACGTCCCTCTGAGGACCTAGTTATATCTCCAGGATTAGACGACTTCCTGCAGAAGTACGGAGCGGCTCTGGATCCAGCTTACATTGATGACGAGGTAGTTCCTACTGATTTCTAGTCTATTCCTTATTTGAGATATTATTGGATATTTTACATCTCTTTCTTTCTATTTCGCGGATGTTGGACTTCGATCTTATGAGACTATTTTCATAGCTATTTGGAGTAAGTATGTTCACCCGACTATCTTTTGATACACTCATTTATTATCTGGACTCTGTTATCTTCTGTGTTGAACTGTGATGAGATTAGCTTATATTATATTTTGGCCTGTGATTATATATACAACTTATGTACATATACAAGGATTCCATATATTAGAGTATTCCTCGTATATGTGCAACTGGCATATTTGCGTACTTGGTCCTAAGTATTTTGGGACTGGGCGTTACATTTTTGTGGTGGCCCATGCAGGTCAGAAAATATTGTTGGGTTATATGACTGTACCCAACAAGCCTGCATATAGGAATAGGAATAGTATCTCATCCAGAACTACTACCTCCTTTGACTTCCAACCTTTTCGAAACTTTCTTGATTATTTGATTTACCTCATATCTAACCTTTCCTAATAGCGTCCTATTCTTCCTCGTGCCAATAGTATGAATCTAAGAAGCGGACGCACTTCTGCCTTGGCCCTCACATCTGGTGAAGAGGCTACCCTGGAGGGACAGAATCCTCCAATGGCTCCAGCGCACCATACCAGCCAGGACAGTCGCAGCCTACTACGACGTCGACGATGATGCATCTAGAGATTGTGGCACCCCCAGTCAACCAGGCTGGACAGACCACTACCGTGCCTCGGAAGGGAATGTACCACTGCCTCTACCACCCCCATTCCCTCAGCAGTTTCTACCTCAGTCGGGACCTCAGATGCCTCCACCACCGACTGATAGGAGCCCTACTTCCCAGTTTATGTACGCTATGATGCAGGCTCAGTGGCAGCAGACTGAGCTGATGAGACAGACTATGATGGCAGCTTGGCTAGACCCCCCACCTCGACCTCCGGCACCGGTACCAGCACCAGCACCGGCTCTGCATCCTTATGAAGGCTTTATCAAGAACTTTACAGACATGAACCCCAAGGCCTTCAAAGGAACGGAGAAGCCACTAGAGGTGTCACAATGGCTCATTAGCACGGAGAAGCTACTGAAGGCATCCCAGTTGCCAGCTCGAGATTGGATGACAGTAGTGGACCTACTATTAGAAGATAATTTCCACCACTGGTGGAAGGCAGAAGAGACGATTAGGCACTGGGATCACCTGGAAGCAGTTCTATGATCTATTTTATGAGAGATTCTTCCCCATCTATGTTCGAGACGGTCTCTACGACCAGATCCTTCATCTGAAGCAAGAAAATATGACGGTTGATAAGTATGACTCTGAATTCAATCGCCTGAGTAGATTTGGTGCAGGACTGATCCCGACAGAGCTAGAGAATACGAGGAGATTCCATCAGGGGCTTGCACCAGAGCTCAAGTCTTATACGACTACCCAGTCTCGAGTCTTCCATTCAGCTATCTTGGAAGAAGCTCGTGCTCAGAAGATTCTTCTAAGGAGCCGCAGCAGACATCGAGGCACCATACACCAGCAGTTGTACCAACCCGAGCTACTCAGGAAGGACCTATCATGAGGCCCATAGGACAGCACCAGCAGAGGCCCTTCACTTATCAGAAGCTCGTTTACAATTACTGTGGAATGCAAGGACATCTCCAAAATGACTGCAGGACTCGCCTGGGATTGTGCTTGAGATGTGGATCCAACCAGCACATGCTCAAGGACTGTCCAGAGAAACATGCAATAGTATATGTACGGCAGAACCCGAGGCCTACAGCCCCAGCACTTCCAGCTCCTCGGTCAGCAGCAGGAGCACCTCGCCCACCATTGCCTCCTCAGGGCGTACAGTACAACAAGGCCAAAGCTCAGGGACCAGAACAAAATTATGGACAGGCATTTTCACTTGCTGTTGAGGATATAGAGCCAGAGACAGAGGTCATAGCAGGTATGGTTTTAGTTGTTTCATTTTTCTACCATTACATTGTTTGATATTGGAGCCACTCATTCATTCATAGCCACTAGTTTTGCCACTAGACACAGCATTTCCGTCACACTCTTAACTAAGAATATTAGAATCCTCACTGGAGGAGGAGTTGTACCTGTTAGTGGTGTTTGTAGACTTTGTCCTATAGTGATATGTGGTAGAAAGATAAAGGCATGAGTTCTTGTATTTCCTATGCCAACATTCGACGTGGTCCTTGGAATGGACTGGTTGAGCCAGCATTTTGCTCTTATAGACTACCATAGGGGCAGTATTTTCTTTAGACCACCAAATGCGATGGAGTTTGAGTTCACCAAGAAAGACGGAGAGAGTTGTGATGCACCCACAGTGGGGACTCACATGATGATGTAGGATATCCCTCAGCATCCTGTCATCACGGAGTTCGAGGATGTATTTCTCGAAGATTTGCCAGAACTACCACCTGACCGAGATATTGAGTTTTCTATTGAGCTTATTCTGGGGGCCGAGCCTATTTTGTCCCGAGTATATCGACTAACACCCAAGGAGTTGGTAGAGATGAAGGCACAGATTGACGACTTATTGAAGAAAGGCTTTATTCGTGCCAGCGCGTCACTATGGGGAGCGCCCGTTCTTTTTGTGCCAAAGAAAGACAGGACAGTGCGCATGTGTATCGACTACCGAGCTTTGAATGCAGTGATGGTGAAGAACAAGTATCCCTGGCCGCATATAGATGATCTATTTGATCAACTGAGTGGAGCAAAAGTATTCTCCAAGATTGACTTACGATCGGGCTATCATCAACTGAAGGTTCGGAAGGAAGACATTGTAAAGACGGCCTTTCAATCGAGGTATGGACACTATGAGTCTTGGTCATGCCTTTCGGTTTGACCAATGCTTTCGCAGTTTTCATGAATTTAATGAACAAGATCTTTCACCAGTACTTGGACAAATTTATGGTCGTCTTTATAGATGATATTTTGATTTACTCTAAGAGCCAAGAGGAACACGAGAAGCATCTACGAATTGTTTTATGAACATTAAAAAATGAGCGACTTTATGCGAAGCATAGCAAGTGTGAGTTCTTTCTCAAGGAAGTATCATTTCTTGGACATATTGTTACTGGAGACGGCATATCGGTAGATCCGGAGAAGATCACAGCAGTCAAGGCATGGCCTGCTCCCACATCAGCTTTCGAAGTGAGAAGTTTTCTTGGACTTGCGGGTTATTATCGAAGGTTCGTAGAAGATTTCTCTCGAATAGCGGGGCCTGTGACTCAACTCACTTGCAAGGATCAGGAGTTTATATGGACACATGAGTGTCAAGCCACTTTTGACGAGTTGAAGAAGCACTTGACCACGACACCTATCCTGACACTACCATCAGGACCGGAAGAATTTGTGATATACAGTGATGCATCCAGAAAGGGATTAGGAAGCGTATTGATGCAGCATGGTCATGTAGTAGCATATGCATCGAGACAGTTGAGAGTGCACGAGAAGAATTATCCAACCTACGATCTAGAGCTCGCAGTGGTTATCTTTGCTTTGATTATCTTTGCTTTGAAGCTATGGAGACACTACTTGTACGGCGAGAAAGTTGATATCTATACTGATCATAAGAGCCTCAAGTATGTGTTCATACAGAAAGAGTTGAATATGTGACTACGACGTTGGTTGGAGTTGATGAAGGATTACGAGATCGAGTTACATTATCACCCGGGCAAGGCTAATGTCGTGGCATACATATTAAGCCGTAAGCCCATGGCTCACTTCTTGACCACACAGAATGAATTGATAGAGGACTTACAGAAGCTTGGTATTGAGGTAGTATTGCCTGGAGCAGATGGCATGTTAGCCAATCTCCAAGTGCAGTCATCATTAGTAGAGAGGATCAAGGCGACATTGCCCACGGATGCTAGATTTTGACGGCTTAGAGAAAGGACTGAAGCAGGAGAGCAGACGGGATTAAGGATTCATCCCGATGGGATATTGCGATGCGGTGATCGTATTTATGTTCCTAATGGAGAGTTACGACAGGAATTGATAGCAAAAGCACACAGTTCGACTTACTCTATTCATCCTGGAGGAACTAAAATGTACCGGAACTTACGACAGTATTATTGGTGGCACAGAATGAAGCGGGAGATAGCTCATTTTGTGGCGAGGTGTTTGGTATACCAACAAGTGAAGGCCGAGCACCAGAGGACGGCCGGATTATTGCAACCGCTACCCATTCTCGAGTGAAAGTAGGAGCACATTACGATGGACTTCGTCACAGGATTTCCTCGGAGTCCTAGTGGACAAGATGCGGTACAGGTGGTTGTTGATGGACTTACCAAATCAGCCAACATCTTACCTTTTAAAGTGGGGTAGTCCACAAAAAATTTGGCAGACATGTACATGAAGCAAATAGTGAAGCTACACGGTGTACCAGTTAGCATCGTGTCAGATCGTAACTCGAGATTCACCGCGCACTTTTAGAGGAGTATGCAGGACAGTTTGGATACGCGATTGAAGTTTAGGACAGCGTACCATCCGCAGATAGACGACCATTCAGAGCATACTATACAGACACTAGAGGATATGTTGAGAGCATATATGCTTGACTTTGGCGGATCATGGGAGGACCACCTTCATCTTGTAGAGTTTTCGTACAACAATAGCTATCAAGCGAGCATTCAGATGGCTCCGTTTGAAGCATTGTATGGTAGGAAGTGTCGATATCATGTCTGTTGGAGTGATATAGGAGAATGACAGATATTGGGTCCTGAGTTGGTGTTGAGCACAGTGGAGAAGGTTAAGAAGATACAGGAACATCTGCGAACAACACAGAATTGTCAGAAGCAGTGGGCAGATAATCATCGTCGACCTTTAGAGTCCAAGGAAGGCGACTATGTTTTCTTGAAGATATCCCCCACTAGAGGCACTTTTCGATTCGGAGGGCATGGCAAGTTGAGTCCAAGATACATCAGCCCTCTTGATATCTTGGAGCGTGTGGGGGAAGTTGCTTATAGATTGGCCTTGCCACCATCGCTAGAGGGAGTACATGACGTGTTCAACGTGTCTCAGTTGAGGAGGTACGTGGCAGACAGCAATCATGTGCTTGATCACTCCGAAATCACAGTTGGACCGAGTTTGCCGTATGAAGAGCAACCGGTAGGTATCCTCGATAGCCGAGTGAAGGTGTTGCGGAATCAATCTATACCGTTGGTTCGCATGGCATGGAAGCATCACTCGCCAGGAGAGTCTACTTGGAAGCGCGAAGACGACATTAGGAATCGCTACCCGCATTTGTTTGACAACCAAGGTATGTCTTGCACATGATAGTCTTTATAGCTTCTTGCATTGCATGGCATTGCATTCGACCCCCTACCCTAGTCTAATTTCGAGGACGAAATTCCTTTAAGTTGGGTCGGATGTAAACCCCTGTATTATCCCAATTAATCTTAGTATTTTAATTAATTTTAGAATATTTATTTGGTAGTAATTCATTAGTTTTAGTAAATATATATATATATATAATGTATATGTGTGCATGCTTGTACCTTATGCTACTAAATATAGTTATATTAAAAATTAGAATTTTAGAGAAATTTTTTATTTTTTTTATAGAATTTATTTGGGCATTTTTTTATTCGAAAATCTTTTCAAACCAATATTTCCTCCAATCCTTAAACCTAATCCTTCCTCAAATCTACTCTTAATATAGACGTCCTAGATTAATTAGGATTAAAATCCTCCTCTCTTTCGTAAATCCCTGGAACCATATATATAAGTATTGGCCAAATAGCCGAGGTATCCATCGCCAAACTCGCCGCCACCTCGTGCTCGAGTGCTGCGACCTCAACCCAAAACCCTTCATACCCGAGCTCCCCCACCATTTGTAGACCCCCTCTGACTGCCTGCAACGGCCAGTGCTGCCGCATGACGCCGAGGAGACCCACGGAACCGACAGCAACCCGAGTCACCCATGTTCGAGTACACCGTCCGTTACTTCTCTTCTCTCTAACTTTTTTTCAATTCTACTCGATGAAATTTTGATATGTGAATTGCTATAGGAAGACCATATAACCCTCTTCGAAACCCTTCAAAGGGATTTTGACCTCGTACCCTAGATCGGCGCTAAAATTGACGAGAAGTCGAGTCGACACAGCCCCAAAAACAGAGCATCAAACCAGTTTTGAAACATAACTTGGAAGCTAATTTTTGGTCCAAATTCTGAAGAATTTGACAAACCAATAAAAGACAGTCAGAGACAACCTAACCGAGATCACAACGCACTTCGTAGAATCAAATTTAGCTTATTGTACAGAAAGTTATGGATTGATGAACTTGTGATAAAAACTGCTTTAAAAACATTAAAAAATTTAGAATTCTGTCCGATACCGCATGCGTCTCGATAAACCGAGCGATGTGGTCGTGCACTATACGCATCGAAAGGTGCGTATGGATGTTGTCAACGTGTGAAAACTGACGGAACCCAATTTCTTTACGTGTGCGCGACGAAATCATTGTGTTTCCGTTGAGATACCCCCGTATCGACATTTTACAAACTTGGCCATAACTTCGTGCACGTTTGTCGGATCGACACAAAAATTGGGCCATCAGGACCGAATCATTTTTCTGGTCCTGTGTGCCAAGTTTGGTCCGATTTTGAGAAGGTCGACCGGAACGACTATTTGGCGGGCCCGCGACCTGTTCTAACGGGCGAATTTGTGCACGGCCCGTTGGAATCCAACTTTAGACATACGGTTGGATTCGTCTCCTGAAACTGAATCCGTAGACATGTAGTTTGATGACTTTAGAGACCGTAGACTTTAGCACGCGTTTTGGTGCAAAACGGGTCCAACGGCAAAAATTATTTTAACCCGAAATTACGATTTTGCCCCTGTTCCAGAATTAAACTTTTGGACAGGCGTTTCCTATGTATATCTCTTATTTCGAGTACATTCTTGATGTTTGTTTCAGCATCCGGAGTCGTTTGGTGATTGTGACATTTCTTTTTGCGGATATAGTGATTCTTGGACTTGCCACCTTCACTTCACCAGGCAAGATACCTTGCCACCTTACTCTGTGATTACATATTCTTATTTTCAGTTGTTATTTTTAGCATTTCTTATTTGTTGATTATAAAACTATGCATCCAAGTCACACTTGGGTGCAAGCGACTCTATCGGTCATTTTTTTGCTTTTATTTATTTCTCTTGCATTGACTTAGTCTAGTGACCACCCATTATTGATGAGGTATTGGTATATCTTATACTGCCTGGATACTTGCTTTATCATATGTTGTGAGTCACATGTAGGACACGCACCAACGTAGTCGGCTGGCCACCGATACGTATGGAGCGTGCGACAGATAGGAGTAACTGCCAATAGAATTGCATATTAGAAGACTTGGTGATTACTAGAGGTTCATATTAGTCAAGGAGATGATGATACTAGGCATTGGTTGGGGAAAACAATACCTGACTTATGGGCTTCATTGCACTTCCCTGATTACATGTGCGCTCCTCCGGAGACGCAGGCTCCAGGTGCCCTCTGACGTTTCCTATAGTTTTATGGATGTACCTCTTGCACATGATGCCCTCTGACGATCATCGGACATTACGGACGTAGGCCCCTGGTGCCCTATATGGGGACTATGCCGATCCTATCTATAGCCAGGGCTCATGCATCGAATGATTATTTCTCAACTGCATATTCACAGTAGAATGGTCAGGAACTTTATTGCATGCATCCCCCTTTCTTTTCTATTATATTAGCACAGTTTATATGGCATGGTATTTTTTTGTATCTTGCTACGTCCCTCTGAGGACCTGGTTATCTCTCCAGAATTAGATGACTTCCCTCAGGAGTACGGAGCGGCTCTAGATCCAGCTGACATTGATGGCGAGGCAGTTCCTACTGATTTCTAGTCTATTCCTTATTTGAGACATTAGTGGATATTTTATATCTCTTTTCTTTCTATTTTGCGGAGGTTGGACTCCGATCTTGTGAGACTATTTTCATAGCTGTTTTGAGTGAGCATGTTCACCCGGCTATCTTTTGATACACTCATTTATTATCTGGACTCTATTATCTTCTATGTTGAGCTGTGATGAGATTAGATTATATTATATTTTGGCCTGTGATTATATTATACAGCTTATGTACGTATACGAGGATTCCATATATTGGAGTATTCTTCGTATATGCAGCTGGCATGTTTGCGTACTTGGTCCTAAGTATTTTAGGACTGAGGCGTTACACGTATGATGCTACGTGTCAGGGCATAGGAGTTAAAGCGACAACTTCAAAAGTTTAGGAATATCTACTAACACTAAGTCACATAAACACCATATCGATGCCATCAACGATAGCATCTAAGTCATTCTTAGACGCACACAACTATAACTACCACTAACAAGTACAAGTACAGACATAGGAATTTAAACAAGACAAGTAATGGCAAGGTATCTTGCCTGGAGGTTGTGTGTTGATTAGACGATGTCCCTCAAGCAAACTCGTCAAGCTAAAGAAAACAACAAAGGTAGAATTGACATCATCAACATTTTTGAAATAAATTTAATAGCTAAGATATGCTATCTATAAGTCCAATTCTGGACACATGGACAAAACGATAATTTTAGGTTAAAATGGTATCAACCGTTGAAACCACTTTGTACTGAGAAATGTGTTAGGACAAAGGTTGTCCAAATTCAAAAAATTATGTCTATTTTTTCCAAGTCCAATAGTGGTGTCATAGTTGGAATCCGAAGTCCCGGGTCCAAAACTGGAATTTTATACGTTAGAAAATACGAATTCGAACGACCAACTTGGGCGTCAAATTCAACCCAACGATTCAATAATGGAATACAAATGTTATCTCATGAAGGTGGTTATACATGCCATGCAGCGAAGCTAGTGGTTCGCCAAACAGGGAGCTAAAACGAGGGAGAAATAATTCTGCTAAGTTGGCTCCATAAAACTGTCAAACATAAACGTGATTTAAACGTGCAACTTGGTGGCCAGTTTTGATCTATCAAACGATCAAATTAATGGTAGAAACTTGAGGAGAATAAAGAGGTATATACCGAGATTGAGATAGTAGAATCAGTTCGAAGATCTAACTGTTGGATTGTCCAGAAAATGTGTCCAAAGTTGCTACAACAAAACATAAATTCTGACTTTAATTTACGCGCATTACGATGGGATCCGATTCCAAATGCACAAATTGTCTATGCCGAGTGTCAGGAAGGACGATGGCCCGTCAGGGGTGCTGTGCTGGTGCACAGGAACGCCATAGTCTCATTAATAGTAGCTGGTTGACGTCACGACGATGGCGCAATTGTGGCTCTATTCTGCTGCCACTAGGTTCTACAAAGACAGGGTCATAATATTGTCATGGCCTGCACGATTGGACCGATGGAGGCCAAAGTGGCGAGGCACACAGCCAGGTAAGGCCGAGGGCAACGCTATCGCTGCTGCATTACGGCTGCGACTATTGCACTTACTACTGCTGTAGTTGCTGCCTCCAGCAATTGCTGCTGTCGTGCGTGATGCCACAGCCGACGGCAGCACTACTGGCTGTCGGGGTGGTGGTGGGGCATGACGGTGGTCGACCGTGCACTCGCCGCTGCTGTTGCTTTCTTCTGTGCACGTACAAATGCACGTGCGAAAAAATGTTAAAAAATTAAATATAAATTTGTTACAAAATATTATCCAACTTAGGAAATGAACTCAAGCAAGCAAGATAAGTATCTCCTACCTTAATGACTTGAGTTATACTATTTTGTTGTAAGTATATCTTATTAGATAGTTAAATATTTAGTTAATTTTTTTAAAATAATTGCATGAGTATTTAGGTAGTTATTTATTATTACTCTTTAAATTTATTTAAATGGTCGATGATATTCATACAGCTTAGACGACTCACTTTTGGGCTATTTTGAAGCCTCTTTATGTAACCTTCGTTTTCCAATGAATTAAATTATTTTATCTAGTTAGTAGGTAGTGTACTTAAACAATAATTCCAAGACATGTATATATATCTATTATATGTTGTATAAATAATGTTTGTATAAGTAAATATATACTTGTTTGCATGTTTATATATAAATACACATAATATTATGTCTAAGGTTAATAATTCATACATAATACTATGTATGAGATAGCTTTTTGACTTAGATAGGTGCATTTTAGCTAGTTTAATTTTAGCATAGTTAGGGTGGTGATAGTGACTGGTGTAGGCCATCCAAACCTATCCGAATCAACTCCGATCAAGACCAAACTTGGTACACACTTGTACAAGACCTAGTAGACCCTAACCAAGCCCTTACTTGACCCATGTGGCCCACACACAAGTGTGTGGATAGCATACAACTTTAGCTTATATGTATTTTCGAAATTAAGTGGTGACCACCAATTTCAGTTGCCAAAACCACCTCCCTATTATGCCATTTCCCCTAAAACTTTGCCACAACCTCCTCCCCTCCCCTCAACCCCATACGGCTCTATGGGTCATTTCCCCCTTATTCCATTCATTTCCTATCCCAAAACACCCTCACAAATTCGTTGGACTGAAGGTGATTTCAGAATATGACTATTGGGTAGTGCTGACTTCAACAATGTTTTGTATAACAAAAACAAGGTACGAGCCTCGAGTCATTTACAAAAAAAAATTCCTCTATCTCTTAGCTTTCATTTTCATATTTTTACATAATTGTTTATAGAGTTTTGACCCCTCAAACCTCTGTCACACGACGATGTGTCCAGAATAGAGTGTTGTCCACGAATTCTGTGCAAAGAATTGGACATGCACACCAAACCACTTGGTAAAACTCTACGAAACTTTTTCGTTGCGAACCAATATTTGTCATCGTCGCTTTGGTATATAATAGTCTATAGGTTTTGTCCATATTTTCCTCCGTACAGACATTTTCTAAGGAGGTGCACAGACTAAATTTTGTGACACACAAGCGATCCATGTTTCGTATATAGGTAAGTACCTTTATTTTTCGCCATATATTTTTATATGAAATAGGTAAAAACTAGATACAACATCCCCCTAGGTATAAACCATAAATAATAGTATCTAAAGGTTTGGATTCATGATAAAACATTACCCTAAAATTATTTTCCCAAAATTATGTTTTCGTCTACTTTTTGGTAGTGTAACATTTTACGTAGACCCTATTTTATGATTATAGAAGTTTGTATGTTATTATGTATATTTTGTCTACAAAATTTATGTTGGAGTTGTGCCCTAAATGTTTCGTTTGATTGGTACAAATTAGGCTCAAACTTGGCCTCATAAACTTTGAATGCAGAAACTGTGGTTTTCTGCTAACTTTGAACATGCATAACCTTTTGTGTAATAATTATTTTCTAGAGACATTTGTTGGAATGTAAAGTATGGTATTTTTCTATCAATTATGTATTTAATTCATATCCAGAATAGTTAGTTTTACTAGTATAAAATAAGACCAAAGTAGGCATCATGAACAGTTTTCTGCAAAGTTCTTCTATACACTGGAATAATTCTAAGTCTTAAATTATTTTTACCAACTTTGGACATTCATTACTTTCTGTGCATACCTTATTCTTATATTTTAGTGCCATTTATGTATTCTTAGTTAAGTTTTGAATTATTTTATATAGGTTTCATGACATAACTGCTTGTTTCGGGTTATGTAAATTGAGGGCAAAGTGAGCTCCATGAACAACATTTCAATATATAAGTCTAAAACTGTTTTTGGAGGTCACTTTGAGCACAATTTCTCGAAATCAAAACATTAGATTTCTGTGTAGTTTTTCCATATTAAACTCTAGTTTTTCCATATCAAATGTTGCTTCCAAAACTAAAGTAATTTAAAAAATTTGTACTCAAATTATTTCCAAGCCTAAAATCAGTTTTTTCTTGCAACTTTGTGCTTCGGCTCTGGAAAATCCAACCGTTGGATTGGTTTAGAATTTTTTTTACTACTGTTAGACAAAACTTTATTCTTCTGAATCATTAAGTTTGAACCGTTCATCGTTATTTATGACCACTCGTTCACTAGCCTAAATTCATGATAAAGTGAACTTTTGAAAACTTCTCTTTGGATGAAATATGTATTAGAAATTATAGGACGGTGTACTCTCTACCTATATCAACTTGAAATTAGTGTTATATGGAATAGATATAATGATTTTATAGGCTAGCTTGTATAGTTTGATGATGTGCACTCATAATATAGGTCTTGGACACCGATACTGATTTGATTTTTACTTTCTGCTCAGGACCGCAGGCGAGTACATTCTCTGATAGTTTTCATTACTTTGATGCTTTCTATAAATTCAGTTGTAGTATTTTACTTGATTCCTGACATGAGGATACACGAACTAGTATACAATAGATCTCATCATGAGATGTTATTCCCGGTTAATCCTGGTATATTAGTACTTGCATGTTATTGTTCTTATATTTGTATAGACACCGATTTAGGAGTGGGCTGGCACCCTGCTTCTTGAATTCTGTGTCATAACGTGATATGGTTGGATCCATTATACTATTTAAAGGATTAGGAATCTACTAGAGTTTATGTGATCATACCCAAACTACTTGTGCCTAGCTCACCCTCAACACACGTAGGTTATAGCCTGATCTTATACTACTTGTGCATATCTTTCCATTGTGGCCGGCCTGATCCATTATACTTGTTCTTGTGTAAAGTCGGTCATATGGAATAGCCTGATCTTGACCCAAGCCGATCATATAACACTCTAATATCTCAAGGTACAAGTTAGATTACATGCTATATTCAGATTACCTGTGATACATCATATTCCTGTTTTACTTACACATTCACATACCATGATATGATTACCTGCTTACTTTGTACTTCTTACTATTCAGTTTTTTTATCCATCATGTACCTTATAACATACTATTTATTATAGAACTTGTCAATTTAATAAAACTGCTATTAGTGTTTGTACTTCTCTCCAATCTTGACTAGATATTATTTTTCAGAGGACTTAGTGCCTTTTATTTGACTTACTATGGGCCGAAAATAGATGAGGATATTGCTCAGAAGTTGCCCATGGATCCGGTGCCCGTAGATGATGCACCTCCAGTAGTGACTTAGTTATTTAGCTAGGTTTTGCTAGATTTGTCTCCAGATTTCTACATTTGCTCTATTATATTATTTCAGGATATGCATTATTGTCTTGGACTGCTAGACTTATTTCTGTTGTGAACTCATGCTACTATCCAGACTTTATCTTCACTATCTTCTATCAAATTATCGTGCTTATCTTCCTTTAGAATTGTGATTGAGTTATATATTTCATAATTGTTAGATGTTAGATGTTAGATATTATAGACGACCTATACAGCATTCTACCGTCGATACTTCGGCATAGGCTAGACGTACCCACGTCATCGTGCCCCTAAACCAGGTGCGGTTCATGACATGTTTTTGTGGTGGCCCATGCAGGTCCAGGTCGTAATTAGTATAATTTCATAGTGGTGCTCAACGTAGAGTACTTGATGTTAGGATATAGGTTGTAGATTATATTAGGAGATACTCAATCATAATTAAGAAAACTTCCAATCTTTCGATTACCATGACAATTCTTTTGCAATTTTTCTTCAAACTTAATTGTCCTTCCTTGATAAAATCTTATCTTGTGCCATATTGACTTTCTAGTTTGATCTGCCTTAAGGATGCCGTCGAAGACCAGGTCACAACGCTCTGGACAAGCAAGACACACAGCTGCTTTAGAGATGTCTGCTACTTTATGACTTATTGCTCCAATTGCGGATGCTACAGCTGCAGGGGTTGCTCCTACTGCTTCTCCCACCCATATGGGAGTCTCAACAGCGTTCGAGGGCACTCCACCGCCAGTTCAGAGGACCATTCCAGAGCAGCCAAAAGTGATTCCTCCTCCACCTCTACCACTAGCTGACGCAGGATAGATGTTTGCGTTATTCTATCAGCTGAATGAGGCACAATGAGCTCAGGCCGAGGCCCAGCAGAAGCAATATCTTGTGCCAGAGCATCGAGAGTGCTTATCAGTTAGCTCTCACTGCTGTGGAGAAGGTAGATACCGTCCAACGTCTGGGCACTCCAGCCCGGCAGCAGCAACAAGCGAGGCCCGGTAAGTCATGGACTTCAAAAAGATGTCCCATAAAGAGTTCAAGGGGACGGAGGGTATCCTTTATGTCGATGATTGGCTGGAGGCTATAAAAAGGAGCTTACAGTTGGCTCAAATTTTGAAGGGCCTGCAGGTAAAGGTAGCATCTAGCTAGCTATTTGATATCGCTCTCACATGGTATCGCACTGATCCTCGACTAGCAGTGACGGGTCTGACATGGGATGCTTTCAAGAAGTTGCCCAAGGAGAAGTTGTTCCCAAATGTGGCTCTGAATGTATTGGAGTGCCAATTCCAGGTACTGGTACAGGGGAACAAGTTAGTGGATGATTATGCATCTTAGTTCTTCCGTTTGAGCCGGTTCGCCAAGAGCATGGTTCAGGAGCCAGAAGATCGGGCTCGAAAGTTCAGGAGGGGCCTGAATCGTGAGGTCAGATCTTGCACATTTGGGCATCACACGATGACATTAGAGGACATCCTGATTGATGCCCAGATAGTAGAGGAGGACTTGGGTCTCAGGCCTAAAAGGAGTAGCGATGCGATGGGTGCTAATTCCAGTACATGACCGGCCAAGCGTCCTCATATTCAGCAGAGGCTATTTCATTAGCATCATACACCAACCCGTGCACATCTTCAGCATGTGCAGAGGCAGGTCCCTCAGTATGCTTTCTGTGGGAAGCTAGGACACACTCTAAAAGTCTGTAGAAAGAGGTTGGGCATCTGTCTTTTCTGTAGATCGCCTGACCACCAGCTGAAGGACTGTCTATCCCATCCAGCTCAGGGAGGTCTAGCCAGAGAACCTCCTACTAGATCTCTAGCAGAACCTGTCGTTCAGCCGAGGGGACAGCCGCACTTCGACTCAGCAGCAATGTTTTGCCCAATGCCAGCAGCAGAGGGGTGCACCTCAGGGTAGAACATTCGCTTTGGCGGTCGAGGAGGCCGAGCCGGTTGTAAATGTGGTAGCAAGTTCTGTTCTTCTTGATTCTTTTTCTGCAATAGCATTATTCGACTCTGGTGCTACACATAGCTTTGTATTTGTCTCTTTTGCTTTTAAAAACAATATTGTTGCTGAATCATTGGATAGGACTTGCAAGGTCATGATCGGGGGAGGTATTATCTTGGTTAGTGATGTTTATAAGGGACGAAGAGTTTCATTGGGAAGCCAGGTTCTGAGTGCTTACTTGCTCGTAATGCCACTTTCGAGCTACGATATTATACCCGGGATGGATTGGTTGAGCAGGCACCATGCTAGTATAGATTATAAAGGAGGCCGAGTTTTGTTCAGTCTACCAGAAGAGCCGGAGTTTGAGTTCGTCAAAGGAGCAACTGAGCAAAAGGATGGCTTCTATGGAGCTATGGTAGAAGGAAAGGAGTTGCCGCATCCATTGCTAGCAGAGTTTACGGATATTTTCCCTGATGAGTTGTCGGAGATGCCGCCGAACAGAGATGTTGAGTTCTCTATAGACTTGGTGTCGGGCATTGAGCCTATCTCACAGCACGTCTATAAGATCAACAACAGCAAGTTGGCAGAGCTGAAGAAGCAATTCAACGAGCTGCAGGACAAAAGATTCATCAAATCCAGTTTCTTACCTTGGGGTGCTCCTATTCTATTCGTACCGAAGAAGGATGGATCGGTACGCATGTGTAACGACTACAGGTTGCTGAACAACCTCTCTATCAAGAAAAAATACTCGTTACCGAGCATTGACGACTTGTTTGATCAGTTGAGCAGCACAAAGGTATTTTTGAAGATAGATTTGAGGCCAAGGTACCATCAGCTTAAGGTGAAGTAGAAAAATATTTCAAAGATTACTTTCAGGACTCGATATGGCCACTATCAGTTCACCGTTATGTCGTTTGGGTTCACTAACGCACCGACGGTATTCATGAACTTGATAAACAAGGTATTCCATCAATACCTTGACATGTTCGTAGTGGTCTTTATTGATGACATTTTGGTCTATTCGAAAATGCCAGAGGAGCATGAGGAGCATCTGAGGATTGTGCTAGAGACCATCAGGAAGGAGCAGCTGTATGGAGAGTTTTCGAAGTGTGAATTCTTCTTGGAGCAGGTACAGTTCTTGGGTAATATTGTGATCGCAAAGGGGATCTCAGTGGACCCAAAGAAGATTTCAGCAGTTGAGTCTTGGTCCACACCAAGCACAGTTGTAGAGATTCGAAGCCTTTTGGGTCTGGCAGGCTACTACCGGAAGTTCGAGCAGGACTTTTCCCAAATTGCAGAGCCGATGACTAGACTCACCAGGAATGACGTGAAGTTTGTCTGGACCAAGGAGTGTCAGGCTGCCTTTATTGAGTTGAAGAAGAGGTTGACCACAGCTTCTATCTTATCGTTGCCATCGAGGACAGGTGGTTTCACTATCTACAGTGACGCAAGTGGAAAAGGCTTGGGTTGTGTTCTTTAGCAGTACAGGAAGGTGATTGTTTATGGATCCAGGTAATTGCGTCCTTATGATAAGTACTACTTGACCCATGATCTGGAGTTTGCAGTTGTTATTTTTGCTCTGAAGTTGTGGAAGCACTACCTGTACGGAGAGCATGTAGAGATTTTTACAGATCAAAAGAACTTGAAGTACGTGTTCACTCAGAAAGAGTTGAACATGAGGCAGAGGTGGTAGCTTAAGCTGATAAAGGACTTCGATATCTTATTGTAGTATCATCCAGGAAAGGCCAACATAGTTGTCGATGCCTTGAGCAGGTATCCGGTAGCTATATATTTGACGGTAGATCGTCATCTATTGGAAGATCTGGATAGTTTGGGTATCAAGGTGATCATTCCTGGGACGGAGATGTAGATGTAGGATTTGCAGATTCAATCTGAGTTGATGGATAGAGTCAGATAAGCATAATTTGATGATGTGGCCCTGAGGAGCATCAGGGAGCAGGTATGAGCAGGACTGCTGGATGATTTTTCTATCGCCGAGGATGGGTAGCTGAGGGATGGTACTATATTTTGTGTGCTTAGTAAAGAGCTTCGGGAGGAGGTTCTTCATGAGGTGCATCATTCTCAGTACTCTATGCATTCTGGTGCCAACAAGATGTATAGAGACCTGAGAGAACACGTATGGTGGTATGGTATAAAGCGAAAGGTGGCACTGTTTGTCTCCCGATGCTTAGTGTTCCAGCAGGTGAAAGCCGAGAGATACAGGCCAGGTGGTTTGCTTCAGCCACTACATATTCCAGAGTGGAAGTGAAAACACATCACTATGGATTTTGTGTCAGGACTTCCACGATCTCTAGGAAGAAAAGACGCAATTTGAGTCATCGTTGATAGATTGACCAAATTGGCCCACTTTTTACCTTTTAAGGTGGGTTTGTCTACGGAGAAGCGAGTAGAGATGTACGTGAGGTAGCTAGTCAGATTGCGCAAAGTTTCGTGAGCATAGTCTCAAATCGGGATAGTCGCTTCACTTCTAACTTCTGGAGGATTTTGTAGGCTAGCTTGGGCCCTCAGCTCAAGTTCAGTACCGTATATCACCCCCAGACGGATGGGCAGTCGGAAAGGACCATTCAGACACTCGAGGATATGCTTCACACTTGCATGTTAGATTTGAAAGGTTCTTGGGCGGACCATCTCCACCTGGTAGAGTTTGCTTATAACAACAGCTATCAGGCCAGTATAGAGATGTCACCATTTGAGGCTCTATACGGACGGAGGTGTCGCACTCCCTTGTCATGTGATGATATCGGAGAGAGAGTATTGCTTGGCCCAGAGACGGTAGTGGATGCAGCTGAGAAGGTCAAGATGATCAGAGATAGACTTCGGGTGGCACATGTTAGGCAGCGGCAATAGGCCGATAGCCACCGGTGACCGTTAGAGTTTGAGGTATACTTTAGTTCTTGGTTGTGCTTGCTTGTGATTGTTTGCTTTAGAAATTTGTGTTAAGTCTTGTTTTGTGTCTAGGTTGGCGATATGGTGTTCTTGAGGATTTCTTCGACATGTGGTGTCATGACCCGTACCCTATTTAGGGTCACGAGCACGTGGATACGTCCAGCCTACGCCACAGTATCAGCGGTAGAACGCTGTAAAAGGTCATCTAGAATATATAGAATCTAAGACACAAAATATGACCTGTCATCTCCGTACGGAGGAATATATCCACAACTCAATCACATAATTCTAAGGAACATAAACACGATGATAGAGATAAAGATAAAGATGAGATAAATAGTCTGAAATAGTGTCGAGCCACAATCACAAGTTCAGAGACCAAGACATAAAACAATATCCCAAAATAAATACTACAAGTCTCAAAGTATCAAACTGGAATGTAATCAAGACAAAATCAAGGAGAACTAGGTCACTACTGGCGGTGCGTCCTCTACGAACATCGGGCCCACAGGCTGGTCCTGGTCGTAGGCTCCATCTATGCCAAACCCGTAGCAGGTCAGGCAATCTGCATCTAAATCCTCTGAAAAACAACGGGGGTTATCCTGTCAGGATATGAGCAAGTAAAAACGCCAACAGCAGTTCCAAGAGACAATCATAATAAAATACAAGATGGAATATCAAGACTAAAAGTAAAACGATACAAGAGAACTGGATATCATGTCATGTGTGAGATATAAGATAAAACTGGAATATAAACAATGAAAAGTAAACTGAGGTATGATGTAAACATAAAAATAAAGTGCCATGAGATATTAGAGCGTTATGTGATCGGCTTGGGTCAAGATCAGGCTGTTCCATTTGACCGGCTATGCACAGGTAGTATAATAATGTAGGGATCAGGCCGGCCAAAATGGAAAGCTATGCACAAGTAGTATAAGGTCAGGCTACACCCTACGTGTGGTGAGGGTGGAGCTATGCACAAGTAATAAACAAGTAGGGGTAATAATCACATAACCTCTAATAACTCCCCCATCCCCGAGTAGTATAATGAATCCAGACATGACAGGTCATGACACGGGATTCGAAGAGCAGGGGGCCAGCCCACTCCCAATTGGTGTCTATACAAGTACAGAAAACAATATCGAACAATGTACTCATATACCAGGTAAACCAGGAATGACATCTCATGACGAGATTCACGTATACTAGTCCGTGTATCCTCGTGTCGAGAATCAAGTATAACACTACAACTGAATCAGATATAGTAGATATCAAGACAATGACAACTATCAGAGAATGTACTCGCCTGCTGTCCTGAGCCGAGAAAATCGAACTACAAACCAGTCAATAAGCCACGAACGGTCAACTCGCACAACAGTCTCCAAATGATGTAACTGTTGTCTTCGGGTAAGCCTGTCCAACTCTGGAGTCCTTATCGATCCTCCCAAGCTCACCTTTAATAATACACTGTATTTAATATTCTATATAAACACACCATATATAAATCATATGAGTATCTACGCCTCCTAGTTGCTACAGCGTTGTTACGACACTGCATCTATTATATAAGTACATATAGGTAACAAAACCACTCGTAAATAATATATTTAAATTCTGAAATTTATCTATAAATACTAATATGTTGCTATAATACTATTTTTAATAGTAAAACCCTTTCACAAGAGGTCTTATGTCAATGCCACACATGACTTCCTCAAATCGACCCATTAATTTAGCCCCGAAATAACGATTAAATAAAATTAATAAATTCTGTAAAAATTCTAGAAATTAGTTAAAATAGTACTTATAATGTTAGACTTTGCACAACTTGAAGTTTAATATAGATTCATGGAGTTTTGAGACTTTTGGACACAAGGAAAACAGAATTTTTCGGAGTTTGGTGATACAACAAATGTCATGAATTTTTAAAAATAGCAAACGAATGTGAAACCTAACTTTCAGATATGCGTTGGAAAGGTATCAACGTCTAGATTCTGAATAAAAATATTAAAAGGTTAAAAACTGAACTTAGATAGGCGAAAAGTGGCCCGTAACAGAATTTGTCAGTTCTGGATACCCTGTCGTAGAATCAATGCTACGGGAAAACTGCTTGGAACTAGGAGATCCAGCGATCAAAGGTTGGAGTAGACATACAAAGGTAACTCTCGGATTTGGTTTGAGGAGAAACAAATGAGAAAAAGTAGATGAAATATCATCTACAAGTCGAATAACCTGCAGTGACGTTTCAGACTTCGATTCGACGGAGTTTCGGCCCAAGTAGCGCGTCGTGTACCCCTCTAACGGCCGCAAGGTTGTTCCTACGGTTGCTAACATGGAAGGGGATGTTGAGAGGGACATCCAAGTGGTGGTGGTTGGCGGAGAAATCGAGGAGAAATTATATTTTGTGAAGAAAGGGGGTTGGCTAGGGTTTCGGGTTTGGAGTGGTGGCCGCTAGGTTTGGGGGGATTTGTGGAGTAGTGGGTGGTTATGAAGAGAGAGAAAAACATTAGGGTTAGTTTGTATTTATATTTTTAGGTCATGGGATTTGGTTTGATCTAATTTGGACATGATTTGGTTCTCCAAATCATACTATTATTAATAGGTTTCCTATTTTGGTTAGATGTTTGACCAAGCCAAATATATAAGGGAATATTACATATGGTTGCAATTAAACCTCTAATATTCTCTTAAATATATGTATACTTGGTTTTGGTACTCCCAGTTAGGCTCTAACTAGTAGGGTTGACTAGGTTAGGGTCCGAGTAGCAGTACTAGTCAAATTGGACCCAAAAATCAATTTAATGAGTCTCATATGCCTTTTGCAAATAAGTAGCCCATGAGAACTCGATTAGATAGTACACCCTAGGCATGTGCATTGTTGACTCAAAATTGATTAAAACCATATATTGGGTCATATGGTTTCGATCTATGTCAAGTCCAACAATTAAATTGGAAGTTGGCTTAAAATTACGTCAATGGCTCAAATTGGCCTAAGTTGGCCCGAAATTGCGCAAAGTCAAAGGAATGTTGAAAAGTAAATTGGATGGGACATGATATATCAAACTCAAGGTGGACGAGTCTAGAATTCAAATATGGAACTGGATTTGAGAAAACAATATTTGTTGTGCTTCCAAAAATCAAAGCTACAGTAAACTACTAACATTGTCATTATTGACTTTAATAAATTAAAATATCTATATAAAATAATTAAAAATAAAATCCAAAATGAGGGGGCTTGCAACCTACCCACCTTCGAAAATTTTGTTCTCGAAATTACAAATAACACCATTATAAAAAGAAAACTTATCATAAGAATAATTAAGCTAAGACTTACCGGTATCTACGAATAATGGGGATAATGCTCACACATAAAATCTTCACGCTCCCAAGTTGATTCTTCCGGAGATTGGTGCCTCCAAGCAACACGAACCAGTCTAATCGTCTACCCTCTGAGCGTCTTCATACTTGTATCCAAGATACCTAACGGCTGCTCCTCGTATGAAAAAAACTGGGTCCTACCGTGATCTCAGAGTGATCGACCACATGACTGGGATCAGTCACATACCTCCTCAGCTGTGAGACATCGAATACATCATGCACTCCCTCTAGTGATAGGGGTAATACAAGACGGTATGCCACCTCTCCTACATGCCCAATGATATCGAGCGGTCCTATATACCTTGGAGTCAACTCCCTTCTACTCCCAAATCTAATAGTGTCCCGCGTCGGTAAGATCCTCAGAAATACATGCGCTCCCTCATTGAATTCCAGTGGTCGACGATGCATATCGGCCTAATGCTTCTATCAGTCTGGAGCTACCTGAAGATGACTCTGAATTCGCTTCACTTTTTCGATTGTTTGCTTCACAAGCTCTGGTCTAAGTATATGTCGCTCTCACCTCTGTCCTCTCGCAAAGGCTTCAAAATCTTATATCTGTAGGTAACGCTGCCATGATTTATCCACAAGTGGCGACTATACTTCAAGATTGGCAAATACTCATTGTTATCCCGGCATAATGACTTCTATTCCAAGCTCCTGAAGATCCTTTAATAACTGTGGATGAGCTGTCAAGAAATATGCAGTAGGCTTCCTACTTAAAGCGGCCGCTACTACGTTCGTCTGGCCAGGATGGTACTGCAAATCTGTGCCATAGTCTGTCATAAGCTCCAACCACCGTCTCTGTCTCATATTTAACTCCTTTTGCGTGAAGACATACTTCAAGCTCTTATGATTCGTAAATATCTCCACACGTTCTCCGTACAAATAATGCCTCCATAGCTTCAATACAAAGATCACCGCTGCTAACTCCAGATCATGAGTATGGTAATTCTTCTCATATACCCTCATCTGCCTCGATGCGTAGGCTATGACCTTTCTATGTTGCATCAAAACACATCCAAGTCCACTACATAATGCATCACTATAAACCACGAATCCTCTCGATCCAGAAGGGAGCGTCAAAATAGGTGGTGAGGTCATTCTCCTTTTCAATTCTTCAAAAGTCTTCTGACAATCTTCTGTCCATCGAAACTCTTGATCCTTGTGCGTCAATCGCATCATGGGCTCTGCAATTCGTGAGAAATTTTCTATGAACCTGCGGTAATGACCGACAAGTCCGAGAAAACTCCTAACTTATGCAACTGGTGTTGGTGTCGGCCAAGACACTATGGTAGCTATCTTCTCTGGATGCATTGAAAGTCCTTCTTCCAAGATAACGTGTCCAAGGAATGAAACTCTATCAAAGCAGAATTCACACTTACTAAGCTTGGGCTATCACTTCTCCTTCCTCAATAATCCCAATATAACTCACTCTATCGTAGGTATAGTATTATAACCTATTCAATGATACTCGTCAGTTCACTTCTAGCAATTTCTTCTAATAGGCTCTATGCATCCGATATCCAGACACTCATACTCGACTCATAATTTTACTAGGATCCATCTCTAAGAAACTTATCCATTTCTAGCTACCAATCCTCACAATTACACCAATAATCTAGCTTAATTATATTCTATAATATAATTATAAGGTTTAACTATTTTAGTTATTTAATAAATAGAAGGTAATGGAAGCCTAAGGCTGGGTTAAACAATCCATACCAGTATTCAGACAAGGTAGGAGTCAAGCAAGACAGGAAAGATTGTCGAAATATCTCTAAGAACGGTACAAGGTCAAACGAGATGCATAGAACGTAGTCGAAATAAAACTCAAGAACCATATACCTTCGTAATTATGTCACATGAAGCTACTATCGCGCTAGTGTGCATCAGGCTGCGATTAACTTCCTTGTTCCATAATATGACGGATGGCTGCAGTGCACATCTGCCACGCCAGATAATATAGGTTCATGAACTTATCTTGGCTAAATCCGTAAAACATTTCCAATTAGTTTTTGCAAAATAAAGGAGAGGATGTCAGTGGAAATGCTTAAGAAGTGGTCCAGGTAGAATTCGAGAAATATATTTAATCATAATGCCGTTATCTGAAGTCATGCCCCGCCAGTATTTCTCTGGATGCAAACTCCTGATTCCGTAAAAGGATAAATACACTTTTGAACTTTTCCTGATTCAATCCATGAGACACTTTCAATAATACCGAGAAAGACGAGAAGACTTACTTAAGAGGTTAGCGAAGAAGAGTTTAGCCAAATTATAGGGATGATGGAACACAAACAATCATGTCGAGGAAATCCTACTTGTGGCTGTAGGTAGGCAGAGTTAACCAAGACGGGGAGAATGATAATAAGAATGCGTTCTTGCTCATTTGTTTAAAGAAATAAACCGACTTAAAATATAATCTGATACCATACACGTCTTCCTGAAATCATGTCGTCAGAATTTTGCAACGCCAGTAAGCATAGCTGCAACAAACGATAGAGTCCGTGATTAAGGTATACACCCTATAATCATGTCATCTAGAATTCTTACTACGCCATCTGGTATGGCTGCAAGAAAGTCTAAATTCCATAACTTAGGATAGTATATCTAAAATCAGGCTCTATGTCCTTAACGTTCTAGCCAATGACTGTGATAGATTCTAAACTCCAAAAATAAGGCAGACATTTACCTTTCTCACTATTCTTATCAAGTATGTTAGAAGATTATACCTTAATTCTAAAAGAATATACAAAACCAAAATCATCAACTAACATCTAGATTCAAAATTCGACAATGAATCCATCAAAATCAACTTCAATAACAAGGAGCAAGGATGAACAAAATAAGAGAAATGATTTCAAATTAACATTCAAAACAAGATTCCCAAGGGTCGTTATAGGAATCTCTCAAAAGTCCTAAGCAAGGAGATCAATATGGCACATTATAAGATGTCGTCAAGGATGGACAATTTATTTTGAAATGCAAGGAGGGTTGTCTTGATAATCAAAGATCGAAATTTTTTCTAATATGTGATTGAGTAACTCCTATCATAACCTAGAACCTATATCCTAACAACAGGCTCGTAATTAGTAATCTAAGTCGAATACCATTATGAAATCGCATTAGTTACGACTCTGACCTGCATGGGCCACCATAAAAACGTGTCATGACCCGCACCCTATTTAGGGGCACGAGCACGTGGGTACGTCCAGCCTACGCCGCAGTATCGACGGTAGAACGGTGTAAAAGGTCATCTAGAATATATAGAATCTAAGACACAAAATATAACCTGTCATCTTCGTACGGAAGAATATATCCACAACTCAATCACATAATTCTAAGGAAGATAAACACGATGATAAAGATAAAGATAAGATAAATAGTCTGAAATAGTGCCGAGCCACAATCACAAGTTCAGAGACCAAGACATAAAACAATATCCCAAAATAAATACTACAAGTCTCAAAGTATCAAACTGGAATGTAATCAAGACAAAATCTAGGTAAACTAGGTCACTACTGGTGGTGCGTCCTCTACGAACACCGGGTCCACAGGCTGGTCCTGGTCGTAGGCTCCATCTATGCCAAACTCGTAGTAGGTCGGGCAATCTGCATCTAAATCCTCTGAAAAACAACGAAGGTTATCCTGTCAGGATATGAGCAAGTAAAAATGCCAACAGCAGTTCCATGTGAATTGACAAATACTATAAGAGACAATCATAATGAAATACAAGATGGAATATCAAGACTGAAAGTAAAACGGTACAAGAGAACTGGATATCATGTCATGTGTGAGATATAAGATAAAACTGGAATATAAACAATAGAAAGTAAACTGAGGTATGATGTAAACATAAAAATAAAAGGCCATGAGATATTAGAGCGTTATGTGATCGGCTTGGATCAAGATCAGGCTGTTCCATTTGACCGGCTATGCACAATTATAATAATGTAGGGATCAGGCCGGCCAAAATGGAAAGCTATGCACAAGTAGTATAAGGTCAGGCTACACCCTACGTGTGGTGAGGGTGGAGCTATGCACAAGTAATAAAAAAGTAGGGGTAATGATCACATAATCTCTAATAACTCCCCCATCCCCGATTAGTATAATGAATCCAGACATGACAGGTCATGACACGGGATTTGAAGAGCAGGGGGCCATCCCACTCCCAAATTGGTGTCTATACAAGTACAGAAAACAATATCGAACAATATACTCATATACAAGGTAAACCAGGAATGACGTCTCATGACGAGATTCACGTATACTAGTTCGTGTATCCTCGTGTCGAGAATCAAGTATAACACTACAACTTAATCAGATATAGTAGATATCAAGACAATGAAAACTATCAGAGAATGTACTCGCCTGCTTTCCTGAGCCGAGAAAATCGAACTACAAACCACTCAATGAGCCACGAACGGTCAACTCGCACAACAGTCTCCAAATGCTGTAACTGCTGTCTTCGGGTAAGACTATCCAACTCCGGTGTCCTTATCGATCCTCCCAAGCTCACCTTTAATAATACACTATATTTAATATTCTATATAAACACACCATATATAAATCATATGAGTATCTACGCCTCCAAGTTGCTATAGCGTTGTTACGACACTGCATCTATTATATAAATACATATAGGTAACAAAACCTCTCGTAAATAATATATTTAAATTCTAGAATTTACCTATAAATACTTATATATTGCTATAATACTATTTTTAATAGTAAAACCCTTTCACAAGAGGTCTTATGTCAATGCCACACATGACTTCCTCAAATCGACCCATTAATTTATCCCCGAAATAACGATTAAATAAAATTAATAAATTCTGTAAAAATTCTGGAAATTAGTTAAAATAGTACTTATAATGTTAGACTTTGCACAACTTGAAGTTTAATATAGATTCAAGGAGTTTTGAGACTTTTGGACACAAGGAAAACAAAATTTTTCGGAGTTCGGTGATACGACAAATGTCATGAATTTTTAAAAATAGCAAACGGATGTGAAACCTAACTTTCAGATATGCGTTGGAAAGGTATCGACGTCTAGATTCTGAATAATAATATTAAAAGGTTAAAAACTGACCTTAGATAGGCAAAAATTAGCCCGTAACAGAATTCGTCAGTTCTGGATACCCTGTCGTAGAATCAACGCCACGGGCAAACCGCTTGGAACTAGGAGATACAGCGATCAGAGGTTGGAGTAGACATACAAAGGTAACTCTCAGATTTATTTTAAGGAGAAACAAATGAGAAAAAGTGGATGAAACATCATCTACAAGTCGACTAACCTGCTGTGACGTTTCAGACTTCGATTCGATGGGGTTTCGGCCCAAGTAGCGCGTCGTGTACCCCTCTAACGGCCGCAAGGTTGTTCCTACGGTTGCTAAGGTGGAAGGGGATGTTTAGAGGGACATCCAAGTGGTGGTGGTTGGCAGAGAAATCGAGGAGAAATTATATTTTGTGAAGAAAGGGGGTCGGCTAGGATTTCGGGTTTGGAGTGGTGGCCGCTTGGTTTGGGGGGATTTGTGGAGTAGTGGGTGGTTATGAAGAGAGAGGAAAAGATTAGGGTTAGTTTGTATTTATATTATTAGGTCATGGGATTTGGTTTGATCTAATTTGGACATGATTTGGTTCTCCAAATCATACTATTATTAATAGGTTTCCTATTTTGGTTAGATGTTTGACCAGGCCAAATATATAAGGGAATATTACATATGGCTGCAATTAAACCTCTAATATTCTCTTAAATATATGTATACATGGTTTTGGTACTCCCAGTTAGGCTCTAACTAGTAGGGTTGACTAGGTTAGGGTCCGAGTAGCATTACTAGTCAAATTGGACCCAAAAATCAATTTAATGAGTCTCATATGCCATTTGCAAATAAGTAGCCCATGAGAACTCGATTAGATAGTATGGAACTGGATTTGAGAAAACAATATTTGTTGTGCTTCCAAAAATCAAAGCTACAGTAAACTACTAACATAGTCATTATTAACTTTAATAAATTAAAATATCTATATAAAATAATTAAAAATAAGATCCAAAATGAGGGGGCTTATATGTGGTACGATCCGATTCGGAAGAGGTCGAAAGCTTAGTCCAAGGTCATTAGACCCTTCAGCATTCTCGAGAAGGTCGGTGTTGTAGCTTAGTGACTAGACTTATCGTTCTGTATGGGTACACAACGTGTTCACGTATCACAGCTAAGACGATATATGGTAGACCCTAGCCATGTGTTGGGTCACTCTGAGATTGAGCTTGGACCTAGTCTCCAGTATCAAGAGAAGCCCGTGGAGATTTCGGGTCGTAGGGAGAAGGTGTTGCAAAATCAAACGATTTCTCTGGTTCATATCACTTGGCGTCATCACTCTCCGATCAAGCCCAAACTTGGTCAACACTTGCACAAGAACTAGTAGACCCAAACCAAGCGCTTACTTGACCCATATAGTGCACAAATTAGTGTGTGGATAGCATACAACTTTAGATTATATGTATTTTCGAAATTAAGTGGCACTACAAGAAATTATATTTTTAGCAACACAAGGTATTTTATGTCGCCGAAAGCTCTTATTTTAGCTATATTGGTGACATAGATTCTAGCATGTCGTAAAATCTACACAAAATTTACTACCAGAAAACCAAATTTCAATTCCGCCAAAAATTCTTTGTATATCGCGACATCAATATGTCACGAAAAGATAAAATGCATTTGGCAACATGTGTCTGTATGTTGCCAAATGATACAATATATTTGACGATGCGACTGTGTGTCGCAAAACACAACATACATTTGCTCTATATGCTTGAGTCGAAAAATATATTTATAAAATTTGGCTTTTTCTAAGGGTACCACATTTTTTACTTGGGGGCAGCCCTTACTTGGGGGCAGCCCAAGCAGGTGGAGATTTTGCTGGGGACACCCACATTTTGCTTGGGGGCAGCCCAACCCCCCAAACCCTCCATTCTTTCCTATAACTCATTTTACTCTCTCTCCACCAAAAGAAAAAAAGGAAAAGCTCTCCTTCTCCCTCTCCCAAAACCATACTTTCTTCCCCTCCACCACTCCACTCCCAATTCCTCCACCAAAATTTCTTCAACTACATTCCTAGATTCGAAGAGATGATACGCAAGTCGAAGCAATCGAAATCTAGGTACGTTCTTTCGTAATTTCTTCTAGAATTTTCTACATTCTATTTAAAACCCTAGAATATTTTTAATTCTCTAAAAAGTTTTGATAAATTAGGTTTAGAATCTCTTTAGGGTTCATGAATAGAAATTTTGAACACGACAAAACCATATTTTTTCTTGAAACCCTAATCCTAGAACACGACAAACGAGGGTCTCATTTTGGCCGTTCGACTGCTACAGTCGGGTCTGATTACATTAGGACTGTCAGGCCTGTGGCAGTCCTAATGTAAAGTAGGACTGCCACAGTCCTTGCAGTCCTCTTGTGAAAGTGGACTGCAGGGACTGTGGCAGTCCTAATGTAATCAGATCTGGGGTGGGGCTAGGGGTGTGGGGGGGAGGAGGGAGGGTTGGTAACTGTATGTTGCTCATATGAGGGGGGGTTGGTAACTGTATGTTGCTCATATAGAGGGAGGGTAATTGCATGATGCTCATATACGGGGGGGGTAACAGTCCTATTTTCGTTTTTATTATTTAACAACTATACGTTGTCCTGCAGTCCTTCGGCCGCTAACAAAAGAATACGGCCCATCGCGTCAATGCAAAGGAATACGAGGGACGTCCTCTCGAGCATCTGATTATAATTTCTGAACCGGCACCCCAAGGTTGGTCTGGGACGCCGCCACCGGCACCCCAAGCTCGGTCGAAGCAACGAGCTCCTACTTCTACGCGTTTTTCTGATGACGACGACATGCCAATTGGCCGACTCCTTTCACGTCAAGGCAGTTCTTCTACATTTAAGGAGGCCGATCCTTCTGAGCCGTCTGTCCCTACGTCCGGTTGCTCAATGTTAGTTTTTTTAGAACCACATTGCGTATGAAATATGGAAGAACCCGGTATGTACATTATGTTTGTAAGCTACCAGTTTAGTATACTATATATATAAATGTATTTCATAATTTTTATGTTTTTCTGTTGTTCGATACACAGAGGACATATCGTATCCTTAGGAATATGAGTCACGGGAAGAAAACCGTGTCCTGGAAGTTTGGAAGCCTATTGGAGGCCGTCCAGAGCAAAATCATGCCGTACGGCTTGCACAATTTGGCACAAAACGCCTATAGGACAATGGATAGTGCCCTCATATCCGCCTTTGTGGAGAGATGGCACCCGGAGACCAACACATTTCATCTTCCAGCAGGGGAGATGACCAATACACTTGACGACGTCTACCAGATACTGGCCCTACCAGTTACCGAGCGCATCATGACCAAAGAACATTATACCAATGAAAAATCCCTAAAATAGTACGAAAAGATCGTCCAGTTTGTCTCAAAGTCACCTTGGACTTGAGGCTACCAGTTTTACAACTCTGCCCGGCTTCAAGAAGTCATATGGAATTCCTCTGTTATTTTTGGTGGAGCACTTCATGGATATGGAGGTGGATGACGATAATGATGAGACGGTCAACGCGGTGGCCCGTGCGTACATGTTGTTCGTCCTAGGAACAGTGGACATTCCGGACAAGTCCGGAACCTCGATACATGCTAGGTACATTTTCAATTTATCTGAAGTGGATGACTTCATTGATATATCCTTTGGAAGCGGTATCCTAGCCAAACTTTACCGCAAGTTCGGCATCGTATCCCATGTCGGGACTAAGACAATGGCCAGATGCCAGACTCTACTACATGTAAGAAAACTTCTAACAATTTAATCTCGTATACTTTATTTTGTTGTTTATTTTTTGACTATTCATTTATAAATTGAATAGGCATGGATATACGAGCACCTTTTGATGCTCAGGCGGGGTTACTTGAACCTAGAGTATGTTGAAAACCTTTCTAGAGTGTCTCGATGGAGGCCCTCCCAGCTGGAAACCAAAAATTGGCAAATACTGGCTTTCATTCGTGAAGTACTAGACAATTTGGTGCTAGAAGAGGTAATAAATTTTGACTTACTTTTTTATGTTAATTTTGTTTTGCTGTTAACTGTTTTCCTACATATTTTTTGGAATCCATACCGAGATTTATGCGAGGAGAATCGTGAGGTCCAACCAGTTTCTTTATTTCATGGTATGATCACATGCTATGAGATCACGGAGCCGTACATGCCTGGTCGAGTACTTCGTCAGTTTGGCTTCGTGCAAACTGTGTCGAAGCGTACACTACGAATGTTGGAGCCTCCACGCGGAACCCAACCTTTAAATTATAAACCGGCAGATTTTGACAGGATGACCGACTTTTACTCCGAGTGGCAATGATATGTACTTCGAGAATCTGAAAGACAACCGATCACCCAGATGGCCGACTGCAGCGAGGACTACATGCCGTACTTCCTGGGGGTCGGACATTCTAAGTTGTCGAACCCTACAAACCCGGGTCCCGTGGCCATGGGAGCTATTGGACATCTTCCTTCCAAAAACATCTTGTATGCTTCGTTGATGAAGATGGTGAGTTTCGTATGTGTAATTAGACATTAATCTTCCATGTTTGTAGACTTAATTCACTTATACTTTCATTTACAGTCTAAAAGGGCAAAAGAATTGGCCAAGATACTCCGGAGAGTTTGCCAAAGTGACACTAGTGTTGCGGTCGCCAACGAGCTTGAGCGCATCAACGACGTGGTCGAGTTCCCCTTCATGCATAATTTGGAGTCTCGTACGAAGGCCCGGCATGATATATAGTTGGATGTTCATGATATGTAGTTGGATATTTTGGATATTTTGTAGTTGGATATTTTGTTGGATATGTTGTTGGATATGTTGAACTTATATGTAGTTGGATATTTTGTTGGATATGTTGTTATTTTGTCTGGTTGTCATAATTTGGATATTATGTTGGATATTTTGAAGGATATGTTGTTATAAACTCTCTTTGGATACCTAATTGAAACTCTATGTGAGGAGTCTTTGCAATACAAACTCTTATCACAGAGAGTTAGTATCAGGACTGCCACACTCCTGGCAATCCTATACTAAAGTAGGACTGCCAGGGGTGTGGCAGTCCTAATTGAAACTCTCTGTGATGAGAGTTTGTATTTGAAACTCTCATCACAGAGAGTTTCAAATAGGACTGCCAGCACCCTGGCACAGTCCTATTTGAAACTTTCTGTGATGAGAGTTTTTATTTGAAACTCTCTTCACATAGACTTATAATTAGGACTGCCACCCCCTGGCAGTCCTACTTAAGTGTAGGACTGCCAGGGTGCTGGCAGTCCTGATACTTAGTCTGATATTTTAACAAATTGGTATATTTTGCCACACATACTTGCACACTGGTAAACATATATAATATAGATAGCACACAGGTAAACACATATAACACAGATATCACACAGGTAAACACATATAACATACTGAACTTCAAATTTCACTGTATACAAAAGTGGTACTCCATATAGGTAAGTCCAATACACAAAATTTACTGTATACCAAATTTACTCCATATAGGTTAGTGGACTTCATATTTTACTGTATACAAAAGTGGTCCTCCATATACAAAATTTCAAACTGTAAATATATCCATACTTTGTCAATTTCGACATCGTAGTGGTCAGCATGTAAGTCTCTTGGCTCCTCAAACTTTAACAACTTCTTACAATGGTTGATTTAATCAACGAAATGTGTGGTCCAAGCAATGGCTTCTACCACTGCTCTTTTGTACCAAACTGTTGAAGGTGGAGGAATCAGAGAATGACCGATCATCTTTAGTATGACGAAGTGATCCCTGATTTGACCTATAGTACGTAGGTTAGAATGTCTGTGGTCCACCGGAGGAGCGCACATCGAAAAGAATGTATTGCTAATATCCGGCAAGATAAGTACAACAGGTATTATGTACCTATTAGCAAATAAATAGCCGGTAGATGGGACTGACATGTAGTGGTCTTCTCCGGTAACACTGTCGGTGCAAGGGATACTTAACAACAAACTTGCAACTGTTTCTTCGCTTAGGATGCGGGAGTAGAATGAAAGACAAGTCTCTAACTCCTTGTACAGCTCTTGCCTTACCTGTCTCCATTCGTCTTTGTCATCATAACCAAGATGTCTTCCAAGCACATAGAATCTGCAATGGCCATCATCGGGGACATCGATAATAGACCAAATGTAACTGCGAAGCTCAAGTTGAAATTTGTCAATATACAAACTCAGTGTTTGGCTTGCAACGGTATCTTCTCTTGGAAGGTCTATTTTTTTTATTTTTCAGCGAATGACAAGCTTGCCCTTCCGTGTAGGCGGAGGTTGCTGTAAGCTTCGTTCAACATGCTCAAAGGACGATGGATCTCTTTTAGTCGACTCCAGCCTTCTTTTCTGTGAATTAGTCAATCTTATTAGAGGCCTGCCTTTAGGATTGGAAACAACGGACGGATCATGCATTCTAGTAGTCACCGGACATACAATTTATTGGATTTTAAGCTCAGTGGACTTCCGCTCCGCTCCTACTGAGGCACGCTACCTTCTGTGGAGAAGTTTCACTTATGGAAAAGAAAAGAAATCATCGTCCGTCTTCACCACGGGCATCATAGACAACTTCCTCCAACGTTGGTCGACAGCATCTACTTGAATAGGAATGGATTCACGACGATATTCATTAATCTGATGTGCACAAGGGAGGCCCAGTGTATGTCGATATACACACCCACAAACCTTGGGATCAAACCTGACAAACTTTGACCTATCAATCTCATCAAATATTATTGCCAACACCTTGTGAGATACCACGCGAATTAAAGCATCTAACAATACTTCCTTTCTATGCTCATGCTTGACTATATTTAAGCTCATCTCAAATGATGCCTTAATTTCATTCACCGTCCGGTCTACCGATAGATGTGTAGCTTACCAAACAGAGACAAAGTTGTCGAGAGATGATTTTAGGTGTCTCTTCAATACAAAGTATGCTCCTTCGACACGGTTGGTAGTTGTCGTGCCAAACGCTTCACCACATTCATCTATGCTAAGACGAATTATTCTTTGTACGGTTTAAGCCATGTATCTTTGATGTAAGAAATGCATGTCGGCTCCCTCGTCTCCCACTTTTGCTTAAACAAGTACCATACGGCGGCGTAACTGGCAATCGTAGGGGCTCGCCACACACAATTCCAGTCATTATAGAATTTGTCAAATATTTGCATATCAATTTTACCATCCTCCTTCCGAAATTTCAACTTACATTGGGCTTGAATATTACGATTGACATGCCAAGTGCATAGCAATGTATCCGCTTGAGGAAAAATAATACGAATAGCATTAATTAGGGCATACTCTCTGTCGGTAACAAAAACTGACGGCTCTGTATGACTGGTGTAAAGTGTTTTCAGTTTCTCCAACGCCCAAGTGTAGTCTTCAAGTTTCTCACTCTTCATGAAGTAAAATGCCACTGGAAATATTTTCCAAGTAGAGGTGAACCCGACAACATGAAAGAGAGGCATCTTGAACTTATTGGTCTTGTACGTGCAATCAAGGACTAATACGTCGGCAAAAGACTTGGCCAGACTTGTGCAATCGGGATGAGCCCAAAAGATTGAAATTACTTCATTACTCTGGGGACATCTTCTATGGAACTCAACATAATGATTATCGGTAAGCAAGTTGAGCACTTCTTGCATCGCCATTCTTGATTTCGTCCGGACATCGTTCGAAGAAGATAGGGCGTTGTATATTGCCTTCATTGTAGACTTGTTCTTCTCATCTTTGTTAGCCCAATGATTATATCATATTTTTGAATATGGCTAATCAACTAAGTTTACTATAATGATATTACTAATATTCTTGTAATCACTATCATGTTGCTACTTAAACTTAGCATTGTCCTAAATATTTTATATCATATTGCTATGCTTGTATCATATTATTTTGTTCATCTAACATGTTCTTAGATATGTAGTAAGCATGATCAAGCTTTGTCAAACCAGGACATATGCAATGGGCCAAAGACAGCGTTATACAAGAAGATTTTTCTTAACCGCCTAACGACCTATTCGGGGCCTCGCGTCGGGGGTTCCGCTGTCCGGTCAGCGGACAGGGGTCGAAGACACCGAAAGGTATTCAGATTTCCAGATCTATTTATCTTTGGACGACCGCCGTCAAGTGAAATGGCGTCCTCAAGTCTGCTCAAATATTTGAAGAAGGGCGTCATCAAAGGACTCTTGGTTTTACAATTTTATTAATATAAATTTTCATATTTATTAAGCCTAGGAATACGATGTACACTGTATCGTATTGGCAAATAGGCTACCCAAGAAACATTTTTAAAATATCCTTTTATTTTGAAAATAAGCCCACTTACAAAAGCCCAAACTACTTTCTAACTGCTTGATCTTTTCAAAAAGCCCAAAACCAATTTGTAAAAACCCTGACAGAACTCCAACAGAACTCGGCCAGAGTTCGACCAGAGTTCGGCCCGAATTCGGCCAAAGTTTGGTTAGTGAACGTTGCTTTTTGAACTTGGTCTTCCCGCAGTTACGGATCCCAACGAGATTTTCTCATAGAGTTCTGCCCGAATTCTGCCCGAATTCTGTCAGAATTCTGCCTTTAGAAAAACTATAAATAGAGAAGGATTTCGATCATTTCAACACACCAATTCACTTTCAAATCTCTTCTCTATAAGCCTACTACTTCTTCCAAAGTATTCCGAGCTATTCATTTTCAAATCCCAAGCCAGTTACAATCCTCTAGTCGATTTGTCAGTGCGGTACGGTCTAGAAGTTTTAGAGTGATTGTAATCAGAGGCTTGATTGAAGAAAGACACTTCACAATTGAAGTTGGTCGAGTACTTCAGATGAAAGCTCGCGTTGTAGAAGTTGTAAGAACTTCGGATGAAAACTTGTGGTAATTTTTTATAGTAGATTCAACTGGAAGCTAGAGTTCTTCCGACTGGACTAGTCCTCACAAGAGAAAAACCAGTATACATCGTCGTATTTGCGTTTGCTTTCTGATCTCTGCTTTTCATTTACTTACTTGTGATATATTCTGTGATCTTGCTGCTAACATTTTTTAATTAGTTAATTTCTGCTGCCTGCTCTATTCACCCCCTCTAGAGTATTGTGCTTTCCAACTCGTTCCTACAATCGGTCCTATAATTAGTATTAGAGCGGATTATACAGGTAAAGCAAGATAATATTATTATTATATAACTACTGTTACGTAGATCACAGTATCATATATGGCAAGTATGTACTTCACAACTGAAGAGTAATCCACAAATAGACTCCCACTATTTGATGGAACAAACTATAGTTATTGGAAGACACGGATGAGCTTCTACCTGAAGTCTCTAGATTTTGACTTATGGTCAATTGTTGTCAATGGCTACAAAAAGCCTACTATCACTTCTATTCTCACATCCTCTATAATTAATAAGCCTTATTATAGTTACACGGAGGAATAGAAGAAGTTATCTAGCCTTGAAGCAAAAGCTATGCATATCTTTTATTGTGCTGTAGATATAAATGTATTCAATCTTATTACTACTTGCACAACATCCCATAAAATTTAGAAAATTCTTGAAGCTACTTATGAGTGCAGGTATGAAAGCAAAGCTAGCAACTCCAGAGAGAAGAATAGTCTTCATAATGATGCAAATATATGTATGACGAAATTGGGATTTAAGGTACAACACAATCCCTTATACGAAGAAGAGCTTGTATGTGACAATTGCAAGAAGATAGGCCACATCCAAGAAGATTGTACTACTACTAGAAAGGAGAGTCACTATGAACAATCAAATGAAGGTAGATCATTGTCTCACAAGTACACTAGCACGAGCATATAGTGTGAAAGCGAAGCAACAGATTGTGAAGAAGAAGAGAGACCTCATCAAGCTGCAAATTTATGCTCAATGGCATTATCTAACGAGGTACAAAATAATTCTTTTTATGAAGAGAGTAAATTTTCTCATGATGAGTTATCTGATGCTTTCAGTGATCTGTTAGATTAATACAAGAAAGTATTAGATAAGTATAAGCAAGCTAGAAAGGATATTCTATCCTATAAGCGGAAGAATGAAAAGCTTACTTGCTTATTGAATGATGCTATAAATACTTCTCCTTCTGATAATTCTACCGAGATTTCCATACTTGAGTTTAGATTGCATGAGGCACTTGATTGTATTGAGAAAAGCACTCAAGAAAATACTAAACGTAACGAGGAATTAGAATCAGAAAAGAAGAAGTATTCTATTGCTTCATGTAGAATTGATGCTCTTTCTGCTAAAAATGATGAGATCTGTGCTAACTCTAAAAAGTTAGAGATTAGACTGGGAAAGCAGGTAGTACAACCTATGACTCAGTCTAACACAAGACACATAGCACATCACAAAGTCACACACGTCAGATCTTTTACAAAGAAAGCAAGCAAAGCTAAAGCTTCACACAACCATGCTTTCTATTACAAGTATCCACGCACATCATATCACACTACTGCACGTTCTCATACTGCTGTACATAGTACTAATGTTAATTCTTTCTGTAATTATTGTGGTATGAATGGACATGTTTCTAATCATTGTCAGATTAGAAAACTTGTTGATATGAACTTGTACAAATGGGTTCCCAAAGCTAACAAATGTGGATCCAAGTATTGGATACCAAAGTCTTCATCTAATATTGCAGGTGAAGCTTCTCATATCAAATAGAACCATGGAACATGTTGGTGATTGCAAAGCTACAAAGGTCATCTTCCATGCAATTGCACCAACAGAAGTGTGGTCACTAGAACCACTTCGATAACATGCTTCCTAAATTGTTTTTAATATCTAGCACGTTTTTACTGCTGTCTTGCTATTAGCTTTCAATGATATCTTTTAATTTGTTTATTGTTTGAATCTATATGAGACATAATCCTAGCTTGCCTAGCTGTTTAGCTTAAATGTTTAGTTTACACTATATAGTATTTTATTAGTGTGACACATTTATCTATGTATGCTCTTTATTTTAGTTTTATCCTTGAAGCATGCATACCACTCTAGTCTATAAGAGCTTTTGTTTTTGGTTAATATGCTTTTGACTCTTCGCCATTAATATTTTTAATGGTCACTACTTACCGATTTATCTTTAACATGTTATATTTACTTTGATCGGTATTTTGTGAGTATGTATGTTTAGCACAAGTCTCCTATTTACTTGAAAAGTATATACATATACTTTTATTTTAACCTTGTGCTTGCATAATATACTTCACTATTGATTCTCATATTTTAATTTTGATTAACTTCTTATGAATCAATTACATCTTTGTCTGACAAAGCATATTTATGCATGTTTTTGATCTTGTGATATTTTCTTATGCTTATTAAGGATACATAATTCATTTTCATTTATATATTGCTCATATATTTCTTATATTTTTGTATAAATATCTTTACGGGGATATATGTGTTAAGTTCAAGTTCTATATTATTTTAAAAAGTAGTTTCAAACTTTAGCTATTGATTACTTTGAACAAATTTATGTTCTTCTCTTATTAGCTTCTTCCTCAAAGCCTCTTTTAATTATGTTTTTTTTGGCTTTTTGGTTGACATTTTGGATACATGACTCTTATTTAAATTATTTTTTCTTGATCTTGATAAACCATTATTTGGGTATTTACTTCTTTTATTTTTAGGGATTCTGGATTTCGATGTTGTTCGATGATACTGCATATATTCCTTTGAATCTAAGTTCTTAAAGAGATCATTTTAGGAACAAGCCGAAAGGGTCCTTCTGTCATACAGGTGTAAATAGCCTGAAGCGATACGGTGTACTAGTCTTCGGACTATCGCTAGCTGGGAACCGGTCCCTACAGCAAATCCGAAGTGATCAATACTTTATAGACTTAAGATTTATTAAGGTCTACTTGCAACTATCGTCTAATTCTGGATCCAAGTTACTGAACCCAGTCCCCTAGGTTCCAAAAAACATCAACGTATCTAGATCCCATATTTTGATTTACAAATATTTTAGATTTTATTGTTACCCAATGATTTTGCAAACATATGGATAAATGTAATTGATACATCTTATGTTGTATGCTACATTGTTCTAAGATTTTTTTTAAGCACATAGAATATAATTTATTTCATATTGCACTAATTCTTCTTAAATTCTCAGTTATTAAAGAAGAGATTTATTTTGGGTACAAGCCTACAAAGGGTCTGTCTGTCACCACGGCTACGGCTAAAGCGAAGCGGTACTTAAGTGCTCCCCGGTGAACCTCCGTTAGCTACCGCTACAGATAACCCAAGATTGATCAATGCTTTATAAGCTAAAGATTTATTGAGATCTAGTTGCAATTGTTATCTGATGGATTTTCGATTTTAGATTTGATGGATAGTATTATTTAATGATTTAAATTTACAAAAGGTAACATATATTGATCTTCGCAGGTTAATGTTTGTCATCTTTTGATATATTTATTTTTTCTGTCACTCTATTCTATATTTAAACTTGATTTGATATTGTGACTACTCATTGAATATTATGGTCTTGTGATTTCGTCTTTAACTTGTGTAATATTCAATAATTTTGAGCTTTATATTATTATCTTCTTATTCAAGTTACTTACTGTCTACAACAGTAACTCTTTGCAGGGGAGAAGTCATGCATATTGAATGTCTCTCTCTCAAAATATTTCTTTTCTTTAAACCTTACGATTGTCAGGTGGACACCGTGCTAAGGCTTAGAGAAGAAATGAACTTTGATAAGAAGACCTAATATTTTTGAATTAGTTTCCTACTTCCGAAAATATGTCTCTGAATTTTATTTTTAAAAATTTTGTCAAGGTGGAGCAGTTAATTGTTTTAAATCAGTTATCCCCTTGACATGCCATACACTTTTCTTTGGACATTTATCTAGTTATGTTTTCAAAATGGGTTTATTTATGATTTATGAATTCTTTTATTAAAATTGTTTTCGTGATTTGAATCGCCAGCTTTCAGTCTGAGGACTAAATGGACGCATTCGAACATTTACTATGATAGTTTTTCGTAATAAATTCCACATTTTTGAAAGGCCTTTTTTATTTCTTTTTGATTTATTGAATCTGTCCGGTACTCAAATGTTATTATTAAAGATAGTTTTTAAAATCTTTTAATGTCTTGAAATATTTCTTTGATATATATATATTGGAGATATATTTTGTTTGTTCATCTTTAAGCATTTATTCATTGGATGTCTCTTTTATTTGCCTAAAATGATATTTGTTTTAAGTTTGGGACTTTACAAGCATTTGATCAAAGGAAAGAAAGATGCATATCTTGGATATTCCTTAGATCTTGTGATTATTTATTTTATCTATTCTTGCATATAAATTTCTTCGGAACTAGATACTCATATTTTAAGGGGGAGCAAATTTAATTGTTTAAATTCTTTTATGCCCTTGATATGTGGTATACCTAGTTCATCATGGACATATATTCTCTTATTTAAATATCTTGTTGAGTTGGTCATGATATTTGGATTTGTATTAAGTTTATGAGAGAATATATTATTTTAATATTTATTTTTAATTCTCTCATTTTTTTAGTTTCTAAAAGTTATCCTGCCAAAATTAATTTATTTTATTGATAATCCTTTTGAGTTTAAACTGATTTGGCATTTCTTATTAAGATTTTATCTCAAAGTTCATGATTATCTATATTTAGACTGATCATACTTTGCGGGGGAGCATTCAAATCGACTGAATTTCTTTTTCTCAAGTATTTTACCTTCATTGCCTTCATGTTTATCTAATGGATATACATATATCATGCTATGGTAATTGAATTCAAATGCATGGACTTTGGTATAGATTTTGCATAGATCTAGTTATTTATTTTGATTTCTTTTTTAATGATTATACTCTTTATGGAGTTGATTCACTAATTTGTATTGGCAAATTATGAATCATAATTTTTTTGTGATTATTGTTAAAAGTCTCATTATATTCTTGATTTTTTTGGTATATACTAGATCTGTGAATTTCTCATAAATTATTTATGACCAATGATTGATTCCTACTATATTGATTTTTTTTGGTCTATTTCAAAACACAATATGATGAACAAAATATGTTTTGAATGTTATTTTTTATTTCTAGTTGGTAAACTATTTATTGAGTGATTTCATTTTTTAAAGTTCAACCAACTATTTTATGTTTTGATAAGTTTTTATACCTTAGTTTTGTCATTTTCTAAACTTGTCGTTACACTGTTCTCCTAATTCTTGATCATGATTGTTTTTGCCTTCCTCCTTTACTTATGCTTTAGTTCATTTTAGCTCTAATTACGGGGGAGCTTATTTTTGATCATGTCAAAGGGGGAGAAATAAGTTTAGGTTAGCACATAATATTCTAGTATTATGTGTTTATTAGTGATACATGCATATATCGTATCTTTCTTAAACTTAACCGATTTGCCATAATCAAAAAGGGGGAGATTGTTAGCCCAATGATTATATCATGTTTTTGAATATGGCTAATCAATTAAGTTTACCATAATGACATTACTAATATTCTTGTAATCACTATCATGTTGCTACTTAAACTTAGCATTGTCCTAAATGTTCTATATTATATTGCTATGCTTGTATCATATTGTTTTGTTCGTCTAACATGTTCTTAGACATGTAGTAAGCATGATCAAGCTTTGTAAAACCAGGACATATGCAATGGGCCAAAGACAGCGTTATACAAGAAGATTTTTCTTAACCGCCTAACGACCTATCCGGGGCCTCGTATCGGGGGTTCCGCTGCTCGGTCCGCGGACAGGGGTCGAAGCCACCGAAAGGTATTCAGATTTCTAGATCTGTTTATCTTTGGACGACCACCGTTAAGTAAAAAAAGCGTCTTCAAGTCTGCTTAAATATTTGAAGAAAGGCGTCATCAAAAGGCTCTAAGTTTTTCTATTTTATCAATATAATTTTTCATATTTATTGAGTCTAGGAATACGATGTACACTGCATCGTACTGGCAAATAGGCTACCCAAGAAACATTTTCAAAATACCCTTTCATTTTGAAAACGTTTACAAAAGCCCAAACTACTTCATAATTGCTTGATCTTTTCAAAAAGTCCAAAACCAATTTGCAAAAATCCTGACAGAACTCCAACAGAACTCGGCCAGAGTTCGGCCCGAATTCGGCCCGAGTTCGGTTAGTGAACGTTGCTTTTTGAACTTGGTCTTCTCGTAGTTACGGATCCCAACGAGATTTTCTCATAGAATTCTGCCCGAATTCTGTCAGAATTCTGCCTTTGGAAAAACTATAAATAGAGAAGGATTTCGATCATTTCAACACACTAATTCACTTTCATATCTCTTCTCTATAAGCCTAATACTTCTTCCAAAGTATTCCTAGCTATTCACTTTCAAATCCCAAGCCAGTTACAATCCTCTAGTCGATTTGCCAGTGCGGTACGGTCTAGAAGTTTCAGAGTGATTGTAATCAGAGGCTTGATTGAAGAAAGACACTTCACAATTGAATTTGGTCGAGTACTTCGGATCAAAGCTCGCGTTGTAGAAGTTGTAAGAACTTCGGATGAAAACTTGTGGTGATTTTCCATAGTAGATTCAACTGGAAGCTAGAGTTCTTCCGACTGGACTAGTCCACACAAAAGGGAAACCAATATACATCGTCGTGTTTGCGTTTGCTTTCTGATCTATGCTTTTCATTTACTTACTTGTGATATATTCTGTGATCTTGCTGCTAACATTTTTTAATTAGTTAATTTCTGCTGCCTACTCTATTCACCCTCCTCTAGAGTATTGCACTTTCCAACTCGTTCCTACAATCGGTCCTACAATCTTCATATCGTATAACGGAATATATTTGTCTCGGTGCAACTCCGGAGGTGGACAAGTCTTCGACTATCTTCTTCTCCGTACTGTTCAACTGTCTGACATACGGATGACCCGATAGTGTTTCGGCAATCTCATGGTTGTGGGTTCCATTCTTCACTTCTACTGTCCACTTTCCTTCTTCTTTGTTTCTAATATGGATCATGAATGGAAAACCACATTTTCTCGATCCAATATTTTTTTTTTGGAACTTTACTTTGGATAACTGTGTCTTTCTTGTGCTTTCTGAACACACCACCTCTTTCACAGCCAACCATCATAGTTTGTCGTCCCGGGCGATTTTGGGCCGATCTGGATATCACTATAACTATGTTGTTTTCCCGTCCAACTTCTCGACATCAATATACTGTCACGACCCGCACCCGAGGTAAGGGTACGAGTGCGTAACAGCGTCCCAGCCTACGCCGTAGAAACGGCGTAGAACGCTGTCTAGGTCTACTATCTATCAATAGTATAATATCAAACACTGTCGAGAATGGTCAACTCCGAACGGAGGACAAGCAATGATAATATAATATACTCAATCACAAACTCTAAGAATGACGAAAGATAATACTGAAAGATAAAGACAACAAGATTTATAATTATCATCCTGAAAATCCAACACAGAATAATACGAGTCCAAAATCTCTGAGTCAACAATCTCAATACAAACAACTAACAAATAATAACAAGCCAAGGTAATCTGGAGACAGAGTCCAGTACTGTACTAGAACCAGCTAAACTATTCTAAGGCCTCATCTGCTAGAGCTAGCCCCTGCTGCACTAGGGTATCCAACTCTATACCAACCACGTCATGAGGACCATAATAGGTAGGGCACTCCTCCTCATCATCTGTAATATTTTCAACAGGTCCAGTCAGGACGGAAACGAGTACAAAATCTCAAACAACAGTTCTAGTTATACAATATTGAAAATGTAGCAGTAGATAGAGAGAATATACTAGATAAAGTAGAGCGCACATGCATTCTGACAGGGTATATCAAAACTGTAATGAGATAAGGCAAGAGAACAGTGTATAACATGTACGAAAATCTGAAACTGCTATCTACGTGAGTTTAGCACTAGTTTCAACATGTGATCGGCTTAGAACTTGATACAATGTTTGGCCTGGCTAATCATACGTGAGTGTATGATTAACACTATACAATGAGGATGATACAATGATACTATGGGGTATTGATCACATATCTACGCTAACATCCCCATCCCTGACTAATATAGTAGATCCAACCATGACACGTCCTGACACGCATTCTCTGTGAAGTAGCTCTCTTTACAGGAATCGTGTCTATACAATGAACAAAGAACAAGGAGGACTTGCATAAGGCATACCATATATAAGAGGAATAACATCTTATGACGGGATCCCGACAAATACCAATCCGTGTGAACAATGTGTCAAGAGAACAGGGATATCTACACTAAATACTGGAAACAAAGACGATATCATAAAACAGAAATATTATCAGAGAATATACTCACCTGTCACCCTGTATGAATGATATGAATAGATATCCGAACTGGTGTCACAGAGTCCTATTTAGAGTAAAACAGGTTATTTAAGTACACAATTTGAAATAATAGAAATCTGTAATGCAAACTACATAATTCTAAGTCAAATAGGTCAAAGTCAACTCTTGGTCAACTTTGGTCAACTGTCTAGGTCGAACTAGGTCAAACGAAGTCAAACTAAGTCATATTAGGTCATACTAGGTCAAAGGTTGACTTTCAGTTGACTTTTGGTCAACTGGTCGACTCTGGTCAACTCTAGGTCAAATTTGGTCAAAAAGTCAAGATTGGTCAACTAGGAGTCAACTTGGGTTAAACTTGAAATCAATCTAGGTTTTTCCCATGTATCACATCTATCTACATATCACTATAATATATGAAGTAAACCCTCTAATCTCATCCATAACCTATAGACTAAACCTACCCTCTAGTATTAATATCTAACTAGTATCATATCTAAGATACTAACTTGGTCTCCCAAACCAAGATACCAACTTGGTGTCCTACTCAAAACTCTAACCCACTCACACACTAACTCAAATCCTAACTCAAACTTCCAACTCAACATCTAACCTAAACTCTAACTCACTAGACACACACACACACACACAATGGGAGATTAGAGGAAAAATGGGCGGCCAAAGGGCTGTCAAGTGCCAAATGGGGCTGCCTTGTGCAGCCCCTATACTGCTGCTGTAGCTGCTGTCCAAGGGGGTAGCAGCCCCTAACCCAGCTGCTGCTCCTGCAGTCTATTCTTCTTCCTTTTCTTCTTCAATTCCTTCACTCATTCTATCTCATTTCAATTCAATCCATTTTATCATAACTCATTCATCTATTCTTCATTCAAATTTATATGTCCATTTACTCTCATTAATTCTACTCTTCAAACCCTTCCATTCATTCTTTAATTCAATCCTATATCCATTCAATCAATTCATCTCATGAATTCAATTCATCTCATATTCATTTATTCACATAATCATTCATTTTCATTCATCTCACATTCATTCATTCATTCATATTCTCTCTAACCCATACACAGGTAGATACATTCAAACATATATGGATAACTTACTGAACTCAGGTGAAATGACTGAATCGAATTCATAAACCAAATCAACCAAATAACATTTGATAACCTAAACAACTATGAAACCAGATTTGAAATAATTGAACTCAGGTGAAATTCTTCAAGGACTCATTTAAAACCTGGATTTCGAATTGAACATTTTGAATAATTGAAAACAGTAACCAACAGTATCAGCCTTTCCAAAATTGAACCAAAACCATTCGAAATCTAAATCAAAACATTCGAACAGAGGGAAAAATTTTATACCAACATAGGGGTATCTAGTCGTGTCCTTCCGTGTCAATCAGTGACACAAAACGTGTCCAAACATGTGTCTGAACCGTGTATCAGTGTAGGTACAACGCAGAGAAAGAGAGGGCTCATGCACGTGTGTCGAGCCCTCTAGGATACGAAATACGAACTCACAAGTGTCGTGCACGTATCCACAGTTAGTCTAGGTCTAGGGCTTGGGTTAGGGTAGCCTAACATGAGTCCAAGTGTCCTCGTGTCCGCGTACGAAGTGCGTGTTAGTCGCACTTGTGCGCGCACTTGTGCGTGTGTGTGCGACCCGTGCAGATCGAATATCTCCCAAAATACTCGATGATATTGCCTAAAATTTTGTGTGCTTAATGTCAGTGATTGCCCGCACCCACACACCAATTTTCAGGTGTCTAGGTGTTGTGTCATGTCCGCTAGGATACCCGAGCAGCAGGACACTGCACGACAGTGTCGTGCTGAGTCCCCGTGTCCAATAACAGTATCCAAATTACCCAAAAATCAACTCATTCATCTACAAATCAATTCCCCACCTATTAGGCTACCCAAAACTGAAATTAGATTTGAAATTGGTTAAAATTTAATCCATTGAGACATTTCACCAAATATCTAATTAAAAACATCGATACGTGTCTGATACGGGTATCGAACGGACACCAAATCCTTCCAAACTTGGGCCACACCTAGGGGCACCCTAAATGGATGCATCTATGGAAAAAAAATTGAGAATTTATAGGTGTTTATAGGGTTTTATCTATTGAGTGTTCAAACTCAATGTAATGAGCCTCGATTTGACGTCTTCCTCGATTTGCTACAGTTCAAACGTCCTCAAACCTCGCTAGCAAGCCTCCACAAGTCTCCTTTACTGTTGGGGAAGATGATGCAATTGATTAGGATCAAATTGGACTTAATTTGGATATTTGTGGAAGGATTTTGGGGAGGAACTATTAGGGTTCTAAGAAGTTGTAAAAGAGGTAAAGGATTTTGCTAAGGGTGTTTTATAGGAAGGGGGAATCCAATTGTGACTGCCATTAGATGGTTTAGGGTTAGGTTTTAGGTCTAGATGAGTGGCTAGGAGTTGTCCACCCAATTCTAGGCCTTCCTATTGGTTCAACTTGTCATAGGCTACCTTTTTCACAAATATCCTAAGAGTAAAATATCTTACCTAGAAATATCTAGATATTAATAATCATGACATGACTAAGTTAACCTAATCAACCAAGGCTAATCTAGATTAGGCTAAGTTTCTAGGTTAAGGCTTAACTAAAAGATTAGCACAATATTTAATTAATCAAAATTACAATTTCACAAAATTGTCAAAATGACCAAAATATCCTTAGGCTAAAAAGTTGTAATTAGTCATCCTAATCACATGACTTGGCTCCCTTGATCATGGTTAGTCTCTAGGCTTAGCCAAACTCTAGGGTTACACTAGTCAATCATCAAAATCACAAGTCGTGGTTTTAAATAGTTTTAAATTAACTAAAAATTGCCAAAATTATAGAAAACTGAGAAATAACAAAATTATCCTTGATTTTAAAAACAGGCAGTTACATGTACCGTATCGTCGCTTGATTCAAACCAAAGATCGGTCCAGAATAAATGACCTACATCGACTGCAATTGGAGTAGGTACCGCAAAATTGAAAGATCTCAAGTCCTATAATAGAACTTAAAAGTTAATAAAACAAACAACTACATAAAGCAAATAGGTAAATATATGAAATTAAATAGGACTGCCAGATAGGTGGCAGTCCTTCACTACAGTAGGACTGCCAGGGTACTGGCAGTCTTACATATTGTGAAGGACTGCCACCTCTCTGGCAGTCCTAATCTATGATCGGGACTGCCAGAGAGGTGACAGTCCTCTGTGTCACAACCCGATTTTTTACCCGATAAAAAGTTAAAATTTAGTTACCAAGAGGGCTTCCGATGCATCAAAGTGTTCTTCGGACGTTGCGGGAAGAGAGTATACAATATTTGATGATCCGGGTTGTTCTATGTTCAATTATTTTCTATATTAAACACATAATTCAACTTTTATATGTGAAATTCATGTTTAAAACATTAAACAAATATTAATTCGATGACTTACCAATAAATGGGAGAAGTCATTGATACTTGTTATCCATTAATTATCAAAACAAGACCTACAAAGGAATTGGATTTGATTACAAACTTCGTAAGTACAAGAGATAGCCTAGAAAGAAATCTTAGGAAACAATCTAAGTACAATTGTTTAGTTTTGATTATGGGGGGTGACGGTGGAGGCTCAGGAGAAGTGTAGAACTCTGCCTTACTCCTTAGACTATCGGACACAGTCTTTGCTCTTGAGGAAATGCTCTTGATTTTTTTCCAGTCTCTTAGCATGGGTGTGATACCCTATTTATAATAATTTCGGGATGAAGCATATTTTGGGCCGCATAGATGGTCTCGTGGCCACGTGGCTATAACAACATACGAAGACTCGGTCTTTGGCTGCCAGCTGGTGGTTTGTTGAGATTTCTTTGTTGCAGCAAATCTGGGTGGTTAAGACTTGGTCAACTTATCACGTGCCCTATCACAAAATAGAATCAATCTGTTTGAGACAGCAAATGAGGGGCCACATGGAATTTAGGGTATTTTGGACCGTATAGGTCTTCTTTGTCCTCTAGTGCTCGGCCATGCTGGGCCGCAAAAGACTCATGCAGCTTAGGTCGCAATTTTCCTTAGCCACGTGTCCCACCAGCAGTGCCACCAGTTCGCATGAAGTTTGGAGACTTTTGGGCCGTATAGATCCTGCAGTCTAGGCGAACTGCTCAGTCATATTTTGTCATTCTGGGCCGCATAAGGCTCATACGGCCCAGGTCGTAGTCCCCCTGGCCGCATGACACCCCTGCGGACCATGCCTCAGACCGCATGAACTCTCAGACACGTAGGCCCTAGGTTCAGGCACGTGGGCCCTATGTCTGGTGACATGATACTTCTTGTCTTTTTAGAAAGGTCACGTCTTATCTTCATCTTTTTTTGTCAGGATGTGTCAGAGTTGTCAGAGTTGTCAGATTTGTCTGAGTTATCAGAGTAGCTCTTCCTTCTGCGGCCCGAATCAACTGTGAGTCTCCATACACTTCTAGGTATTCGACCCCCACTTCTTTGGCCAGTCGGAGCCCGATGACCAAAGCATTATATTCGGCCACATTATTTGAACAGGACTCTGTGAGAGAGTACTCCCGATTGACTACCAATCCAGAGGAAGAAATTAATATTATCCCGACTCCAGCGACGATATCACCTTGGGGCCCCGTTCTTGAAGCACCGTCAAAGAACATTCGCCAAACGGCATCATGTGAAGTCATGTTTGAGTTGATGACTTCGTCTGGGATTTCTTCATAAATTCTGGCTATTTTTTAGCCTGGATGGGCTGCTAAGAAGTTGGCCAAGGCTTGACCTTTGATAGCCTTTTGTGGAACGAAAACCATGTCGTAGGGGGACAACAGTATCGCCCAGGTGGCTAAACGAGAACTGAGTGCGCGTGGCTTGGACATGAGAACCTTGAGGGGGTCGACTCGTGAGACCACATGGATGGTCTGTCCCATCATATGAATCGATATGAAACGGTTTGTACCGCGGAGGAAAAGGAACGTCTCTCCATGCAACGGGGTATGGTTGTCGTATTCTGAGGTCCTGGGAGGAGTCTCGGACGTTGAACATTGCTCGAAGCTCCTGAACTTATCTTCTTGCCTCCCTGGCCTCGTCTACAGCTGAGGGAGCGAATATTCCAGGAGGATTGTCGCCCAGAGGAGGAGCAGTCGTGTTTGAGTCTGCATTGACTGCGGGGCCCAAACTTGTTTGTCCAATTGTCCTTGCTGGTTGAGTCGACAAGGCAGCCTTGATCTCGTCTACTGACTTGACCAAGGTTAGGATCATGGCTTCAAGCGCTTCTAGACGCTGTCGATCACTAGGCCCTTCGTGATTATCTCCTACCATAAATACTGTCCGCACGTGGGGAGAGACGGATGGGACAGTAGAGGATGTGCTTTCCGTGTCGTACCCTCGTACAGAGAAATCGTCGGCAAACGTCGGAATGTCCTCCTCATCGGACTCGGAAGGGGTGCTACCCCCTACACAGGAAGCTGCGTCGTCTTGGCGAAGGCGGTCACCCTCGGGGACATCCAAGTCTGTTGCATAATTCTAGTGGATCGCTACCCCCTGCGCATCCTCTTGGAACACCGGGTTGTCGCATACGTTCAAGGGACTACCACCCCCTGCTTTTTTACCCCCAGGGACATGGAGGATGAACCCCCGGGTGTTAGAAGCTTCTTTCTTGAACGAATGCCTAGGTAGACACCCCTGTGATCGTCGGCGGCAATCCTCCAGATAAGAGTTTCCTTGCCGTACTGGCTGAGGTTGCCGAGCTAGAGGAGCCTGTCTTCTTTCCTCCCTTGCCGGCAGGAACCTTCCGAGTTGAATTACAGGAGGCGAAAGGAAATTTCGTGTCTCCCAAAATTTGCACTTGTTTCTCGAGTTATCGTCGGATAGGTGCTGGCCGGTGCAGTCGTTGGAAGACGGACTACTGGTCTTTAGGTGCTGCCGACTTATGGCAGCAGTAGTTGTTGGCAACTTGGGTGCAATGATGTCCTAGAGAGGGCTCACCGCATGCCAATGTTGCCTCTCTCTTCTTGCGTTTGTGGATGAGTACTTCTCGCAAGTCGAGGGCAGATTGATCTACCTTTGCATCCGTTTTGTGGGCCCGGGTATCCTGAGCGCACGGGTGCGTAGGTATCATATTTTCTCCCTGATCTGAGGCAAGTAAAAGCACTTGCTCACGATCGTTGTAGGAAGACTTTTGGGACCTGCCCTGTCCGTTTGCCGCCGAGGGCTGGACATAGGAGGTTCTGTACACATTTCCATCAGGGGCCCGTGTAACAGTTAACGGTACCCGCTGACGGTCAGCAGATTGGACAGTTGATTGGGCTTGTTGAGCCCGCACTGCCCTAGACTTCTTCGACTTAGCACCCGAAAGGTGCGTAGTAGGAAGATTCCAAGTTTGAAGCTTTGACATTCTCAATGGGCCGCATGGGGTCTGGCCCGTAAGAGATTTGCCCTCCCCTGACTTGGTTCCAGCGCATAAAATACACCCTAGTGGAAGGGAGACTTTGGGAGTTGGCTCGTTGCTGGTGCTAAAGCACCCGAGTCGACTCTGTACAGCTTACCCTCGACTGTGCACATGAATTTCAGTACACATCTCTGGTTTACTGCTGGCATAGCACGTTTGGGGCGCATGGCCCGTGCTGTCTTGTATTTTTTCGTACTAGCCCGTGGAGGCGCATAGTACTCAGAATCCAACTTTACCCTTGCCAAAATGGCGAGTGAAGAACTTGCAGCCGATCCAAAAGAAGAAGAAGCACTATTGCAACTTTTTGTATGCCGAACGGGCTCCTTGGATAACGGGCTTCCTTTTCTTTTTTTTATTATATATTTTTTTTTGTGCCATTTTCAAAGGAGGCAAGGGGGCTCTATATATATAATGGAATGAGCCATTTCTTCTTCTCCTTTCCGATGTGGGATTGAAAGCAATATCCTTTTTTCCATGCTTCTACAATACTATTACCGGATATTTCACCAACAATCTTCCCAAAATGTAGGTTGGAAATTTTTTTTGGCTAGGTTTTATTCTATGACCTAAAATGGGAAGGAAGAGACGAAAAGAGTTGAGGGAGAGAAGAAAAGAGTAGAGGAAGGAAGAGAGGAAAAAAATTTAGAAAAGTTGGATTTTATACCAAATTTGGAATTGTCCCCAAATAAAAAAAACTGATGGCAAATTTGTAATATTTGTAAACAATTTGGGACTGTCCCAAATAAAAAGTGTGGTGCCCTTAGAAAAAACCTAACACTTTGTTTTCGTCACAAAATTCTGTTCTACTCTATCGAACCCTTTTATTACTGCTCGCTCTCTCATTGAAAAACTAACCAAACAGATCCAAAATTTCTGCTCATCTTCATTCTTCCTTCTCAATGTCCTCCTTTATTAGTTCCTTCTTCGACAAAACCCTAATTTCTCTACCTACCGCCTCCAACCTCCATTACCGCCACCGGAAGCTCCATTAATACAAACCTTTCATTTCCTCATGCCCGATCCTTGAACCCTAACAAAAGGACCAACCAATCCTGCCGTGTACGTGTCCATGTCGGAGAAGAGCAAGCATGTGATGGAGATGGAGGCCAAGTACATGGTCGGTACCTACGCGACGTCCCCGCTGGTCCTCGCACGCGGAAAAGGATGCAAGATGTACGACATCGACGGGAAGGAGTACCTCGACATGGCGGTCGGGATCTACCTCGACATGACGTCCGGGATTGCCGTCAACTCCCTGGGTTACTGCGATCCCAACTAGGTCCAGGCGGTGGTAGAGCAGGCCAACACCGTCACCCATGTCAAAAATGTCTTCAACTCGATACCATTGGTAATCTCTTCACATCTGCCACTTGTTTGTTCAAATGCTCCTCTTTTTCCTACTCGCATTTTGCACATCTTCAAAAATTGTAAATATTTAAATGTGAGACTTTCTTTTGCTCACATGAGTAATTTGCTATTACAAAGTCGATTCTTTGTCATCAGTATGGCCAGAGCATAACACTCTTATTACTCGTTATACCTAATATTGCTTCTATGATACTTGTTACTCTTTGTTCTCTACTGCCGCACAGAACAATAATTTCGTTGGCAACCTTCAAAAAGAAAAGTTATAAGAGAAATTTTGAGTTGTCCCCACTTGTTTAACCATAATTGAAGGTGAACCCTACCGAATTATGCTAATGCATGAAATGACTTTGTATGAAACCCATGAGGATAACAGGGCTGGGGCTTTTAGGCTTCCATACATTTTTAGTCCTTGCCTTGGAAAGAATCTCAGATAAAAATCCAGACGACAAATTTGAGTTTGAAGGTCGAAATAACCGATCTGAATGCCTACTAGTTTATGTGGAACATGTTGTCGTCCTTCTACTATAAAGAAAATTACTTCTCTTAAACACAAAAACAATATCATCTTGGTCAGGCCATGTAATAGTATTTGGTAGATTTTAGACTATCAATACATACATCTTCTCACTGGTATCTTGTCATATTGTAAGATATCATCAATATGACTACATTTATGATGCTGATAACTCCATCTTGATGGCTGATACATCCTTTTGAGGTCAATTTTCTTTCTTACCCTTTAGCAATAATGACATCTTAACCCCACCCAGCCGGAAGCCCTTGCTTTCGAACCATGGCCTATCAGCATGATGTGGGGTTTGTAGGAACTGGGAAATCAAATTTAGTGGCAATTTAAGTATTTTGGAAGGAAGAAATTTGTGGGATATTTGATAATAGGTGCCAAACGGTAGAAGTGTCATAGTGTCCTTTTAGTTCGTCTTCATAACAGTTCTCTAAAATTAATGATCTCGTTATCAAGATAAAAGATTTTGTTTAGAAACTAAAAACTTTTCTTTTAATTTTTCACTTCTCATGGATTCATTTCACATTTCTCTTCCATTATCAAAGATAGCTTGTTCTCTCTTTATAATAGTCCCATCTTTTTTCTATGCTCTGCAGTCACTTAATTTTGTGAAAGTAATTTGTTTCCTTCCTGATAATACATGGCGTCACTTATCGTGATATGGTATATGAGAAAGTAACCCCTTCATATGAAAATGATCTGGTAGCAAGCCAACCTTGCTATCCCAACATCTGTAAGTTAACCACCACCGATAATTGTTTTGTAAGTTCCTGCAGTTTCCTTCTTTACTAGATTGACTACTTTTTGCATTGCAAGTGGACATCCGATACTTCATAGCTGCTTCAACCGACAAGACAGATGGCGAGAAACAATGTGATGGTTAGTATTATTCGTGTTGTATGCTTAGTATTATAGCAAAAGCCAGCAATAGTTAATGATCCGTAAAGTGGTTTTTCCAAACTCCTTGATTGTGTCATTGGACAATGAAACAAAATCACTTCATCTATACAGAGAGGTTTTTCCAACAACAAGATAAGCTTTTCCAGCAACAAGATATTTGATAGTTAGATGTTTTACTAACAGGTAAGTTCTTGTTATTACAAGAAGTCATAGTTATGTTTGTTGTCAACTAAGAAGTATATATTTATTTCTAGTGCTCCTCAAGTCATTTGATCCACACCACAATGGTTACAAGTGCATATTTATTTTAAGTTATAATTACCTTACATAATTTATGCATCAGGTCATGTGTTTTAGTGCACACAAGTATCTTTGCATCTACATGGTTTTTGGTTCATACTCTAGGTATTCGTGGCTACTATTTTCAAGCAGTTCATAGTTAGCATAGCGTAGTTTTGATTTTATCAAGCAGCAGTTTAGTTTTTTAGAAATATGAATGGATGACACCTAATGAATGCCTTTAGTGAATCATCTTTATCTGCTATTATGTAAAGATCTTGATAAATCAAAGTTAAAGTCTATGATCCTGTGAAGACATCACATGTCGGGACTCGGGCTTAGTATTAATATATGGTATAATCTACATCCTTGGATAGTAACTTGGTGTACTCAATCACAAGTAACAAAATTGTACATTTTCGAGCCTTTATTGATTAGGGGGTGCAAACTAGTGTCTGACAGGTTATGTGGCTACCAACAAAAAATAGTTCCAGCCCTGGGGGATGATATAAATGTCTAAAAAAGAGTTTATTCTTGAAAGAATCTCATGATAACTTTAATTATACTGATATTTCTTATAGACAGCCACTGGGATAATGAAAACTAGTAAGAAGCAAAAAATATATAAAATTTTCTTTTTCAAAAAATCTTGGAAAAGTACTTGTTAAAAGAATGAGATGTGACATTGTATCTTGTGTCTAAAGCTTTGTGCTTGGCCAATTTTCCTGTTCTGATGTGAATGAATGATATTAATAGCATAACCCAAACATCTTACATGTAATATCATAACCTAATATTGATGAGAATGTTGGGCACCATATAGCTTTTGATATTGAATCCGGTCTTATCACTAATCTGATCGACATTAACAAAAGGAAAATAAGTTAACTAGAGAATGTATTCTTTAGTTGTGGTACACATGTCATGCTTCCAAGAAGGAAAACCAGATTATACTCTACTACAGGAAGAAGCATTAGCAATTATAATGATAGGCCGTACTTTGGATTTCTTTGTTCCATTGGATTTCAAACAAATTTTCAGATATGAAGTTCAAGTAATTAAGCATGATACTTGCATAATATGGACCCTTGGGGCCCTAAGTTGCTAATAGTGTAGATAAACACTTGATTAGGTTTTGTATCCAATTTTTAGATATTTGTTCTTTTCCCAGGGAGCCAATGCTACTTGGTGGGAGGAGGCATAGCCTTGTAACATTTTATGAACCTACAGTTCTCAAAAATGTCAAGAATGATATGTTCATATCAAGGTAAAACTCCTTGTATATTCTATGCCAGGGAACATTTTATTCAATTTTCAGTGTAAGCCTGTTGGTTTTAACTTAGTTTTCTAAGGCTCTTCAATTGATTTGAAAAAATATGTGATGAATAGCTAGCCAAAATAGAAAGTGATGTTATGTGTACATATCCAACACAGACATACTACACAACTTCATACATATGCATACATACTCCAATCTCATGGGGGAAGTATTACTTTTACATTATTTGCCTCAACCAATGTTCTTTTGGTTCATATATAGGGAGGAAGTGTTTTGTCCAGTTGTACCACTTCTGCTTTTCAAATCTGAAGAAGAAGCTATTCAGATGACTAATGGCACAAATGCTGGTAGCTACTATCCTCTGTTACCATACCTACTACTTCAATTCAGGAAGTTGAATGTTGTTATATATATAACTTTTTTTTGCCACATGCTGTTAAATTTTGACGAATGAAGACTGGACGATGAACTTTTCTATAGTTTCTCCATCGGTATCGTTATTTTGCCTTTTCTGTTACTGCCGAGAATAATTAAGGTTTTTTATATGCAATCCTTATGAAAGTGTAACTATGATAACTGAAACTCCTACTCTAGGTCTCTGCATCTTCCATAATAGTCTCAGGCCATGATTCACTTTGCCATCATAACATTTAAGAAATGTCTGACTAATTTGATGATTTGATCACAGTCAAAGATTGTACCTTTTGTTACATCCTCCTTGTAAGTTGGAAAAAGCTGGATAAGAAACTGAATTTACATAGCCTCTTTATGATTTGTATGGTAGGAAAACTTTGCATCGAAGTCACTTTCGTCGCTAAGATTGTTTTCATTTCAGAAGAATTTAATGTATTGAATGCAGTATTTGTGTCAACGCCCGATTATCATGCGTATTGGATACAAATAGGTAAATAAAAAGTTATTTAGCCTCACAAATATTTAATTTCATACAATTCCAAGACTAGTTTGGCTCACCAGTTCATCAAGGAATCTCGACCTCTGCAAGCACTTAGGTCTTGTGATGGATCCTAGGTGTGAGCTTGGGCTAACACTATATTTTAGGAAACTAACATGTCATATGTTGTATAATCAGTTTTCTGACCAGTTTGTTTCTGGTGGCCAAAATAAAGGAGGAGATATAGCATGGAAGCTCATGAAAATGGCTTCCAGTGCCATTAATAAGTGCAAAGCACTATGGTTTTATTGTGTTCCATGGTTATGATTAATATAAATAAATATTTGATTTCTTGTGTTCTATCATCATATCAACAGCTCAAGAATCATAATGGCACTTTTCCTCGTTTCCTGTACAAGGTTTTTTGGGAGGGAAATCGACACTTGCTCACACATTGGAGAATGAGGAGTTAAACCTTGGTTCAAAGTCCAATTTTCTCAGTTTTAATTATAAGGTACTATATTTTTAGAAGTTTCTTTTGGTACTAGAATCTAACCTTTTATCTCCAATCGGTTTTAACTATTGCAGTTATTAGTTTGGGTTATCACTATAATTGAATACAAAATCATTCTACCTTCGAACTTCATTGAGGAATAATGCCATATTGTCGGTATATTATTGGGAATTGATGTCATCGGCTTGTTTTTCTTCTTTATTCATTTGCATCCTCATATAGTCAATAAATTAGGTTATATAATTCTGACGGTGAAAAACAAAAACATTGGATGGGATTTATCTTTTAGTTATGTACCTTTATATACATATGTTTGTGTAGGGATGCTGCTTAACTGGAGGAGATGGCTCAGTAGTGGAAAACAACAACATTGGATGGGTTTTATGAGCAACAACATTGGATGGGTTTTATGAGCTAGAGCCAAGTGTGAGTGCATCAAGGAGGAAGAATCAGCAACCAGAGATCCAAATCCGCCCTCTCTTCCCCACATGCTCACAAGAACAAGAAGAAGACAACTATGGTTATGTCCCATCTACCTACAGCTATTTCGTATGGTAGTAGTCAAAACCAGCAGTAAGAAGAGTACCGGCATCACACCATCACTTGAACAACAATAGTGATGGCGCTGTTGTTGCTTTCCTTGAGCTCATCCTTAATTCCTACTACTATGCACCTTCTGGCTCCATGTAATCCTGTGATCCACAAGTCATAAGAATATCCAAGTATGTACAAGTGATAGCAACAATAGTAGTAGCAGTGTATTAGTAGGCTTCAGTTACAACAACAGCTGGCTATAGTATATGAGCTATTTCCTTCAAGTATCTGGATTATGTAAATTGGCAACATACTTTGTTCTATCAGGATTATGTTGGATTATGTGATGTTACAACATGCCTTGTTCTACCTGGATTATATGAATTGGATTGTAATTTTTCATCTTATGTAAATTGGCAACATACTTTGTTCTATCAGGATTACGTTGATGAAGTTGATAAAGGTGTCGGCTGGTGATAGCACGACACAAGCACCGCCAAAGTTGGAACTATCCTCTATAGATCTGAAGTTGGATGGACCAGCCACCTATCTGAGTTGGTCACGGTGGGTGAGAAGAACCCTTACAGGAAAGAACATGGAGGGATTCTTGACGGGCGAGAAGACAGAGCCGGAAGAGGGCTCGACAGGACACGACGAGTGAAAATCTACTCATATATAGATTTACATCTGGCTTCTCAATTCCTTAGTCCAGTCTTTTGCTTCCACAGTAGATGGCATTGAGATGGTGAAAGACGTATGGGAGAAGTTAAGGAGAACCTATGATGGCGTGAAAAATAACCTACGGATCTTCCAGATAAAAGAGAAGATTGATGACACCGTTCAAGGGGAGAAGACGGTGCAGGAGTACGCTACGGAGTTAGAGCATCTCTAGCTGGATTATGATCACTCCTCGAAATGGATAAGCTGCAGGGACCCGAAGTGTAAGGAGAGACATGTGTATCTACAGGAGAGGACGATGAAATTCCTCAAAGGGCTGACTGTCGCATTTGCACAGAGGACAGCCTTATTCCTCGCCCAACCAGAGATCCCTAGTCTTGAGGAGGCTATCTCAGCCATGATCCAGGAGGAGACGCGGATCAGACTACAGACATGGACATGTGGTCCCCCCGAAGCAAAGTCAGCACTAGCAGCTGCTAGCTCGGGCGACACAGGATCCAAGGGAGAGCTCTGGAAACACAGTCGGCAGTACTACAGCTGCGGGGAGATGGGCCATCATCGATATGCTTGTACCAAACCACCTAAGGAGGGAGACTCAGGTGGTGGACGAGGACGAGGATATATTGGATGTGGACGTAGTCGAGGAGGCCGACGAGATGGCCGAGGAGGCTATCGGGTAAACTTGCTGGTGGCAGAAGGGAATGGAGGAGCTGGTGGCACCTTTGCTGAGGAGGATCAGGCACTGCTGGACCTGCTGGAGAGAAAGTAGAGAGCATCGACCGAAGGAGACATGAGGAGCGGAGTAGAGGAGACATACACCCCATTCTTCAGAGGCAACGCCGCTATGTATGCTCACCCATCAGAAGGTACTGACGAGTCACTCGCTCTTGCATCTATGTCTTTCCTTAAAACGTCAGACTGGATTATCGACTCAGGAGCATCTCGGCATATGACCGGGAACGCTAGTGAGTTTTTTTCATACACTCACCTAGCACCAGCAGACACCATTCAGACTGCAGATGGCACTTTCCAACCAATGGTCGGTAAGGGTACTGTTAATTGTATAGGTTCAGTAAGATTATCCAATGTGTTACATGCTCCATCCTTTCCAGTCAGTCTCTTATCTATTAGTTCTACAATTCTCCAACTAAAATACACTGTTTCTTTTGATATTCTTAAGCTGATCTTCCAGGAGAAAGGGACGGGACGAAGATTTGGGACTGGTACTAGGCATGAGGGACTGTGATACCTAGATCGGGAAGGACTGGACTCAGCATTGATATCTATGGCAGAGAAGGCTGGAATGGGAGAGCTACAGCAGAGGACTGAAGATACTTTGATACTTCATCATAGGAGGATGGAATATTTTTCTTTTGATACTCTAAGTAAGTTGTATCCAGAGATGTATTCAAAATCAAATAAACAGAAATTAGTATGTGATGCATGCGAGTTAGGAAAGCTTACTAGAAGCTCATATGTTGGTACTGGTCATAAGAGTTCTCTTGTTTTTGAGGTAGTACATTCTGATATTTAGGGTCCATGTGTTACTAATACTATGAATGGATATAAGTACTTTGTCTCCTTTGTTGATTGTGCATCCCATGTCTCCTGGCTGTATTTAATAAAAAAATAAGAGTGAAGTATTTGCTTGCTTTCGGGACTTCCATAAACATGTCCAAACTCAGTACAATGCAGTAGTGAAGGTACTGAGGTCTGACAATGGAACGTAGTACACCAACAGGACACTTGAAGAGTACCTGTCAGCACACGGAATACAGCACCAGACCAGCTGTGCATACACACCAGCACAAAATAGAGTAGCAGAAAGGAAGAACCGACACCTTCTAGAGACCGCAAGAAGTATGATGATCGACATGAATGTCCCACAAAATCTATGGAGACATGCAGTATTGACAGCAGCTCAACTTATCAATAGGATGCCTTCAAAAGTCCTAGGATGGAAGTCCCCATGCGAACAAGGCAATAATAGTATGATACTCCCACTAAAGGTGTTAGGGTGTGTGTGCTTTGTGAAAGCCAGCAGACCATCAGTTAGGAAACTTGACCCCAGAGCAGCCAAATGCATCTTCGTGGGCTACTCAGCGACTCAGAAGGGATATGTGTGCTGGAGTCAAGTAGAGAAGAAGAAGTTCGTTAGTATGGATGTCCACTTAAGAGAGCATGAGCCATATTACCGCCAGGAGGAAACTTTGCACAATACGCCTAATACTACCAGTATAAGGCGAGATGGAGAACTTGGTGGTAACCAATCTAGAAGTATGGCATAGAGGCACGGTTGAGGAGAAACATGAAGGTAAAGCAGAACAGGGAGAGGAGATCAGAAGTATCAGGCCTACGGCTCAGGGGAAGTTACTTACCTACAGCAGGAGAGAGAAGCAAACTGCAGGACCAGTACCTACAGTGCCAGTGCTAAGTCCCTTGCATACGTCTATCCCAACTCCTGAGACACCACCATCCTCCTCATCTACACCACCACCCTCCTCAGGTGATATCATCCCTCCTACTTCTCCTATACCACTACCTATACAAAGGACTACTCGCAGTAATGCAGGAAATCTTCCGGACAGATATGGTTGGGACCTTGCTAAGTTTGTTTATTATGATCATATCTCTTCTTCTCATGGAGCATTTATTGCATCATTAGATTGTGTTACTGTACCTAACAATTGGCAGGTTGTCAAGAACGATCCAAAGTGGAAAGCGGCAATGCATAAGGAGTTGGAAGCTCTTGAGAAGAACCACACTTGGGAGCTGGTGAGACTGCCAGAAGAGAAAAGAGCAGTCGGATGCAAATGGGTTTTTACTGTGAAGCAGAATCCAGATGGACAGGTTGAGTGCTATAAAGCTCGACTGGTCGTAAAAGGATACAGTCAGACGTACGGCATTGACTATGACGAGACCTTTGCACTAGTGGTGAATATGAGCACTGTCAGGACCTTGATTTCCCTAGCAACCAATGGAGGGTAGAAGCTACACCAACTTGATGTGAAAAATACATTTCTTCATGAGGATGTAGTGGAGGAGGTGTACATGGAGATACCACCAGGATTCGGCACCAAACAGACAGAAGGCAAGGTCTGCAGACTGAAGAAGTCCCTCTATGGACTGAAGCAGTCTCCTCGAGCATGGTTTGATCGGTTTAGGAGAGCAATGATAGGGATAGGATATCAGCAGATCAATGTTGATCACACTGTCTTCTTCAGACGAAGTGGAGGCTACATCACCATGCTTGCGGTATATGTAGATGATATGATTATCACAGGCGATGATGAGCAGGAGATCGCCTAACTCAAAGGAAAGCTTGGCAAGGAGTTCGAGGTAAAAGATCTTGGCCCTCTTCGATACTTTCTTAGGATTAAGATTGCTCGAGATAATGAGAGAATCGTTCTTTCTCAAAAGAAGTACGCACTGGACCTGTTTACGAAAATGGAGATGTTGGGATGCAAACCAGCTACGACACCGATAGACCAGAAGTTCAAACTGGATGCTGAAGCTGGAGAACCAGTTGACCGGGATAGATATCAGAGATTGGTGGACAAGTTGATCTACTTGAGCCACACTCGACCTGATATCAGCTTTACGGTTAGTGTAGTGAGTCGCTACATGCATGACCCCCGGAAGGGTCATATGGACGCAGTATACCAGATTCTGAGGTACTTGAAAGGAGCCCCCGGGAAGAGACTGATCTTCAGAAGAAATAATCATGTAAGCATCGAGGGCTATTATGATTCTAACTGGGCTAGCTGTGCTGACGACAGGAGATCCACATCGGGCTACTGTATATTTGTAGGAGGCAACTTGGTCTCTTGGAGGAGTAAGAAGCAGTCAGTGGTGGCCAGATCAACAGCTGAAGCAGAGTATAGAGCTATGGCCTTGGGAGTCACATAACTATTATGGTTGAAAAATATACTGACGGAGCTAAAGCTGGACCAGGGAGCCAAGATGAAGCTCTGGTGTGACAACCAGTCAGCTATTAGTATTGCCAACAATCCAGTGCAGCATGACAGAACCAAGCATATCGAGATTGACATATTCTTCATTAAAGAAAATCAGGAGAAAGGAGTACTAGAGCTGGGCTACGTTCCAACCAAAGATCAGGTAGCAGACGGACTGACAAAGGAGATAGTTCTATCAGGATGATGAGAGGATATGACAAGATGGGTTTAGTGAATATCTTTCGCCCATCTTGATGGGGAGTGTTGATATATGTGTTAAGTGTTATTGGGCTTTAGTCCCACATTGCCTAGAATGATAGGAGAGGAGGCTAGCCTCTCCTATATATATATGTAGTCTCTATTCCAATAATAATCACTTAAAAATCTCAACAGATTTCATTCAACTTTTGTATACGTTTCGAAACATTTCTTCACATCTGAAGCATCTCTTCGGTCTCATCTATTGACACGTGTCTTCTCCCTATAAATAGGAGTTTTTGGAGAGAGAGAGAGAGAACTTTACTTTGTTCATTTTGACTCCCAAAGAAAGGCTTCTCTTCTACTGAGAAAAAACCCTAGCTTTTATCCATGGCCCCCAAAGCTCCGAGAGTTCCCAAAGTTCTAAAGGATACCAAGGCTAGTGCCGCGAGTACTAGCAAGGCCAGAAGAAGAAAGTTGGCAACTGAAGTTGATGTTGCTGAAGACGCTCCGGTCATCGATGCTGGCGCGTACGAAGACGTGCGAAAAGCTATTGCGAGTAAGTCTTCGTGACAGAGATGGCTAAGAGTGGGCGTCTATGCATAAGTGTCTGCTTTCTGGGAAATACTTTAAAACGTGCATCGATGTCCTATTTGCTGTTGTACATGGTCGCTACTTTTTGAATTAGCATCTGAAAGATGTGCTGATGCTTTCTTCGCTGATGCGCATGGGCACTACTTTTCGAAGTAGCGTCTGGAAGATGCGCTGATACTTTAGATAATGCTGAGAGTCACTGAATTGTGCCTACACTGATGCTTGCTTGCTGATGCTTCCTTGCATGTGCTGATGCTTGCTTGCTGATGCTCATGGCTACTAAGATAGCGCCAGCGCAGCAGCTTGCTTTTCCAAAATTGTATCTTTGAAAGTCTTTTAACTTTATTTTGTTTTATGTGTAGTTTCTGTGGTCATCCCCATAGTCGATTAAATGCTCTCTGACTCGTCGGTTTGTTCACTAGGTGTGAATTTTGACGAGAAGGTAGTTAACCCTGCCAAGGAGTTAATCTTCCAGGGCCAACTTGAACAACGCTTGGCTATGATAAACCTCCAGTACTATGCCTATTTCCAATGTATGATGGGTCGAGGCAAACTGTCGGTCGAAGGTGAAGTCGGGGGTGACATGTTGAAAAGCCAATTCATTTTTGGCGACAAGTTAGTTATGAAGGAGACGAGCCTCCTGAGGCTCAAGGAAGAATGGTACTTTGGTTACTACGACCTCATCTTGTATGTTCCACCGACCGAACGACGTCTCCCGCTTTCAGTCTTCTTTTGCTTTGCCGAGAAATGTCGCATGGAATGGGACTTGACCCCTTCTCAGGGAGGAGAGGCCACTTTAAACCAGAATTTTGCTCCAGGAAGAGAGACTTTTCATGTACATGCATGACGGTCCGTCGTATACTTTGTGGGTACTGCATCCCGACCATATGCTAAATGACTTTACTCTATCTATTTACCCATTTGGGACTTCTCTCTTTGCCAATCAGCTTCTTAGGATAGTAGTTTCATATATCAAAGGAGCTTTCTGGGTCAAAGGTTTGATCCATCCTGACCCTAAGTAGTGTAACTTGACCATATGGATATTGGACAAGTACGAAAAAGGGCGGAAGGAAATTGGCCTGTACCGTGCCATGAAGGCCACCGAGTACGGAATGTAGATCAAACAGCATCTATTTCTGGCACTGCTAGAGTTGTACAATCACCACACTGGAACATTTTACATTTTGGGGGGAGAGCTAAGGTCTGGCTCTTCATGAGATGCACGTGATCTCAAGATTGCCCTGGGGCAAATTTCCATATCAAGAGTATAATCCTTGTAACGAGGAGTTTATAGGGTTAGAGGCTCAACAGCCCAAAATGATGGGGGTATACAAGGAATTGCTCTGCCATCACAAGGTGTGCACGCGCTAGGATTCTCAGGGAACTCTCATCCTCATGTTTTTGCTTGGAGAGATTACGTCTTTACGGAACTTCTGGCATGATCGAGGAGGGTTCACTTTTCTACTCTTATAGAGTACACTACTACCGAAGTTAAAAAACTGATGGCCGATGAGGGGGAGTCAAGCCCTTCAGTGGACGCTGAGGGGAAACCAACCATTAAGGTTCATAATTAGTTCTATGCAAACCTAAACGCCATGACCCCGAAAGTGGTGTTGGCTGCTTTCTTGATGATATGGCTACACAATTCCATAGTTCCCGGTGGTTCTGGATCCGTGGGACGAGTGACTAGGAATCTCATCATGCCGGCTGCGATGTTGGTGTTTGGTCATAAGCTGGCCCTACTTCCTGCCATGGTCTGCAACACTCTACGAGGCTTGCGGGGGCTTTCCAAGAGGATAATAGAGCATGATGGGAGGGACGTCGAATTCCCTCGGGTCGAGCTTTCTTACCATTATTTAATGGCTTGGTTAGTGTGGCACTGCCCCGGCTTAATGGATCCTGGTACAGAACAAGGTCATGATGATGAGGACGCCATCATACGCGGCTATTGTCGGAGGAAGTGGCTTCATCATGACGTCCCCATTTGCAGGTGGGCGCTGACGCACTTAAATAGCTATGACTTCTTTAGGATTCTGCCTCCCTACTCAGGATTTTAGGCGGAAGAAGAACTGGCAGACAAGGGTGAAGAGTGGAACTACTTACAGCGTGGAGCTTTCCATTGGCTACAGGCTATCTGTCCATCACATTTGGTATACTGAAACCAGAATTGGAAATTTTTGGAGCCTTATCTTCCGAGTCAATTCGCACGACAGTTTTGCTACAGCTAAATAATGATATATAATCCAAGTCCCTACTTGAGCTGTGAAGTGACATTGCTGGATGTTGTGCGTGTATGGTATTACTACAATACTGGATGTACCGGGTAGGCTTCACGGTTCCCGTGATCCGTCTTGAAACCCATACTCTGTACTCCGCTGTGAAGTTCTACTGCTCGACAAACAACTTTTCTCTAGGCTACAAACGGGAGTGGAGTTTCATTGTCAGGACCAAGATGGAGGCTTCCCAGGCCGTCCTCAAGCGTTCCCGAGATTCTATGTCATCGGGAGGTAAGACATCAGAAGGGTCTAGTACCTTCCGAGAGGAGAAGGAAGAAGAGGCGCCTGTAGTCCCGCCTTTGAAGCGACGTGCTTCAACGGAGGTGAGCCCTCCGTCCTCCAAGAGGTTCAAGCGGATTGCCCACAAGCAGACCGAATTGGAACAACGATCTCCGCCACCCACGGGGCAAAAGAAAACTCCGCCTGCTGAGTCCTCTCCACAGGTATCTGGTATACTTTTAGTTTGTCTATTTCAGAATTCCAGCTTATTTTTAGTTTATTTATGCAGCTTGGGAAGAGGAAGGCGAGACGGTCAAAGAAGGAAATGACCGATTGTGCTTTTGAGGTCCTTGGTGATCTCCCCGAGGCACCTACTGCTCCGGTGCCCCCTCGGATACCAATACGTTCAACGGTTAGGGTTGAGACCCCTGCACCGTCTGATGGCCCTTGCTCGATGAGGGTATAAGGAACTGCTCCTGCTGAGGGGCTCTCGACGGTTGAGGTGCCCGCTATTACAGAGGCTGAGAAGGCCACCGCTCCGGAAGAAGTTCCGTTGTCCGATACTACAAAGGCTATCGAGTCAAAAGAGGTGCTTCCGCTTACTCCAATTGCCTTCTTCGACTATGAGCATCATGATTTTTTGGATTTGTTGGCGACGTATCAAGAAGGGGACCTTGTCGGGGTGACAACAAATGAGCCCATCGTGGCGCCAGAAGACAATCTTGTGTTGGTCGAAGACAAGGCCAATGAATCCGTGTCCGAGACGGATAAGGCAGCTGGGGTCGCTGAAAGTGCAGCCCAGGATACCCATACAGAGTCTCATCCCCTTACTGATGAAGTGTCCGAGGAGATAGTAGAAGAAGAGACGTTGGCGACAGGCCGGGAAAGTGAGATAGCCGAAGAGATGGCCAAAGAAGATGCTGGGGTTCCGCCCCAAGAGTAAACCGAATAGGCTTTTGAAGAGCCAGCCAAGGAGGCTATTGAAGATTCAGCCAAGGAGGTTGTTGAAGAATCAGTCGAGAAGGCCGTTGAAGACCAAGTCAACGAGCTGGCCAAAGAAGCGTTGATTGACCCGCCAGCTGCGAAGAAGGCGACCGTCGAGGTGACAGAACAACCTTTACCGGTCGAGGAGACAGAAGTAGACCCTAGGATGGGAAAGTCTCCTACTTTGGAAGGTCCCATTCTAGGATATGTCTCCTGGGGAACTACCTACGGAGCTACCTCGGAGACAGTGGCTTCGGAGCTGGATCACGTAGCATTTAGGGCCGGTGCAGCTACTCCGGTGATGGCTTCTGTTTTGGGGATGGCAAAAACTGCTTCCGTAACTGAGGCAATTTCCAGTTCTATGGTGGTTGTGACTGCTCCTGCTCTTGCTTGTCCTCCACTAAGGCCATCCACTGTGGCACCTCCAATAACTCCAATGGCCATGGCTGATAACGACTATTATGTCGGGCTAATCATCAGCACCATTCACAATGCTCTGAGGCGAGGTGTGGACAGTATCTTAAAGTATGGCTGAACTTTTGTGCTGGCTCGGTCTTCGGTGATGTAACACCCAGTTTTCCAATTGAGGGTAATTTTAAAATTTTATAATTATAATCATTTAATAATGATATTTAAATCATATTATGATTTTTGGTAATTTTTAATCAATTTAAAACTATTTAAAATATTGAATTACGATTTTGACGGTTAACTAGTTAAACCCTAGTTTTTCTAAGCCTAGAGACTAACCATGACCAAGGGAGCCTAGTCATGTGATTAGAAATTCAAATTACCAAGTTTTAGCCTAAGGGTATTTTGGTCATTTTGACAATTTTGTGGAATTATAATTTTGATTAATTAAAATATGTGCTAATTGTTAGTTTGAGGCTTGACCTAGAAACTTAGCCTAATCTAGATTAGTCTTGGGCTTAGTGTATTGATTAGGGTAACCTAGTAATGACAAGGTTATTAATATCTAGATATTCTAGGTAAGATATTTTACTCTTAGGATATTTGTCAAAAAGTTAGCCCTATGACTAGTTGAACCAATAGGAAAGCTTAGAATTGGGTGGACAACTCCTAGCCACTCATCTAGACCTAAAACCTAACCCTAATTGATCTATGGCAGCCATCAAACACCCCCCTTCCTATAAAGTCTCATTAACAAAGCCTTAGCCTCTTTTTACTTCTTGCTTAGAACCCTAAAAATTCCTCTCCAAATTCCTTCCCCTAATATCCAAATCAAGCCCAAATTGGCCCTAATCAATTGCATCATAACCCTCTACCATAGTGGGAGCTAGTAGGGACTTGCTAGCTAGGATTGGAATTGCTTTGATCAATTGAAATTCAAAGGAGAACCCTCAACCTCACCTTTCTCATTGAGATTCATTCTCAATAGGTAAATCCCATAAAACCCTTGTAAAATTATGTTTTATCTTCATAGATGCATGTATATAGGTATACCCTAGCTGTAGGGATAGTTTGGTGCTAGGTAGTGTCCATTTCGTGTCCGTATCGGACACGTATCGGTGAAATTAAATACGTATTCGATGAAATGTCGCATAGAAATGGATTTTCGTATTTTTCAAAACTAATTACATGATTTTGAAGCTCTTAATATGTAGATTAATTATGTTGAAGACTGAGCACGATTTGGGTGGTTTTTCGTATCCAAATTGGATACGCACCGCACGCACGACACCGTGCACAGGCCTCGTGCAGTCCCCTGCTATTCGAGTGTCCTAGCGGACAAGATACGACATGGGAAGGGTTGAAACTTGGTGGAGACATGGGTCTATCGACTGACAAGGGGCTGACCAAGTTTCGTGGGATTTTGTCGAGTAAATCTTGAGAAATCCCTCGCGCACTGGTCACTCACTGTCACTATGACACTGGGTTTTCTTCCCTGACACGTTTCGTTTAACACAACACCACGACACTTGGACACGGGGTAGGGTTTTCAGTCTCTAGCCCTATGTTCCCTCGACACAAGTGCAAGAGCACGTGGTGCCTCGAGTACTGTGTCGAGCCCACGAAGGCTTGACATGGCTGCACGAGGAATAGATTTTCTATTTTTCTGAGGCTGTTCGAAATTGTATTTTTGGACACTTCGTGTCCTAATTTTTGGACACATTGGATCTCATGGATATGCATGATACGTCCCTAGGTCTGTGCATATATATTCCTTTTAATTTTCGAGTTTAATTCCTTTAATTGGATTTCCCTTCTCACTGATACGCGATTCCTGAAACTGAATTTCTCATCCTATTTTTCCTGTTAAACTGATTCTTGATGTTTAATTGTTATGTTAAATTCTTACACATATGTATTAGCTATTTCTAGGTTGGATTTGCATGTTAGATTAGGTTTTGCACTCGAGAAATGGATTTTCGAATGTGGGTATAGACTGAAACTTCCTGGATTTACTGATTAGCTTAATTCTGATTTTTAATTTCAGTTGAACTGATTTTATGTTTAATTTGCCCGATTAAATTCATCACCTATGTTAGTTCTGTTTGAATGAATAGTTGTATTGGTGTTGGGGACTTTTGGGTTCAAATATTAGCAATGGGGATTCGAATTCGGGTTGGAAGTTGGTTGTGAACTGTCATTGCTATAACCTGAGTTTTAGTTCACTGTTTTCTATAGAAACACACGCATTCCTTAACACAATTTCCCCTAATGATTCCTGCCATGTTTCTGTATTCCACACTCACAGTAAATTACATTCACTAATACACTATAGCTGCCATATACCTTAGAACACTGTTTTTCTATTACATTTCCTATTGACACTATCACTAAACTGTCATCTAAATATGAGAATTAGCTCACTGTCACATGGTACCCCATATGCACATACCATGCTTACATGTCCACACCCTCACTGATTTTAACTGCCACCTTAACACACATGTGACACCCTTCACACACTAAATTCCTGTCACACTAACTTACCACTGTCTAATTTCTGAGAACACACACACTCTTGTAGTATCACACTCTAATGTACCATACACCCACACCACACATACATGGCTCTCTCTACATGCACACATATGTTAATAGCCTATATATATATATATATATATTTTTTTTTTTTTTAATAGCCTATATATATATATATATATTTTTTTTTTTTTCATATATATATATATATATATATATATATATATATATATATATATATATATATATATTTTAATAGCCTATGTGTATACATACATATATATATATATATATATGTATGTATACACATAGGCTATTAATATATATATATATATATATATATATATATATATATATATATATATATATAAAATATATATATATATATATATATATATATATATATATATATATATATATATATATATATATATATAGTGTATACACATAGGCTATTAAAATATATATATATATATATATATATATATATATATATATATATATATATATATATATATATATATACTAGTATGTCACCCGTGCGATGCACGGTTTGTATATTTAAAATTATTTTAAACCCCAAAATAAATAAGTGAATGTTCTTGATATTTATTTAACATTTGAAATTAAAACAAAAGTTAGAATAAACTCAATTTTGAAATACATGTAAGATAACATTATATTAATATGATTATTTAGAAATTAAATTTTAGCAACATAATTATCATTAGTAATAACAATACAATAATAATATATAATATTTTATTTATAAAAATAGTAAATTAGGCTCTAATAAATTATTGTAACACATTTTTTAGTATATATTTTTTTTTAGGTTTGGGAAAAAAACTCACTCGAATGACCATCATCATTAGTTTGAAAAATCACTCTCGATGGATCAGAGTGTAGTTTTGTAAATCTCTTCGTCGAGTAGTCAAATGAATTTTTCTTCTGAGAAACAATTAAATCCGCAGGCTCACTTGACCCACATACTGCATACAAAATCAACATATATATGTATGTACATATATTGTTAGATAGATATGTAAAAAACATTAACCATTAAATACTTTGTAAAAAAAAAATCATAACTTACCATTTGTGATATCACCGAAAGGAGATCTAGATGATGGACAACTGGTCATATTCGAATCGTTCCCACAAAATACGTCCGATTGAAATTTTTTCTGGCTTGATGGAGGCGTAAATTTACCTAAGTCCAAATCTATATTTTTAACAAAAAATAAAGATTGATTAAGTAAAATTTCAACAAAATTTAAACGTAAATTAATAAGAATTATATATATATATATATATATATATAAGTTTTTATATTAATATTTTTTATCTTCCATAAATGGTGGTTTTGGGGAGACCAAAAAAATTGCTGAAACGGTGGTTTTGGACTGTGGTTTTGGGGAAACCCAAAAAATTGCTGAAACCATGGTTTTAGCCCACAGATTTTTTAGACCATGGTTTTAGTAGCCCACGGTTTTACCAACCGATGGTATTAGGGAGACCTCAGCATTGAATGGTAAAAGAATCACTTCATTTTTTTTCTTTTCCTCTTTCCATTCGTACGTTTCATCTTCCCCAAATTTGAGTTACATTTGGTTTTCTTTGGTTTGTAATCTCTTAATTCTTTTTTTTCCTTTAATCTTCCTCTTTCCATCCGTATGCTACATCTCCATCATGAAATCTATTTGTTTTTTTTTTATTATAAGCATGGGAAATGGAATTTAAATGTTTATTTTTCGTCCGGCTTGAGAATTTTTTGTTCTAGATCTACGGATTTAGGCCAATTTATGAGGTTTTTGTCCAATTTTCATTTGTTCTCTCCTTAATCCATAAATTATGTATGTTATAGATCTTGGATATATTGAAAGTTTTACGTATTTCGACCATTTTTTTTCTTTTTGGGAAAGGGAACGGATTTTTTTGGGTCTTTTGATTTTATTTGTCGTGTTTTTAAACAATATGTTGACAAATTCTTTCATCATATATTTAAATTTATTTTTACAGTTTAAATTCAACAATTTATATTTTAAGTTTTTCTTAGAAATTCATGACACAGATAGATAGATTAAATTAATAAGAATTTAATATATATATATTTAAATTTTTATATTAATATTTTTTTCTTCCATAAATGGTGGTTTTGGGGAGACCAAAAAAATTGCTGAAACGGTGGTTTTGGACTGTGGTTTTGGGGAGACCCAAAAAATTGCTGAAACCGTGGTTTTAGCCCACATATTTTTTAGACCATGGTTTTAGTAGCCCACGGTTTTACCAACCGATGGTATTAGGGAGACCTCAGCATTGAATGGTAAAAGAATCACTTCATTTTTTTTCTTCTCCTCTTTCCATTCGTACGTTTCATCTTCCACAAATTTGAGTTACACTTGGTTTTTCTTTGGTTTGTAATCTCTTAATTCTTTTTTTCCTTTAATCTTTCTCTTTCCATCCGTATGCTACATCTCCATCATAAAATCTACTTGTTTTTTTTATTATTATAAGCATGGGAAATGGAATTTAAATGAAACATCTCCATCCGTATGCTACATCTCCATCCGTATGCTACATCTCCATCATTTCTGTTGTGATTTGGAAGTGACAAAATTGAAACACCATTCTTGAATGTGTAAGTCCAATATATAGGCATACAATTAATGATTTTTTTTGTATTGGGAGGAGGAAAAATAGGAATGCCAACAGTTTTTGCTGTTATCCACACATCATTAGAGCTGTATGAATTTGTCCATGCATCGTTTTTTGTATAATTAGGCCAATATATGTAGGCTGTCAATTCATGGTTAGTTTGTATTGGGAAGACAAAAGTAATCTTTTAAAATAAATATTCTGCTAAACGATTTCCAATGTATACATACATGTTTTAAACATAAAGCATTTTTTTAATGTTCAAATGATGTATGAACAACTATTATTCTAGATTTCTAAAAAACAGTTGTAATTAGAACAATATTTAATATAAACATTATACAATTCCGATTTCCGATCTATAATGTTTTAATAATCAATATGTTTTAAATTGTATTATTTAGTTGTGTGGCATCCATCATATGTAAATATGTTTAGTTTGTATTGGGAAGACAAAAGTAATCTTTTCCAACAGTTTGTTGCTAAGCATTTTATTTTAAAGTATCTAATGATAAAGTATCTAATGATATATGGACAACTGAATTTTAGATTTTCAAAAAAAACAGCTTTAATGGCATCATATCTAATATAAATATTCTGCTAAACCGATTTCCAATGTATACATACATACATGTTTTAAACATAAAACATTTTTTTTAATGTTCAAATGATGTATAGACAACTATTATTCTAGATTTCCAAAAAACAGTTGTAATTAGAACAATATTTAATTTAAACAGTATACAATCCCGATTTCCGATCTATAATGTTTTAATATTCAATATGTTTTTTTATGGAGACACTAAATTTAGAAGAGGGAATTCAAGTCTTTTGAATGATATTTGTTTCTTACCTTTTTTTTTGCATAAACATTTGTTTCGAAATTAACTTTTTAAGTTTGATGAATTTAAATTGTATTATTTAGAATAATGTTGTACATTGGCATATTAACTGCGAGCAAAAACTTTGTAACATTATTATTAATATTTGTACAATTTAAATAAGTTTAATGTAAATAGTTATTACTAATAAATTATATTAGTTTGAATTTTAATGATAATAACAAAAGTATAATTAACATTAATGAACGGCAAAGGCTGACTTTTGAATTTTAATGATAATATTATGAACCTATATTTTGGTTGTTAAACATCATCATTTGATGTACGGCATTTAATGAGATTCCAAAGGTGATAATGTATATGTTGTATGTCCAGCTCTTTTTTCATACAATTGAATTTGTAGAAAAATAATTTATATGTTTGCATGTAGTTTGCTGCTTTAATATACCATCTTAATTGTATATATAATCAACTTTTTATTATGGTAAAATGTCATTCCTTATTTGTAGTAATGTTTCATTGTTTGTATTAAATTAGATTATCTAATAGCAGCAAAAAAGGATTATATATAATCTCTTCAACTACATATTTAACACAAATGAAAACTACATTGAGAATAACATAAGTTGATGTACGGCATTTAATGAGATTCTATGTCTTGTAATGCTAGTAACTGAGATGATTTCCCTGTTTTCTATACACATTGCACTGGTCAGATTTTCCTAAAACCTGAGTTTGTATTCTCCCTAATAAACTGAAATGAACTGGTTGTGCATGAGATAATGTGAATCATTGATTTCCTTTACATTCCACTGTTTCATGATTCTTAGGATACTCAATCCAGTTCCATATTATTTTTAGCTCCCCAAAACCGGGGTTACAACTTCGTTTATATTACTGTCATTTGTTTGCTGCTTTAATATATCATTTTATTTGTATGAGAAATCAACTGTTTATGAGTGTAAAATGTCAGTCCTTATCTTTCTTAATATTCACAATATTGAACTTATTTGTAATAATGTTTCCTTGTTTTTATTAAAGTAGATTATCTAATAGAAGCAAAAAAGGATTATATAAATTCTCTTCAACTACATTTTTATCACAATTTTTAACACAAATGAAAACTACATTGAGAATAACATAAGTTGAAGTCACACAAAATGTTCTTTTAAGAGCTGGCACAAAATGTTCAGCACCAATGAGAATAACATAAGTTGAATAACATAAGTTCAAGCTCATACAAAATATTCAAAAACGTCAATACATGATTACAAAGAGTTTCTTTTAAGCTGAATGATATTAAAAGCAATAAGGATCAAACTAAGGTAATCTTCATTCCTTCTCTTTCTTTATTTCAATCTCCATCTTCTTTGATCCTGCTGTTGTTGAGTATGCATCAACCAATGACATCTTCAAGCCGGAATCTTCAGGAGTTTCCACAGACTCATTATCTTGTGAATATTTAACATTTGGTGTTGAAATCATCTCTCCACACGATCCAATCTATTCATTTATATCAAAATTTATAATACATTGTGTTAATATTGAAAAGAAAATGACTAATTAAAGGAAAACTTGTTTACCATTTCGAAATCATTATCCTCCTTCAACAAATTTGAAAAGATATCAGATTCCTGTAACCAAAAAATTTGTTACAGTTTTAAATGATTTAATTCATATTTTTATTTGCTAATTAGATCCATATATGATGTATAATATCTGTTAGATTTAGTTTGCATGTTAGTTTAGGTTTTGATGTGGAAAGATGGTTTCGATTTGGGTTATATGGCATGAGCTGATACCCGATTCTGATAATGGGTTCTTTAGAAATTCTTTAATTGTTAATTCCTATTTTATTGATGAGTTCCACTGATAAATGTCCCCCACATAAATGTTAATTCATATCATTGAAATGTTATAATTTGAATTTAGGTTTTGGTTGAGAATGGGATTTGGACATTTTGTTTGTTCAATATAATAACTGATACCACAATGATGTTTCAGTTTTCCCAAACGATAATCCCTATTAAATCTGATATAAATTGATGTATATTGTGTCTTGATTGATCCTACAGGAGTAATGGTTCATGTTAGATAGGTTTTGTATGATAGATTAAGTTTTTGGTTCATTAATGAGAATTTGACATGTGGAATGAGACTGTTATGTTAGGACAGATACATTCAATTTGGATTTGTTCATATTGTAAACTGTCAAATGATTTTTATTATTCCTTGTCAACCCATAGCTGAGATAAAATGAATGTTTAATTCATGGTTAACTGTCAATGTTGATTTCTTGGGTCTGTCAAAATAGAAATTGATTTCCTTTACTCTATGAAACCCTGAGTTGAATATTTATATTCTTAAACTGATCTCGAAAGTGTATATTGACTGGGATATGGAACTGTCACATTGAGCTTCTAGATTTGAATACCTCACTGATTTTTAATTCCCTTCCTTATTTTCTACTCGTATTGCACACACAAATATATACACTGTTATATTCCAGTTTTCACCATTGTTTTATTGAACTAAGTTTTCAGTGGTGAACTTTATATGTAAATGAGTTTAATTCATAATGAACTGCACATTTTCCAGATTTTATTGGGTTGTTGGTTCACTGTCTCCTTGCCACACACACAGTAAACACATGTCACTGATTTCCTAATTCTATTTGTATCACACACTGTCAATTAGTTTTAGATTTCTAAATGGTTTTCCTTCCATCCTTTAACTGAGATTTTGGTTTTTTTCCTAATGTAAACTAAGGTTTGATTTCCTTAACTTTGGTAATGCTAGTAACTGAGATGATTTCCTATTTTCTATACCCATTGCACTGGTCAGATTTCCCTATTTTCTATACCCATTGCACTGGTCAGATTTTCTATAACCATATGGTATTGTTTTTTTGTTTTATCATTTAACACATTGCATTCGTATAGTTAAAACCATTGGCGGGGCATTCGTTGCAGCCATTGGTACACTTGACATGATGATTTGGCATTCGTTACAGCCATTGGTCCATTGACATGATGATTTGGCAACCATTGGCGGGGTACTCGTTGTAGCCATTGGTCGGTTGTACTAAATCTGAGTCTATAGCAAAATTTCTCAACCTTCGTTTTTTAATATTGCTGACAGCTGTTTAATCATTTGTACTATTTCGTTGTGTAACCATATGGTTTTTCTTCTAATTGTTTCTCAGAATAAACAACCATTCTCACTCTACCGGGTTTAAAATTTTATTTCCTATTGCTTGTAGGTGTTTAAAAATTGTACAATTTCGTGTGAAATGGGTTGTAATAATATATGCTGTTGTAGGAAAAGCATTTGTTCTATTTTAACCTAATTTTGAGTTTAGCTAAAGTAAACAGAAATGCAGAATGTAACTGGTTTATGGATAAATAAAGTTACCTCAGAATCGTGAAATACACATTCGAGACTGAATGGTTGCCCTTTTCCTCCGTATCCGGGTACATCATACATACGAATAAGTCGAACTTTCAAATTCCAGAATGTTTTCGATGGACTGATCTCACGAATTAGAGAGAAGAAAGGAGCCAAGGGTGAAGAATTTTTTTTTCCTTTTCTGAAAGCCGGAAGAGTGAGAATGGTTGCCAATTTTTCACTGTATTTATAGCCAGTAAACTCAGACAGATTATTAATGTAAATTATGTTGGGAAACTCAACAGTTGTCTTGGTTCTGGAGAAAAGTGGATTTGGGTATGGTTCAAAGTGGCTGGCAGTTCAAATTTTAACTTCTTTTGTTGTAAATTACATGGGTTTAATTGTTTACAGCTGACTTTAGGCGGGTAAATGGCTGTTGTGTTTAATTTGAATAGTTTGAATTTGTTTAGCTGAGAAAAGTGGACTGTTTTTTATTTTTATTTTTATTTTTTTACTTTGGCTGAGTTTGGGCGGGAAAATGGCATGTTTGTAATTTGTTCCAACTATTTTGCTATTATATATATATATAGATATATATATATATATATATATATATATATATATATATATAAATATATTATATATATTTATATATAAATATATTATATATATATATATATATATAAATATAAATATATATATATATATTATATATATATATTTTTTTTATATATATATTATATATATATAAATATATATATATATTATATATATATATATATATAAAATATATATATATATATATATAAAATATATATATATATATATATATATATATATATATATATATATATATATATATATATATATATATATATATATATATAAAATATATATATATATATATATATATATATATATATAAAATATATATATTGTCTATATGGCATATAGCCTATGAGTGTATACCTCTATATGTTGATAATACCTATATATACCGTGTCTAGTATAGCTTTGCATATCATTCTATGGCCTATGGTACATATATACATTATATTTTGTGTGTGATACTTGGCATGGTTGTACTAGTGTGGTCCTATTGGCTTGTGCTTGTACTTGATTGCTAGATTAGGCTTGGTTAGGCCTAGTGAGACTTGATGGACTAGGATCGACCTAGTTTGATTAGAGTGTTGACCAGGTTTGACTTAGAGTTGACTTTGACCTAGATTTGACCTAGAAATCATATAGATTGTATCATAAACTTCATTTACCTTATTTTAAACATATTATAACCTGTACTGCTCTATTTAGGACATTGTAGCTTCGGTGCAGACATCTGATATTATATTACTCTTTTCAGAGTATCAGGCGAGTACATTCTCTGATAGTTCTTTTATTTACTTGTCAATTACTGTACTTCAGTTCTAGTTAGTTCTATTTGATTCTTATTACAAACACATATTGTTATTACTGAATCCATGTATACGACACACATACTTGTCTTGCCTCTATTATTCGAATCACCATTCGAATCACTATTCGAACCACCTATTCGCATCATCATGTGCTAGTTGGACTTGTATTCATCTTATGTGTTGGATTATGGATTCATTTGTATTAGACTGGGAGGGAATACTGATTAGACATGTAGACATATCCCCCTATTCGAATCACCCCTCTGTAAATGATATTCGAACGATAGCCATTCCTTACCTGATCAGAGTGGGGTGTGTCGTATTACCTACAGCAGTTTACATGTCAATCTCAGTATTTTAAAACACACTTAGAGAATTTATTCGAATCATTGTTAGATCATCATGTGAATCACTATTCATATCACCTTATTCGTATCACCTTATTCGAATCACCTTATTAGAACAATGATTAGAATCACATTCGACTCATACTGTACTGGAATCACATTCGACTCATCTTGTATTAGACTCATATTAGGATTACACTTGACTTATATTGTACTGTCTGGACTCATCATTGTTTGCCATTAAATATAAAAGAACAGAACAATTATCGGAGGGCCGGACTTTTACTTCACGTTACAAACTCGCTTGTACAAAGAAAGCCTAGGGACGAAAACCTAGGTACAGCAGTCTAAGTACAATTGTTTATTTTAGATTCTGGGGGGTGACGATAGAGGCTCGGGAAGGCGACGGCAGCCCTGCCTTACTCCTTGGACGACCGGTATGCAGCCATGGCTCCTACGAGAAGATGGTTGACGTTGACGAAGAAATGCTCTTCTTGCTCCTCTGTTGCTCTTCTGGCTTCTCTCTCTCTGTGTATATTCTTTTTCTGACTATGGGGGGAAGTCTCTCTGTATATACGTATTTCTCTCTGATATTGTATATATTTTTACAAGGGAATGGCACATTGCTATTTATAATAGTGGGATATGATCATTAGGGTTGCCAATGATTAGCTCTTGGAGATGGCGGCGGCCCATAGATTGGTCAATCCAGGCCGTTCAGTTTTGATTATGACGAAGCCGAGCCTTTAGGTGTAGATTACACCAAATCCCATTAGCAATTAATGCTGATTGGAATAAATCTTTCTTATAATGATCTTCTGATATCTGCGAATAAATTAGATCTATTCTTCTGCCACGTGTCCCAGATTATCGGAATTTGACCCAATCTTTAATGGCAGCAAATCTGAGGAATTAATCGGTTTAGGACACGTGTCCTAGGAGCTGCTGGGGGGATCTGGACCGCATGACGAGTGAGCCGCATATGAATTTGAGCCGCATATGGTTAAGCCTACGTGTTAGGGCTGCCTGGACAGTGGCCCTCACTTGAGCCCTCGAACCACAAATGAGTAATCTTTGTGGGCCGCATAGGTACATATCCGCCTGAGCCGTATGGACATGATCCTCTTGAACCGCATGAGATGTCCTCGCTCGAGCCGCATAAGGCTTTCTTGACCTGAGCCGCATAAGACAGATTCACTCTGAACCGCATGAGAAGTTCTTTGCCCGAGCCGCATGAGGCTTTCTTGGCCTGAGCCGCATAGGACAGATTCACTCTGAACCTCATGAGAAGTGAGCCGCATACGAACACCCACGTGGCAAGGCCACGTGGCATTTTTATGGCTCTCGGGAGATTTGTGTCAGAGATCTCTTTTCTCTTCCCTAGAGATTCATCATTATGACAGAGTCATAATTACCTGTTTTTGTGTCAGGGCTGTCAACTTTTCAGAGGGGTCAGCCGTCAAAGCAATTAATGCGGCATGGGTCGGAGGGAAGCACTGTCAGGCCACGTGTCTTCTGAGCTGCATGGAATGCCTCGGGCCGCATATCTCCTTATGCCACATGACTTCCTGAGCCGCATGAGTTTTCTGAGCCGCATGGATCTTTCCTGGCCGCATAGATCATTTTCCATGCTTCTACAAGACCCCCTTCAAAGTTTTCAATTTGTAAAATTGAAATACTTTGAATAAGAAGCATGGCCGTATTCTTCTAGCCGCATATGAAATCCTGACCGCATAGAAGTCCTGGCCGCATGGATTGTTCAGCCGCAGGGGACTGTTCAGCCGCATAGCCTCTCGCCACGTGTGTGGGTCTTTAATTGCTTCAAATTCGTTTCAGCGCAGTCTTCGTAGGGGGGAATCCCAAGGGTCAGCTCATTAAATCTTTCGGATTTGACGCCTTGGGTGAATCTTGGAGACGAAACCCAAGGAGTCGGTTTCATTCTTCATGAGTCGGTCATTGGCCCACGTGTCCTCCTCCTCCAGTCTTCCTATAAATAGGAGGAGTTTTGAAGAGAGAGAAGGCTTCTTTATTTTCTTTCTTCTTCCTCAGACCTTCCCTATCTTGATTTTCCTTTCTTTCTTAGATAACTAATGGCTCCCAAGAAGACCGTGGTAGCAAAGGGCAAGAAGGCGGTTTCCACTTCCACCTCGGCTGCGACTGATACTCCGCAGATTGTCGTTCCTGATGTTCATCCTGACGTTCGCCCTCCCATCACTGGTAAGGACAATGTATGAGTTAGAGAATCCCCACTGCCATGGCTACGTCGCATACTTTATGCACGAGCCTTTGTAAATCTCATGTTCGCCCTACGGCTGAGCTGCGAGCCGCATAAGAAAACTGCCGTGTCTATATACGCGCCTTATCGGCAAAGCCGCATAAGTGACGCGAAACCGCATAGACTTTTATTGTACGTAACCGCATAAGCGTTCCTCTGGGCTTGAGCCGCATGAGGCTTTTTGGAGCCGTATGAGACTTATGAGAGCTTCATGGGGCCACATGGATGTTTTCTTGAGCCGCCTGGGGTTTGAAAGCACCCAATCAGCTCTTTTTATTCCTCCGTTTAACTTACTTTTCTCTGTTTGTTCTTCAGTGAGTCTGCCGGTTAACGCTGCTGGAGAACTCTTGGTGGGTAGCGCACAAGCTGCCCTCGGCTATAGATACGACCATATTGTTAAGCATATGACGGACCAGTTTCCGAGCGATGAGCCTATGGCTAGATTGAATGCCATCAAGAATCAGTCTTTTCACTTTCTTAATGCTATGATGAACTCCGGGAAATTTGAAGGGGAGTATTTGAAGCCTACATTCTTTTTTGGAGATGCCTTGACCGTAGAGAATGATCATGTTCTGGAGGTGTCGGAAGATTGGAGTTTTGTTTCTAACGGGGTGGCGATCCGCATCCCCCAGATGGAGCGACACTTCCCATTATCTTGGTTCAATATGCTTCCGTTGGACCGAAAGATGGAAGAGACCTTAACCCCTACTAAAAGTGGGATGTTTGTGGGGAACATCCATTATAATAACAATCTGAAGTCCGTGACTGCCGGCAAAGTGCATACTAGTCGTTCTGTGATGGGGTTGGTCCCAGGTTCTTTCCTGAATGTGGCGGGCCCTAACTTCACATTATGTACTGCCGATACTTTATAAATCAACTTGTTCGGAAAGGCTCCTATCCCGTGGGTCGGTTGACGTTCCCTGGTTGGGTACACTCTATTCCCTCGTGGATCAATCTGTCTACTTGGATCTTGCGAAAGTATGAGGTCTTTTTGTGCGAGATTGGCCTTTACCACGCTATCCGAGGTACCAGTCATGGCTTATCCATAAACAAGAAGCTGTTCATGTCTCTGCTGGAAATATATAATTGCCGTACGGGGACCTTTTACACACCTGTAGGGGAGATGGGACTCGTGCTCCATGAGATGCACGCGGTCTCCAAGCTTCCTTGGGGGGACGAAGCGTTTGAAGCGTATACTCCCACTAATGAGGAACTCGAGGATTTGGAACGACGGTATCCTGGCTTCATGGCTCTTTACCAGGAGATATTGTGCCATTATAACACATGCCATCAAATATCCCGAAAGGATGGTAACTCAGAAGGGAATGATCCATATACCAAGGATTGGGTGCACTATCTCTTCCCGGTAGATGCCTCAGGTCGAGTCACCTCTCGTCGCCCTCGATCTCGGGAAGCGGTTAAGGACTTGGTGTCGTCGGCTAAGAGAGTGGCCAATACTGGTGACGGATTAGGGAGCAAGACTGACACTTTCGGTTACTTTTACCAGGATACTCAAGAGCTATCCGAGAAAGCGCTTCTGGCAGGATTTTTGATGATCTGGCTACGAAATTGTGTAGTCTCGGGAGGAGCCGGTTCTATTGAGAGAATTAGTCGCAACTTCATCCTTCCGGCTGTGAAGTTAGTTTTGCGAATCAGGCTAGCTCTCCTCCCGGCCATGGTGTGCAGCATACACCGTGGCCTTCGTACCTTCACATCCAAAGTTATTGCTCGCGACGTGACCAAGGATTTTGAACGAACTGAGTTGCCCTATCACTATTTGATGGGGTGGCTGCTGATACATTACCCGTCTTTGATGAGGCCGGGATCTGAAGACGGTGTGACTGATGATGACGCATTTATCTTCCGCTATCGTGACGAGCCTTGGGAATGTGAAACCATACGGGCTTGCCGGATGGCATTGGCGAGGGCAGATAAGTATCATATCTTTGTATCCGTCCCACGCTTTACTGCCAGGGACATAGAGGCTGTACATATTGACGGTATCGTGCCCCCTCAGCTTCTGGATGGCCAGATGCTCCTATGGCTGCATAACATTCGTCCCGCACATCTGGTATATCGTAATCGCAATACTGTCTTTCTGGAGCCTTATCTGCCTAGCAGGTTTGCCCGGCAGTTTGGATACAGCCAACTTTGTCTGTACAGCCCCAGTTCTTGTCTGGGTCATGAAGGCAGCCTTCTTGATGGTATCAGAGCTTGGCAGTATTATGATTCGTTCCATACTCGTACCATTTTCTCGGTCCCTGCCATTAAGGAGTCAGTGGAGATCTTATATATGGCGGCTTTGTATCATGTCATGGCGAAAAACCCCCGGTCGGTTTTAACCCAGGTACCAGTTTTATTGTTGGTACCGGTCTGGAGGAAGGCTCTCAAGGGGCCAAGAAAAGAAAGACTAGAGCCGAGGTACCAGATTTGGGCTACGCTGCTGAGGGTGACGAAGGCAACGAGCATGATAAAGATGACTCTATCCTTCCAGTGGCCGATACAGAGATGGGTCAACCGCCTGTTTCGTCAGATGAGACATTGGAGGATCAGTCCTTAGTTGCGCCTTGTCCTACTCCGAAACGTAGCAGGCAAGTTTCTCCTGTTGGCGGTGTTACTCGATCCCGGAAGCTGGTTGCGACTAGGCATCGCCCGCTCGCCATAAGAGAAAGTGGAGAAGAAGTTAACCCTGCGTCAGAGGTAACAAAAACTGTTCTCGATTCCTTCTTCCTTCTTTCCTTCGAGCTTCAATTCTAACCGTCTTCGTTCTCTCTTTTAGGTGTCAGGAGAAGAAGAAGAACTTCAAGATGTCGGGGCGGCGATCCAGGACGACGGGGACTCCCGCGAGCCTGTTCCTTCTCAAGATGAGGCAGATCAATCTGTATCCCCCTTCAAGGTGACGGGGACAGAGGACGTGACTGGGTTTAACTCGGGGATCGTGGGTGAGGGGACCACGCCAGTTGTGGATGAGCTGCAGCCTTCATGCCCCTCCCCTGGTAAGATTAGCCGAATCTTGACCTGTGAGGAAGCCTATTTGCTCTATCATCACGTCCTTCGGGTTACGTGGATTGATTGTTATTCTGGACATACAGGTCCTACCCCTCCGGTGCCGAGGACGGACGTTGTTGGGACCACCCCAACTGAAGGGGCATTGGTGGAGAAGGGTGTACCTTTTCACCGTCCGACTTGTCTTGATGGGCCTTCTGGGGGGTCGAGTTTAGCGGGTCAGTCGTCGGGGCAGTCGGGGCAGGGAACGATGGTCCTTGTGTCATCCTCTGCTCCGTGAATCGACCTTTCTGCCCTACCGAGTATCCAAGCTTTCCGGGCGGTGGAAGATGAGTTGGCCGCTATTCATGCATCGTTCTACTCGGATTCTGTTCCTTCGGTGGCGAGCTCTAGCGTTACTCATTCGACGTTGCCGTCCCTGCTTCCCTTGACGCCATCCTCTGCTGAAATTCTGGACGACGCATTACAGGACGTGGTTGCCAGTTTTTATCGTCATTTGAGTAGGGAAATCGAGGCTACTGTGGAAAGGGGAACCTCCTTCACCTTGGCCCGCCAATGCGCCCAGGGTCAAGTAAATATCCTTAGGGATCTTCCTGGTGACGCAGGGGTGGCTTCGCTTCTGGAGGCAAAATTGTTGGAGGCTGATCAGCTGGTGGCCGAGCTTCGAGCATTGCGGCAGGCTGATCTATCTGCTGTTATAAACGAGAAGCGGGATTCTCTCATAGCTGTTATAGAGAGGACTAGAGCTGCTCGGGATAGGACCAGACCGGCCATACTGAAGGATCTCAGCGACTTATCTGGCCGGTATGATCAATTGAGTTACGCGAATGAAAATGTCACGGCTCGGAAGGAATCTGTTTCTCGTGAGATTACGGAGACGCGGGAGCAGATCCTTGCGCTTCAAAAGAAATTGACTTTCTTGGAGTCTGAACTCGAGACTACCCACAATGACAGGGGACTAATTGTTCAGGAGGCTGACAGGGTTACTCAAGCTTCGACTGACCTGGAGACTGCCTTGAAGAAATTGGAAGATGACTGTCAGGCGTTCTTGGGCTTGGACAATGAGGAGCATTTACTCCAGGAGGCCGAACGTCACGCTCAGCAACGGATTGAACGGAGGACCACCTCAGTAAGAAACCGCCTCCTAGAATTGAGTAATGCCGAAATGTAGTTGGCTTTTTCTTCTTGTTTTGTTTCTGTTTTCTCTCTTTCTGTAGGGGACATGATCCCAAATTATGTAATGCCTTTTCTTCCTTCAAATAAAGAGTACTTTCAATTCTATCCTTCATTTGTATTGCCTGCTGCGTCTGTGATATTGCAGTGATGTTTTCCCCCGCATATGGGATATATTTGTGGACCGGTTACCTATGGCGTACCTTGGTTTTAGGTAGAGGTAACAAGTTTTGGTCAGGGTACCTGAAGCAGCCATAGCGAAGTGGTCATGGGTGCTCTTGGTATTGAGAAAAGGAATGTCGTAGAGCAGCTGGGCTCCTGGGGCCTGATGAGGTGATAGGTTTGTGCTGAGAAATCTAGCTGAGGATATTTGTGGGCCTATTATCCTTGGCGTACCCTGGTTTAGGATACGGATAATAGGATGAAGGGGAACCGACATACTTGCTCATAGGTAACGAGGACATGGCAAGTAGGAAGGTTTTTTAAACGTAGAGTCTTCCTGCTCAGAGGTAATGAGAACATGGTAGGAGTGAACTCGACGGAGGATATTGATGGTCAACAGAGGACATTTGTGGTCAACAAAGGACATTTGTGGACCTATTACCCTTGGCGTACTCCGGTTGTGGGTACAGATAATAGGTCGAAGGGGATCATCATACTTACTCAGAGGTAATAAGGACATGGTAAGTATGAAGGTTTCTTCGACGGAGCCTTCCCATTCAGAGGTAATGAGGACATGACAGGAGTGGGCTCAATGAAGGAGGGCACATAGACCGACTCAGAGGTAATGAGGACATGGAAGTTCTATATGAGGGGTGATTTGTTTTTGGCGGAAGTGGAACGACTCAGAGGTAATGAGGACATGGCCGTTTTAGAAATTTGTGGATCGATTACCCTTTTTATGCACTGGGAGTGCGGGTATTAGATCATGAGGGAGGATCTCCTTCAAGAAGAAAGTTCAGAGGTATGATCATACATAACTTTCTATCTGAAAGAGTGACCAGGACGTGAGTTCAGAGGCACCAGCGGGTACATGACTCGATAATTTGGAATATTGTAGATGTGTGAGTTCAGCGGCACCAGCGGGTTCATGATTCAATGATCGTGGATATGGAGGATGTGAGTTCAGCGGTACCAGCGGGTACGTGACTCGGGAATCTGGAGAAGGGTGAGTGTGAGTTCAGCGGTACCGACGGGTACATGACTCGAAAATCTGACAAACTATGAGGGTGAGTTCAGTGGTATCAGCGGATACATGACTCAAAAATCTAGAAATTTATGGGGTGAGTTCAGTGGTACCAGCGGGTACGTGACTCAATAATCTGGGATTTTATGGGGTGAGTTCAGTGGTACCAGCAGGTACGTGACTCAATAATCTGGGATGTTGTTTAGATATAATATTTCTTCAGGAACTTGCCGTTGACGGGCAACATGAGCAAGTCTCTATTTTACTTAGCGAGGCGGTAAGCACCGTTGGAGAATACTGTCTCTATGATAAATGGGCCTTCCCATTTTGGCTGGAACTTGCCAGCGGTCTTGTAGATCATGACCATTGGCCTCCGGACTGCCAGAACAAGATCGCCCACTTGGAATATTCTGATTTTGACCTTCTTGTTGAAGGCTCCCGAGATGCGTACTTGGTACAGCTCGATCCTTTGCTGAGCTAGGAGGCACTTTTCATCTAAGGCCTCTAACTCTTGCAGTCGACGTCGGTAGTTGTCATCCGTTGTCAATTGATAAGTGAGGGCGACGCGGTGTGAGGGTATTTGAGTCTCTAATGGAAGAACTGCCTCACTTCCGTACGCTAGGGAGAATGGCGTATTCCCAGTGGCTGTTCGAACTGTGGTGTGATAAGCCCATAAGCATTCGCCGAGTTTCTCGTTCCAGTCACGTTTATTGGAGGAGACAAACTTCTTAAGGAGTTTGATGATTGTTTTGTTGAACGCCTCTGCTAACCCGTTTGCTGCCGGGTTGTACGGCGTCGAAGCGATATTCTGAATACGGTGTTTATCGCAAAACCGATAGAATGCGTGGCTTGCAAACTGCGGACCATTATCATGGATGATCCTTCGGGGCAGTCCAAAGCGGTAGATGACGTGATGCTTAAGGAAGCTGATCACGTTTGAAGTCTTGACTTCTGCGAGTGGAACAACTTCCGCCCGTTTGGAGAAGTAATCAGTGATCGCAAGTATGAAGCGATGTCCTCTGGAGGAAGGTGGGGTGATTGGACCAATGATATCCATTCCCCATGCTTCGAATGGCCAGGACACCACTGTCCGATGTAGAAATTCGGATGGTTGGTGAATGAAGTCCGCGTGGACTTGGCAGGCTTTGCATTTTCTAGCATAATCTATCGCATCTGCCACCATCGTGGGCCAATAGTAGCCCATTCGGCGAAGGCAATCTTATAGTTTTGGGCCGGGCTGGTGGGCCCCGCAGACACCGTCATGAGCTTCTCGTACTGTTTCTTTGGCTTCTGCGTTCGACAAGCACCGGAGCAATAATCCGTCGTAGGAGCGGCGATACAGCATTTTTGTCTCTGCATCGTAGAAGAATTTGAGAGAACGCCGTCTGATAGAAGTGGCTTCCTTCGGGTTCTCGGGCAGGATGTCGTAGACGACGAAGTCGATGAATGGTTGTCTCCAATCTGGGGCATCATCGATCGTCTGGGCGGAATAACTCGCCACGTATTGCACATTATTCTTGGGACAGACCAGTTCGTGGCCTATCACATCCACTGATTGGCGATCATAATTCGGAACTGCCAGGGAAGCGGCCAGACCAGCTAGGGCATCAGCTTCAATATTTCGGAGTCTGGGGACGTGCTCGATGAAGAACCCCTCAAATGACGAGATGATATCGATCGCTATTTGGTGATAAGGGATCATGTCTTCGTGGCGGACTTCGTACGAGCCCCGGATCTGATTGACGATTAGTTGGGAATCGCCGTATGCTTCACGGTATTCTACCCCCAGCTCTCTTATAAGTTGGAGGCCAATGACCAGAGCGTTGTACTCGGCCACATTGTTAGAGCAGGGCTCGGTAAGGGAATAAGCACGGTTAATCACCAATCTGGAAGGGGAGATTAGCACTACCCCAACTCCGACGACTATATTGCCTTTAGGTCCTTGAAGCACCGTCAAAGAACATTTGTCATATAGCCTCGTGAGAGGTTGCATGCGAGTCGACAACCTCGTCTGGGATCTCTTCATATATTCTGGAGGACTCTAAGCCTGGGTGGGCTGCTAAAAAGTCTGCCAGGGCTTGACCTTTGACTGCCTTTTATGGGACGAAGATCATATGATAAGGGGACAGCAATATTGCCCATGTAGCGAGTCGAGAGCTGAGTGCCCCTGGTTTAGTCATGAGGACCCTGAGAGGGTTGACTCGTGAGATCACATGTATCGTTTGTTCGGTGACATAATGCCACGTTTTCTGAATGGCGAACACCAGGGCGAGGCATTCCTTCTCCACAGCGGTATATCGGTGCTCTGGCCTAATCATCATTCGGCTGAGGTAATATATGGCCTGCTCATGGCCTGCGTCGTTGTTCTATGCCAGCAGAGCCCCAAAGGAGTGTTCCATTGCTCGTACATAGAGCAGAAATGGTTTTCCAGGAACCGGGGCCACCAAAACTGGGGGATTTGACAAATATTTTTTGATGCTGTCGAAAGCACGCTGGCATTCCTCGTCCCATACGAATGAGACTCCTTTCTTCATGAGGTGTGTGAATGGTCGACATCGCCCGAAGAGGTTGGAAATGAACCTTCTGATGTAGGCTAGCCTCCCTTGGAGGCCTCTGAGTTCGCAGAGATTTCTCGGGGGACCCATCTCCATGATTGCTTTCGTCTTCTCAGGGTCTACATGGATACCCTGTGCAGTGATGATGAAGCCCAAGAACTTCCCGCTGGATACGCCCAGAAAGGACTTCGTAGGGTTCATTCTCAAATTGTGCGCTCGTATTAAGTCGAATACCGTCCTTAGATCCTGCAGATGGTCTCCTTTGCAGCGGCTCTTAACGGCTATATCGTCAACGTAGCACTCCACTGTCTTGCGTAAGTGGTCTCTGAAGATGATGCTCATGGCTCTTTGATATGTGGCACCGGCATTCTTCAAACCGAAAGGCATGACTGTGAAGCAGTACGTGCCAATTGGTGTTCGGAATGAAGTATGCTTTTCGTCATCAGGAGACATTTTGATTTGGTTGTACCCCGAGAAGCCATCCATGAATGACATGCGTTCGAAGCCGCAGGTATTGTCGATCATGATGTCTGTGATAGGAAGGGGGAATTCATCTTTGGGGCATGCCTCATTCAGGTTGCGGAAGTCGATACAGATTCGAATCTTCCCATTCTTCTTGAGGACGGGTACTATGTTGGTGATCCAGTCGGGATGTTGCTCCTCACGAATGAAGCTGCTGGCTATCAGTTTGTTGACTTCGGCTTCGATCGCGTCCATGATGCCTGGACGAAAGCGTCGCTGTTGTTGCTTGACTGGCTTCGCATCTGGTCGAATGTTGAGTTTGTGAAGAGCGATGTCAGGATTTAACCCTGTCATGTCTTTATAGCTCCAGGCGAACACATCAATGTATTCTCTAACAAGTTCTAGCAGCGACTCCCGTTCTTCGTCTGCTGGGCTTTACTGACAAAAATTGGTTTTGGAGAAGATTCGCTGCCGAGATCCGCTTGTATGACCTCATCTTCAGTAGGAGGTTCTTTCAGTTCGAACCGCTTTTCCCATTGTGCGTCTAATTGCTGGGCCCATGGCTCTAGCTCGAGGATTTCGGGGATGTCTTCGTCTTCTTCGTAAGCGTCGGTGAATGCCATGTTGACTGACATGACTTGTCTGAACACATCTCCGATGCTGGTATCTGAGTCGGAAGTTGGTGATCCGGTTGAATGTGACTGCCAGTCGCATTCTTTATCTGAACTTTCAGGGGTCGTAGTTGGCGTTACATACCCTAACCCGCATCGAGTTTTGTTATAGTAGTTCCGTAGTTTGCCCGCCGGGACTGGCGGCTTCAAAGGTAACCGTCGCCCAGTACCGTAGTTCAATCCTGGCATCGTCTCCAGATCATACCCCTATTTCTTCATGAGATATTTGGATTGAGGGCTATAGAGATACAGAGGTAGTCTCCCAGCATCTGACCCGAGGTCGGCTTCTTCTATGGTGAGGGGATACGAGTTGTTCGTCCGGTCGAAGATAATCGGATGATCTCCTCCCTCGATTATTCGGTAAGCATCTTCTATTGGAGTAAGCCGGATCGTGGTGTACACATTTGTCACTTGTGTGTGTAGGTGAGTGCCTATACCGTGTTCCATAGCGTACATGGTATATAGCTTATTAAGCTCGGTGTAGTTCAAAGATAACCTTTTATTGATGAAGTAAGGTATCTTTTCTAGGGGATTACATCATCAGCGGAGGGGACATCAGTGTGGGCAGCCGCATACTTGGCTAGCTCCGATTCCTCTTCAGCTACCCCCTGTGTGAACGAAGACTGAGAGGATGACATGGGAAGCTTGATTGTCAGTGGTTCAGTTGATGGAGCAGAGCGTGGAGTTGTTGGCAGACTAGCGACCCCCAGTTTGGCATTTGATGTGGGGCGAGGAGTGGCTGGTTCGCTAGAAGTGTCAGACCTTGCATCGGGGTGACGACCCTTCCTAGGAAGGCGTATCGTCAGCGGCTTGTCGGAGGGATTGAGCTTTCCTGTTTGGGGTTGACTGACTCTCGGCAGTCTGATTGTTAGTGGCCCCGTTGTGGGTCTCGACATTTGGCCGGACCTTGGCAGCCGAATTATCATCTGCTTCTCCTGCGCTGGGTGGCTGATTGCGTCCTTCCGCAGAGTGGCGGTAAGGGGTGCAGACTTGCCCGGTTTGCGAGCTTGGAGGTGGATCGTCAGGGGTCCTTCTGATCCCGTGGCTGTCTCGGTATGAGCTTGTACGTCTCCTTCATCAAGGTGCCTTTTCGACTTCTCGTATAAGCAGGAGTCCGAGTAGTAGGATTCGACCCCTTTGAAGGGATCGATATCAGCAAATTCTGTCTTCACGAAGCCGTATTTGTCGACATATTTGAAGCACTGGTGTAGCGTTGAAGGCACGATCATATAATCATGAATCCATGGACGCCCCAAGAGGATGTTGTAAGAAGTGTCTGCATCTATGACGTAGCAGGTGACTTCGGATTGGAGGTCGCCAATTTGACACTTTAGACGAATCTTCCCAATAGGGTAGCTCCTGCCCGAATTGAAACCGCTGATGGCGGTGCTTGTAGGTGTCAGGCGATGCATTGGGATGCGAAGATGATGTAGCAGGCCCTTCGGGATGATGCTTATGGAAGAGCCAGGATCAATGTGCATCCGATCTACCTTTACGTCGCCGATGTATTCCGTGTAGTATAGCGGGCGATCATGTAGGTTGGTTTTGATGAGCATGTCATGCGGAGTGAAGACGATATTGGGCATTACTCTCGTGCAGGTGCTGTCTTGGAGAATCCATAGGTGAGTCCTCCCCGGTGAGGTTGGATTGAGCCAGATAGACATCGGCATTTTGGAGTGCTTCGCTTAATGCAATACGAACGTCCTTGGAGAGCCTTAGGAGTTCGTACAGTGACAACTTGGCCGGTGTGTTAGCCAATTCTGCTAAGATGTCAAAGTTGTAGGGCCTCTCTAGCCCTTGAGCTGCCTCTTTTCGGAGGGATTTGTCGAAGCGAGTCTCCCTCGGCCTAGGCTTGTCGGTCGTCGAAGGCTGAGCCGGTCCCGGAGCATCAGTTGTAGTGGGTTGATGATTTTCGGCTGGATTGTCAACCACAGGTTGGGATTGTGCTCCGAACCGCGTGACGACGGCTGTAGCTTCCTCGTTGTCTGCCGACATTGTGTGGCAGGTCCTGACTTTTCCACTTTCTTTTTGTCGGTGGAAGATGGTGTGGGCCGAGTCACTTCTGACACCAAGTCTGGATGGATCCACATGACCTTCCCTCGTGATGTGGTGAGGGGTACTAGACCGGCAGCCTGATCTCGGGGAGGTAGAAGATTAGTAATCTCCATTGTCGCTAGAGGGACGGAGACTACCCCGTCTTGAGTCTCCGTCGGAGGGAAGCTGCCGAATTGTACGGACACCATATTGGCTGCAATGGTTACCTCTTCGAAATTGATGGCCAGAGCGTTCGAATCGATGAGGTTCTGGATGTACCGTTTCAGCTGGTAGCAATCGTGTGTAGCATGATGAACATAGCGATGATAATGGCAGTACTTTGGATTCTCCATCGCTGCCGGCCGCGGTTCCCGTCTTGGTGGAGGAAGCTGAATTCTGTCCTCTTGTATGAGCATGTCCAAGATGGGCTTGACATGACTGTCTTCGAAGGAGTAAGTGATTTGCGGCCATTGTTTGTCTACTGGCTTCGGCTCAGGTTTTTGTGTTGTATCGGCCACCATACCTGCTTTTCCTTGCTGTCCCGATTGCTGGAGGGGCTACCTCCATTATCGTTGTTGGGACGCTTGCCCTTGTTTTCTCCTTCCGAGATGTGTAATCCCAGTTGGCGAGCCTTCTTCAGTCGTTCTTCGGCAGCTTGTGGCGCTGATGATGAACGCCTTCCAATCTTTGAATTGACTTTCGCCCATCCAGAGACTGATCATTGGGAGCAATCTCTTTTGGCAAATTTCAATTAAGGAAGAATCTAGATTTCCGAAGGGCAGCTTCATGGCCGTTTGGCGGAACCGCTCAATGTAGTTCCTTGTCAACTCTTTCTCCCCTTGGACGACGTCCATGAGGGTGGACATGGTGATGTCCTGCCCTTCCTCGTAGAATCTCTCCAAGAACATGCGTTTGAAGCCGGTGAAGGAGTGGATGCAGTTGTCCGGCAGATTGTGGTACCAGTCAAAGGCGACTCCTTCCAATGCCCCAATAAATAATCGTGTGAGGATAGCATCATCGTGGGGCAGATGGTCGGTGGTGACCTCGAAGTACGTGATGTACAGACATGCTGAGGTCTTGCCATCATACGGGTTGAGATTGAACGGCTTATATCTTGGTGGGAATGGAACATCCCTCCATTCAGCAGGGTATGGTTGCCGTATTCTGAGGTCTTGAGCAGTTTTCTCGGGCATAGAACATGGCTCGGAGCTCCTGAACCTCTCTTCTTACTTCTCGGGCCTCATCTGTCATGGTAGGGGCTATTATTTCGGGAGGATTGTTACCCGGGTTCGGCGCCGCTGAATTCGAGTCTGTATTGACCGCTGAACCCGCGCTCGTTTGGCCAGGCGTTCCTCCTTGCAGAGTTGGATTGGCCGCTTTAATCTCGTCTACAGATTTGACCAAAGCAAGTAATATGGCTTCGAGATTGTCGATGCTCTGGCGATCACTAGAACCACCTTGATTGCTGTCCGTCATGAACACCGTCCTTACATGAGGAGTGATGGAAGGAACAGTAGAGGATGTGCCTTCCGAGTCGTACCCATGCACTGAGAAGTCATCGGGACAGGTGGGAATGTTCTCTTCGGGCTCGGACTCGAAGGGAACGGTATCCCCAGCCTCGGAGCTTGCTTCGTCTTGAGAGTCCATGGATATCCTCGGGGATATCAACGTCTGTTATACCTGATGGGAGAGTGGTTTGCCCCGGGCTCGGCTTACTTGAAACATCGGGATTGTTGCTGTATGTTCGGAGGAGTGCTACCCCCAGTTCCCATAATCCCCAGCGATGTGGATGATGAATTTCCCATCGTGGCAGGTTTTATTTTTGAACGGGTGTGTTGGAATACATCCGGTAGAGGACAACCGTTTAGATGGTACAGTTTCTTAGCTGTAGTGGTTGATATCTTGGGACTGGAGATACTTGTCTTCTTTCCTCTCCCTTCGCGGGGATCTTTCTGAGCGAAATTGCAGGAGACAACATGAGGTGCCTCGTCTTCTGAGCTCGGATGCTGTAGTCCTTTGGAAGACAGACGGCCGATCTTCCGTCACTGCCGCGCTGCTTGCAACAGCAGTTGACGATGACTTTGGTACAGTGATGCCCAAGCGAGGACTCTTTGCATGCCGAGGCTCCTTCTCTTTCCTTGCGCTTGTGGAGGATCACCTCACGCAGGTCAGAGGAACCACTTTGTCCTTTTGCCGCCGGGGACTGGACTCGAGCGGTTCTATACAACTTCCCATCAGAGGCCCGTGTGATAATCAACGGGACGCCTCGATAGTTAGAGGTTGGGACAGCTGCCTGGGCTTGGTGAGCCCGCGCTGCCCTAGACTTCCTCCTTTTAGCACTTGCAGGTACGTAATAGGAGGAGTCCAAGTTGAACACCACAGAGTCTGGCTTATCATCCAGAGAACCATCAGAGTCAGGACCGCATGAGAGACGGTCGAAGACTGATCGAGAGAAGCGTGGAACGGTCGTTATACAGCTAGAATTGGGTACCGTGCAGGCTGTCTGCATGCGGTTGTCTTCTGCCGTCGGATGAATTGTTTTTGTGCGGCTAGGAGTCACGACCGTGCAGGCTGGCCGCATGCGGTTGGCAATTGTGGCCGCATGGGTTTTCTGCAAGCGATTGACTTTCATAGCCGCATGAGTTTCATCCGTATGGTTAGCAACTGTAGCCGCATAAGCTATGCGGCTGACAGATATGGCCGCATGAGTTTTCTTCATGCGGCTGGCGGATGTAGCCGCATGAGCTTTCTCCCTGCGGCTAAGACCCTTATGCGGCTCGGATCTTATAGAGTTTCTCTTTGCCCCTGCAAGTCCAGCATCATAGTGTTTTCTTCTGTCGGACTTGGGGATAGCAGAGTCGTCTACGACCTGAGGTGGGGCCGCGGAGGAATCTTGCTCGCCGTCTTGAACAACAGAGGGTGTCTCCGCAGGAGCTTCAGTAGGAACGAAGGATCGGGGTCTCCACTCCTTACGGGCCTTCTTTGTGCGGGCTCGCTTCTGGACCGGGCCAGTGCTCTTGTCGGAGAGCATTTCTTCGAACGCCTGTCGAACCTGGCGACCATCTTTCATTGCGTGGAGCCAAGCTTGGCTGCATCCGATTGCGTCACCAACTCCTCAGCCGTGGAGAAGTTTGTCCCCAGCAGAGTCGCCATCGTGTTTGCCATGAAATATAAAAGAACAGAACAATTATCGGAGGACCGAACTTTTACTTCACGTTACAAACTCGCTTGTACAAAGAAAGCCTAGGGACGAAAACCTAGGTACAGAAGTCTAAGTACAATTGTTTATTTTAGATTCTGGGGGTGACGATAGAGGCTCGGGAAGGCGACGGCAGCCCTGTCTTACTCCTTGGACGATCGGTATGCAGCCTTGGCTCCTACGAGAAGATGGTTGGCGTTGACGAAGAAATGCTCTTCTTGCTCCTCTGTTGCTCTTCTGGCTTCTCTCTCTCTGTGTATATTCTTTTTCTGACTATGGGAGGAAGTCTCTCTGTATATACGTATTTTTCTCTGATATTGTATATATTTTTACAAGGGAATGGCACCTTGCTATTTATAATAGTGGGATGTGATCATTAGGGTTGCCAATGATTAGCTTTTGGAGATGGCGACGGCCCATAGATTGGTCAATCCAGGCCGTTCAGTTTTGATTGTGACGAATCCGAGCCTTTAGGTGTAGATTACACCAAATCCCATTAGCAATTAATGTTGATTGGAATAAATCTTCCTTATAATGATCTTCTGATATCTGCGAATAAATTAGATCTATTCTTCTGCCACGTGTCCCAGATTATCGGGATTTGACCCAATCTTTAATGGCAGCAAATCTGAGGAATTAATCGGTTTAGGACACGTGTCCTAGGAGCTGCTGGAGGGATCTGGACCGCATGACGAGTGAGCCGCATATAAATTTGAGCCGCATATGGTTAAGCCTACGTGTTAGGGCTGCCTGGGCAGTGGCCCTCACTTGAGCCCTTGAACCACAAAGAAGTAATCCTTGTGGGCCGCATGGGTACATATCCGCCTGAGCCGCATGGACATGATCCTCTTGAACCGTATGAGAAGTCCTCGTTCGAGCCGCATGAGGCTTTCTTGACCTGAGCCGCATAAGACAGATTCACTCTGAACCGCATGAGAAGTTCTTTGCCCGAGCCGCATGAGGCTTTCTTGGCCTGAGCCGCATAGGACAGATTCACTCTGAACCTCATGAGAAGTGAGCCGCATACGAACACCCACGTGGCAAGGCCACGTGGCATTTTTATGGCTCTCGGGAGATTTGTGTCAGAGATCTCTTTTCTCTTCCCTAGAGATTCATCATGATGACAGAGTCATAATTACCTGTTTTTGTGTCAGGGCTGTCAACTTTTCAGAGGGGTCAGCCGTCAAAGCAATTAATGCAGCATGGGTCGGAGGGGAGCACTGTCAGGCCACGTGTCTTCTGAGCTGCATGGAATGCCTCGGGCCGCATATCTCCTTATGCCACATGACTTCCTGAGCCGCATGAGTTTTCTGAGCCGTATGGATCTTTCCTGGCTGCATAGATCATTTTCTATGCTTCTACAATCATGTTACTCTAGTTCAGCTAGATCTTATTTTATAGTCTTCATTGCCATGCTTCTTCTCTTGTTTAGTTACCTTACTTTCCTTGTACCTTAACTGTTTCTCTACATCATTACTCGTACAAACTACCATGTTTATCAATACAACTGTCTATTACTGCTTTATAGTTCTCTGTCATTTACTTCGGATTTCTTGATGAATTGTACTCGTTTCTGTCCTGACTGGACCTGTTAAAAATATTACAGATGATTGCCCTGAGGACATTTGCCCTACTTGCCTTGGAGCAGGAGATGGCTTAGCTACCTTTGGCCCCGACACTCAGGAGTGATCGGGAGACTATCTAGTAGACTTGGTTTAGTTTTCATGTTTTAGAACTTGAATTGTAATAACTTGAGATACGAGTTTGTATTTGAGTTTGTTTGAGATATTATTATTAGTAGTTTATAATTGTTGTTGTTCAGTCTTTAGTTATAAACTTCTGTGTTATCTTATCGTGCTTAGACTGTGATTGAGATTTTATTATATCTATACTTGTCCTCCGTTCGGAGTTGAGATTTGATAAGTACATTATATAACTGCGTGAGTTGTTTATTAGATAGTAACCTAGGACAACGTTCTACCGTCGATACTGTAGTGTAGGCTGGACGTACCCACTTTTCGTGCCCCTACACTGGGTGCGGGTCGTGACAGGTGAAGGTCCAGTTGGTGGCACTACAAGATTATCTTGGGTATGAGGCGAAAGCTGATGCCTTGGAAGCCTCAATGGTGGAATTGGAGGCTAGTCTTCTAGAGATTCAAGTCCTTGAGCGTGATCTCTCGCCCATGGTGGACGCGGAGCTGGAAAAGCTGACTGCTGAGCTCTCTCGATATGACTTGGAGCGAGATGCTCTTGCACATAAAGTTGCTGAGATAGAGGTGCAGGTTGGGGAGGTGGTTACGGCTGAGGATGTCCATGTCTGTCTCTAAGAAACCTTGGACGAGCAGTGTGAAGACTTTCGTGAACAGATTCGACTTTTGGAAGAAAAGCTGGTAACTGCGGAGAGTGAGCTGGAGAAGGCAAAGGACCAACAGATGTCCCTTCGCTAGCGATCTGAGGCCTTGGCCTAAGATGTTGAGAATGTTGGCGCTCGTCAGACAGAGCTGGAGAGTGCTTACCAAAGCCTGTTCCCGTTTAAAGAAGAGGCAGCTAGGCATCAAGAAGCAGAACATCGGGCAAAAGAGTCTGTCGGACTGACGATCGCCTTCCTGAAGAATAAAATTGGTGACCTTTCGCGCCGGCCATCTTAGACAGTAGCTTTGTTGTTTTCTATTTTTGTTCCCCTCTTTAAAGAGGCTTTTCCTTGTTTTGCCATAGTAGAACTTTTTCCCCTTATGGAAGAATTAAAAAGTCTTGATTTTGCTTCTTTATTTGTCCATTTGTTATAAACTTTTGTAGTAATGAGGTTCCTATCAGAAGTAATTTTAACATGACAGGATGGAGGTAACTCCGTTGGGGATGTCTTTGTAGAAAATGTTTAACCAGAGATAATATGGATATGGTAAACATTGACTTGATGACAGGGTTGATTTTTTCAAAGGTTATACGAACATGGAAAAATCAAACTCTGTAGGTTCATAAAAACAATTCAGAGGTTATGCGAACGTGGATGTTTTTAAGTGGGATTTGGTAGCAACACAAGGACGGATAACATAGAAATGTTCACTCAGAGGTAATGGACATGGTAAAACATGATATTTTGCTCAGAGATTTCAACAAATATAGCAAAATATAATTGTAGAAAGCGATTCAGGGGTAATATGAACATGATCACTTTCTAAGGATTTTAAAAATAATGTCGAAACTAGACATAGTAATTTTTTAAAAATTTGTCGTTGATCGACATCATCAGCAGATCTCCATTAAGTTTAGCAAGCCAGTAAGCATTGCTAGAGTAGACCGTCTCTATGACGAAGGGGCCCTCCCACTTGGGTTCAAACATGTAGAGTGACTTGTGAGTCATGACCATTGGCATTCGAACTGATAGCACAAGGTCGCGAACTTGAAATATCCTTTCCTTGACCATTTTGTTGAAGGCTCCAGAAATTTGAGCTTGATATAGCTCATGCGTTGCTGAGCTAGTAGACGTTATTCGTCCAATGCTTCCAGCTCTTGTAGCCGACGATGTTGGTTGTCTTCATTTGTCAACTGGTTGGTGATGGCTACCCATAGAGATAGAATTTGAATTTTCGGTGGGAGTACCGTCTCACTCCCGTAGACAAGGGAAAATGGCGTGTTGCTAGTGGGTGTCCGAACGGTTGTATGGTAAGCCCATAGACATTCGCCTAGCTTCTCATTCCTGTCACGTTTATTAGATGATATGACTTTCTTGAGTAGCTTAACAATTGTCTTATTGAATGCTTCGGCTAGCCCATTCGCTGTGGGATTATAGGCCGTCGATGCTATATTTTGTATCTAGTTTTTATCACAAAATCAGTGGAAGGCATGGCTCACAAACTGAGGGCCATTGTCGTGGATAATCCTTGGAGGAACTTCGAAGCAGTAGATAACATGGTGCTTCACGAAGCTGATCACGTTCGAGGTTTTTACCTCTGTCAGCAGTATTGCCTTCGGCCACTTAGAAAAGTAGTCGGTAATGGCAAGGATGAACCGATGTCCTTTCGAGGACGGGGGACTAATCAGCCCAATATGGCCAAGCTGCCGCGGTAGGGTATAGAAATTTAGAGGATTGATGGATGAAGTCCGTATGCAGTTGATATACTCGACACTTATTGGCGTAATCAATAGCATCTGCCATCATGGTGGGCCAATAGTAGCATATACGCCGTAATTGATCTTGTAACTTAGGACTGGGTTGGTGAGCTCTGCAAGTACCATCGTGTGCCTCCCAGAGTGCCTCTTTTGCTTCGGTATAAGATAGAAATCGAAGGAGGAGTCCGTCGTACGAACAACATTATAATATTTTAGTGGCTGTGTCGTAGTATAGCCGGAGTTGTCGTCTTTTGATAGAAGTGGCCTCCTTCGAGTCCTGGGGTAGGATTCTGTAGACCGCATATTCTATGAACGAAAATTGTCAGTCCCGAATGTCAATATTGGTGTTTGTTTGTACATAGTAGCTCAGACACGTACATAGGTTATTCTTTGGGCAGACCAGTTCTTGACCTATCATGGTGATAGAGTGCTGGGTCCCAACAGGGGCTACTAGAGAAGAAGCGAGACCGGCAAGAGCATCGGGCTCCATATTTTGCAATCGTGGTACATGTTCTATAAGGAACCCCTTAAAACTGGAGATGATGTCGATTGCCGCCTGATGGTAAGGGACCAGATCCTCATGCCGGACCTCGATTGACCTCTCACCTGATTTATTATCAGTTTTGAGTCACCGTAAGCATCTAGGTAGTCGACTTCCAACTGCTTGGCAAGCTGGAGTCCGATAATAAGGGAATTATACTCGACGGCGTTGTTGGTACATGGTTCCATGAGAGAATATGCACGATGAATGACTAGGCCTTCAGGAGTGACCAATACCACTCCTACTCCGGCAACGATCTCGCCTTTGGGCCCTGTTCTTGAAGAACCGTCAAAGAATGCCAAACGTCCCTGTATTCCCCGAAGATTGCAGAGGTTCCTCGATGGAGCTATGTCCAAGATGGCCTTGGTCTATTCAGGGTCAATATGAATATCCTTGGCTATAACGATGAAGCCCAAGAATTTATCGCTGAAAATCCACAGAAAAGACTTGGTTGGATTCATCTTTAGTTGATGTGCCCACATTAAGTCGAACGCCATCGTTCTTCAAACCGAAAGACATTACTGTATAACAGTAGATTCCTTTTGGCATTCAGAATAAAGTATGTTTTTCGTCGTTAGGGAACATTTTGATCTGGTTATAGCCTGAGAATACGTCCCTAAAAGAAATACGTTCGAAGCCACATGTACTATCGATCATTACGTCCATGATTGGGAGGAGGAACTCGTCTTTCGAACAGGCCAAGCTGAGATCCCTGAAGTCTATTCAGACTCTAATCTTCCCATTCTTCTTGGTGATAGAAACAACGTTGGCTATCCAATCTGGGTGTTACTCCTTACGAATGAAGCCACTGGTGATGAGCTTGTTTACTTCGGTTTCAATGGCATCCATAACATCAGGGCGAAAATGTCATTGTTGCTGTTTGACTAGTTTGGCATCAGGCCGAATATTGAGTCTATGCATTGCGACCTGTGGGTCTAGTCCCAACATATCCATATAGCTCCAGGCGAAGACATCAATGTACTCATAAATAAGTTGTATCAAAGATTCTCTATCTTCCCCTGTTAAACTCTTGCTAATGAAGATGTGCTTAGGTGAAGACTCATCTCCTACGTCGATTTAAACGACCTCGTCTTTAGTGGAAGGTTTTTACTGCTCAAAGCGCCAATCCTATTGAGACCCCAGGCGTTGAGCCCCGGGTTCTTCTTCGAAGAATTCCAATGTTTGGTCCTCATCCTCGTTTGGGGGATTTGTAGAGACCATAGTGACTGTCAATACATTCTTGAAAGCATGGCCAATGCTAGTATCGGAGTCCTAGGTCGAGGAACCTAATAAGTGCGAATGCATCTCGACTTCAGCTTCCGAAGTCTCTGGAGTTGTTGTGGACGTAACATAACCCAATCCCCAGCAAGTATGTTGGTAGTAATTTTGCTAGTTTCTTTTTGGAACAGGGAGTCATAAAGGAAGGTATCGGCCTTTACCATAGTTCAAACCTTTGTCACTGGTCAAGTCATAACCCATTTTCTGGATGAGGTATTTGGCCTGAGCAGTATAACGGTAGATTTGCATCTTGCCGCTGTCGGGTTTTGGTTCGGTAAGAGTAAGTCTCTGGGGGCATTATACCCGACTGATGATGATGGGTTTCTGGTCTTTCTTTCTTGCTGGAACCACGAAGTAAGTGTCTTGGGATGGGACAATTCGACTTACTATATTAGCGGTTGTTACTTGTGTTTGTAACATACCCAAAGTATTATCTAAGACATACATAACATTCCATTATGCACAAAAGTAATTTAAAGATAGATTTGTATTAATAAAATAAAGAATTTATCTCGAGGGATTACAGCATCTAAGGAAGGTGCCTCAGTATTGGCAAATATATAGTCCCCTAACTCTTAGTCCGTGAGGACAGGAACAACAACAAGAGAAGGTGGTGGAGGCTTCGGCCTTAGCTTGACTACCAAGGGAGCTGAAAGCTGGAGGGTCTCGGGACCTTGGAGCTACTTCTGGGGCCATTCGTGGCAACTTGAACCGTACTATCTAGTACTTTAGCCGTTTGAGGAGACTTCCCTTTAAGTCGGACTATCAGTGGTTCTTCAGTCACCGTTGTAGTTTCTGCTTCATCGTCCACATCATTGGCATCATCGTCCTAGGGAACTGGTTTATACAAATCAGCATCAGTGTAGTACGCCTCAAGTCCTCGAAAAGGATCGATGTCAACAAATTCGGTTTTGATGGTCCTGTCGCTAGCCACATACCTCATGCATTGATGGAGATTGGAGGGCACGATCATGTATTCATGTATCCTCCCAACAAAACATTATAAGATATGTCCACATAAATGACATAACAGGTCACATCCTGTCACTACCACTTTTCTAGAATAAGGATATATTTGTCATTTCATAATTTGTGTATATTTTTTTTTAATTTAATGTGATGGTTGTATATATTAGTAGACTAGCTTATTCATTAGACATGGTGGACCCCATTTAATTTGACTTGACCAATAGGTTTGATTAATTAGACTCTAGTCATGGCTAGGTTGAGTACATGTATTAATTAGAGCCAAACCACTTAGTCCCCTTAAATACGATCCTAATACTAAGTGTCATGAAGAGTTTAGGGCTTGGCAAGACCCTATTTAAACCCCCATAAGCCTTCAGTGGCAGCCATCATTCCAATTTAGGGTTTCCACTCATTTCCTTCATTCCATACTCCTCAAAAGTTTCTCTTCTTCCTTTCCTTGGTGTGCTAAGGACTTGGGGAGCTCAAGAAGGCTTGGTAGACGCTCTAGCAAGGTTTTGGGAGCTACTTCTTTATCCTTCCTCCTCAAATTTGTGGAGCCTTGTTTAGTCTCCATTCTATCTACATAGGTATAACCTTCTAAACCCTCCTTTCCATGGTCAAATTTCAAGCATTCATGAAGGAGACCCCTCCAATGTCTACATCCAACCCTATATGTGGTGAAATAGGTGTTAGAGGGCTCATTTCTAATAGTTCTATAGGTTAGAATGATGCCATTTGGGTAGCTGCAGGATTTTACCCACCAAGTGTTTGTCAAAATGACAACTTGGCCATTTTAGTTATGTTTTTCAGTTTTGTACCTATATATAGCTTGTTTTGTTCATAGGATAGGTATATATGACTTTCAATTATTTATACCTATATATATGCATATATTTATAAATGTGTTTATATATATATATATATATATATATATATATATATATATATTTTATATATATATATATGTGTGTGTGTGTGTGTGTGTGTGTGTGTGTGTATGTGTGTGTGTGTGTGTGTGTGTATAGGCATATGTGTTGTGTGCCAATGAGTGCACTATTAAGGGACTGTTGTGTGGGTTTTTAGTGATCAGTTAAGTCAGTGAATGGCAGTGGAAAAGGAGCCACTGTCCTATGTAGGTGAGTCCCTATGTAAACACAAGATTTTATCCTTTATAAGGTACCTGTGATGTGTAGGCAGTAGAGTATAGGAGGGGATTCCTGTGCAGGTAGTACATTGTACTGCGATGTGGAGTTAGACAGTGAGGGAGCGTGGTTGTGCACTGTCTAGGAGTGGTTCCTGTTACCAAGTATCATAGTGTTACATATATATATATATATATATATATATATATATATATATATATATATATATATATATAGATATATTTTATATATATATATATTCCTGTGCAGGTAGTACATTGCACTGCGATGTGGAGTTAGACAGTGAGGGAGCGTGGTTGTGCACTGTCTAGGAGTGGTTCCTGTTACCAAGTATCATAGTGTTATATATATATATATATATATATATATATATATATATATAAATATAAATATATAAATATATATATATATATATATATATGTTTCATAAATGGCATAGGGATAGTGAGTGTCCTGTTTAACCTATGTGAGCTACTGACTTCCTATAACAGTTGGTGTTTGTAAGAGAGGATATGTGAGAGTCTAGTGGGCGACTTAGGTTATGTTATATCAGATTTCCCTATTCCTATATGTAGCAGTCAGTGGATATAATGCATTTCCATATGTATCAGTATTTGGAGAGTTAGGATGAGGGGTACTGCTGTATACAGAAGGATAGGCCAGGGGCTTAACCCTACTATAGGAGATGGAGGCTAATGGCCATGTGTTTGATTTGGAGTGAGGGCAGGACACTTAGGCCTAGGCCAGGTCAGTGAGGGTGGTATCCTAGATGAGGTTCATGTGTCAGTCCATAATTAGTCATGTGTTGGGGCCATTCAAGAATTAGTCATATAGGTAATACCTAATATATGTATCTGTTAATTGTTTCAGTCCATTAGCTTAGAGTATCAGTCCACCCTAGGTATTCATTCAATCCTTATTTCTATACATTATGATACCATGTTAGCCCATTTAGTTCAGTCCATGATCAGTTTTCTATGTTCTATTACTTTTGCTCAGTCCTAGTACTTTGTATATTCAGCTCTTTGAGCAACTGTACAGCCCTCAGTTAGATGTGTTCACCCCATCTTGATATTCGGTCCTACTGTCTTGACGTATCAGCTCCTGCACCTTGTATTCATTATACAGTCCCCTTTGTGTTTAGGTATCAGTCTTATAGTATGGATAGGCACCATATGTTAGAAAGTGAAGGTTTAACTTGTATCATTTATATGAGATGAAGGGGAGAAAGGGGAAATCTGAATGAGTGTTTGGATATAGAGGAGCAGTGTCCCTGTGTCAGCAAGTTATAGATAGTATCGTGTGTGTCAGTGTGTCCCAGCCCTCGTTTCAGTCAGTAAGATGTGCCTTGAGTTAGTTGTCAGTTAGAAGGAGTGGGAGTTAGTATTCAGTGCCTATATTTAGTGTCAGTCAGTGAAGGGATTAGAGTGTTCAGTGAGAGAGGTATCAGTGAGTTCAATTAGATATCTATATTAGTGTTCCCAATATCAGAGAAATGTTAGAGATGAGTGTGTGTGTCAGATTTGAGAAGAGCTTGGGGAGGTAAGTGCATACATTTGCACTTAGCACAGGGTCCCTGTTAGGCATGGTTGGCCCTGCATTCAGTAACATGTAAGATAGACAGGAGAAATATGCAGCTATAGGTCAGTACATACAGTGTGAAGGGGAAGTACAGGGAGTTCACTTACTGCAAGAGGATCTGTCCCTATGAACAGGAGCAGTAGACCTAAATTGGTGTCCAGATTAACCATAAGTATAAGGATCATGTGTAGTGATAGGTAAGTGTGTGTGTGTGTTCAGATAGGAACACATCCAGTGTGAGAGGGATTGAGTGCTAGTATAACAGGGTGTCACATTGATTGTATGTGCGAGTATGGTAGGGAAAGGCAGTCCAGTATACAGGTTAGGGGGAAACTCAAGTGCAGTTGTGTAAATGAATATAGGAAGGAGGGCTTTGTCAGTTTTGGGAGCTCGATAGGTATCAAGAGTGGTTGGATACAAGTAAGTATCAGTAGGAGTATCTTCCATAAGGGGATTCCTGAGTGGTAGTTGGTTCAGAGAATTTTTGAGTGATCAGCTAGAAGTTAGTGAGTTAGAGAGTATCAGTTAGGATTTTATTGAGTTCAGTGTGTTCATAGGTTAGATGAATGTGGGGACTTAAGTATCTGTCTTTTGTAAAGGCAGTTGAGGTATAGAGTTTTTGGCAGCAACAAAGAAAGGGGACATGATTTCCTTCTCTTGCCTTGGATTGGCTTGGCCTTTGGCAGGCAATACCTGCAGTAGACAGCTTTATTTTGGCACTGCAAGGCAGGTCCTTGTTTAGGCAGGACTGTCTGCATTTGTTAGCTGGATGTGTGCATGGGTGCTCAAGTGTTATGGGCATGTTGGGGCCTTGTGCTACTGCAGGCAGGAAGAACTGCTATAGGGTAGGGCAAGGGCCTGTTGGCCGATGCCTCTGTGTAATTAGGCCATGGGCCAGTGCCGTAATGTGTGTGAGAGAGTGGACGTGAGATGAATATCAGTTAGGCATTTTTGGGCAGCAGTTACCTGTGAGTGTATGTGTGAGTTATCCATTGGAGGCATGAATTTAGGTAAAGTCAAGTAAGGGTATGTTAGTGGGTTAGAGGGTGTAGCAGTATATTTGGATATTATGGTTAGAGAAGAATAGAAACTGAGAATTTGAACTCGGATATCTAGTATAGGCAATACCTAGATAGGTAATGAGAAATTATCTTGAAGTTAGGATAGGTAAATATAAACTTGATAGGTAGGCATTTAAGTATAGGGGCTTGGCCCAAGTATGGGCATTGGGCATAAACTTAGAGTAGGTAATGTACACATATTACATGTATAGGTCAAGGAAAAATACCTATATGTTAGGAATAGGGTAATACCTAATATAGGTAATAGATATGTATATAGATAATGTATCATGGTAAGGAATAACTTAAATAGATTAACTTAACCTAGTTTTTGACTTGGCTGACCAAGGTTGACCAGTTTGACCCAAAAGTCACTCAAATTGACCTAGTTTGACCCGAAAGCCTAGTTTGACCTAGAATTAACCTAGATTACATATCACATACTAGATATCCATGCTTAACACACTTAAAAACACCAATTAACATATATATATATATATATCTCATATTTAGGTTTGTGCGACATTACTTTGGGCCTCGATTCACATTCATTGCTCGGGACAACAGGCGAGTACATTCTCTGATAGTTTTCATTTCTTGATATGTCCTATGATGCATATTTATATTAGTGTTCTATCTTGATTCCGATACGATGGACACACAGATTAGTATTGTATGGATTCCTTGACTTGAGATACGTAGTCTCATGGCTAACAATTTTTACTGGACTAATGAATTACTCGACTAATGCATCTATTCTGGATTATTAAGATATGTGTCGAGACCTGGATCCATGTGTACTGGTCGGGCGGGAAAATACCTAGGAGACGTGTGAACATACCCTTTCTACCCCATGGTCATACTGGAATAATAACGGCCACACATAGATGTGTATGGTTTGCCAGATATTACCCTCTAGCCGTTCACATGTCAACTTGGTATTTCAAAACACTGGTTTGTAGATACAGATATTCTGGACTTGTTAGTTGTGTACATTGCATGAAAGGTTTTCCTCTTTATTACATATCTGTCTGCCTTTATATTTTCATATTACTCCCCATACACCTATTGCTCTTTATTCACCTGTCTCTTCCATTTGTACCTTGTATCTATAAATTGTTCATCAAGTATTACATTATTATTTACATTTTTATAGTGCTTGTCAATTAATTGGAACTGCTATTTGAGTTGTAATTCGCTCCAATCCTGACTGGATATATCTTTCAGATAGCTTAGACTGTTGTCCTACCTACTATGAGCAGGAGGTATACAAGGGATGCACATAGGAGTCTCAGGACGATCCTGCTCAGTAGTGAGTGCCCTAGAAGTAGCTTAGAGTTCTTAGTATTTCATTTGTATCGGATTGTTCCGAATGTGGGGTTGAGTTTTATTATTATTATTCAGAATATGTATTTATTGTTTTAGACATCTAAACTCATGTTTGCGATGACTTTACTACTATTTCAGTTCAATCTTCTTTATCTTCTATTCTAATATCATGCTCTATCTTCCTTTAGATCTTGTGATTGAGATAATATATTTTATATGTCATATTATTCTTCCGTGCGGAGATGGCATGTTATATTTGATATGGTTAGATGTTAGATATTATAGATGACCTATACAGCGTTCTACCACCAACACTGCAGCATAGTCTAAACGTACCCACGTCCTCGTGCCCCTAAACAGGGTGCAGGTCGTGACACATCCATTTGGAGATCGCTTATCTGGCACTTTAGACATATCTAGCCCAACGAATTACTCATTTCAGCGTTGAAACCGCTGATTGTAGTATTGGATGCGGTCAACCGGTGCATTGGTATCCCCAAAATCTAGAGCAAGCTCTGGGAAATTTTGCTGAGGGAAGAGTCATGGTCGATGTGGATGAGATCGACCTTAAAGGTACCAATGTATCATGTATAGTACAGGGGCCTATTATGCCGGTTATTCTTCAGCAACATGTCTTGCTAGGTGAAGGTGATGTTTGGGATCGTCTCGACCACATTGTGGCAATGTGGGCAAGCGGTCGGATCTTCCTTAGTAACTGGACCTGGCTGAGGAAGGAATCAACATTTTGTAACGCCTCGCTGAGGGCGTCCCGAGTCTCTTTAAAGAGGCGGAGAAGCTCGAAGAGCGACAGTCTGGCTGGAGTATTGGCTAGTTGTGCCAATATATCAAAGCTATAGGGCTTGATTGGTGTAAGCCCCCTCATTTTTGGATCTTATTTTTAATTATTTTATATAGATATTTTAATTTATTAAAGTCAATATTGACTATATTAGTAGTTTACTGTAGCTTTGATTTTGGAAGCACAACAAATATTGTTTTCTCAAATCCAGTTCCATATTTGAATTCTAGACTCGTCCACCTTGAGTTTGATATATCATGTCCCATCCAATTTTGCTTTTCAACATTTCTTTGACTTTGCGCAATTTCGGGCCAACTTAGGCCAATTTGAGCTATTGACGTAATTTTAAGCCAACTTCCAATTTGATTTTTGGACTTGACATAGATCGAAATCGTATGACCCAATATATGATTTTGATCCATTTTGAGTCTACAATGCACATGCCTAGGGTATACCATCCAATCGAGTTTTTATGTGCTACTTATTTGCAAATGGCACATAAGACTCATTAATTTGGGTCCAATTTGACTAGTAATGCTACTCGGATCCTAACCTAGTCAACCCTACTAGTTAGAGCCTAACTAGGAGTACCAAAACCAAGTATACATATATTTAAGAGAATTTTAGAGGTTTAATTGCAGCCATATGTAATATTCCCTTATATATTTGGCTTCGTCAAACATCTAACCAAAATAGGAAACCTATTAATAATAGTATGATTTGGAGCACCAAATCCTATCCAAATTAGATCATACCAAAGACCATGCACTAAATAAATATATACCTATCAAACCCTAATCATCTCCCTCTCTCACACCGCCACTACTCCACAAATCCCCCCAAACCTAGCGGCCATCACTCCAAACTCGAAACCCTAGCCGACCCCCTTTCTTTACAAAATATAATTTCTCCTCGATTTCTGTGCCAACCACCACCAGTTGGACATCCCTATAAACATCCCCTTCCACCCTAGCAACTGTAGGAGCAATCTTGCGGCCGTTAGAGAGGTGCACGACGCGCTACTTGGGCCGAAACTCCATCGAATCGAAGTCTAAAACGTCACAGCAGGTTAGTCGACTTATAGATGATGTTTCATCTACTTTTTCTCATCCGTTTCTCCTCAAACCAAATCTTAGAGTTACCTTTGTATGTCTATTCCAACCTCTGATTGTCGGATCTCCTAGTTCCAAGCGGTTTGTCCGTGGCGTTGATTCTACGACAGGGTATTCAGAACTGACGAATTCTGTTACGGGCCACTTTTCGCCTATCTAAGGTCAGTTTCTAACCTTTCTATATTTTTATTCAGAATCTTGACGTCGATACCTTTCCGATGCATATCTGAAAGTTAGCATCCGTTTGCTATTTTTAAAAATTCATGACATTTGTCGTGTCACCGAACTCCGAAAAATTCTGTTTTCCTTGTGTCCAAAAGTGTCAAAACTCCATGAATCCATATTAAACTTTATGTTGTGCAAGGTTTAACATTATAAGTACTATTTTAACTAATTTTTGGGATTTTTACAGAATTTATTAATTTTATTTTAATCGTAGTTTCGGGACTAAATTAAAGGGTCGAATTGAGGAAGTCATATATGACATTGACATAAGACCTCTTGTGAAAGGGTTCTCCTATTGAAAATATAATTATAGCAATATATAAGTATTTATAGATAAATTTCATTAAATATATTATTTTATTATAATTGTAAAGTATTTACGAGGGGTTTTGTTACCTATATGTACATATATAATAGATGCAGTATCGTAACAACGTTATGGCAACTAGGAGGCGTAGATGCTCATATAATTTATATATGGTGTGTGATATAAAATATTAAATATAGTTTATTATTATAGGTGAACTTGGAAGGATCGACAAGGACACCGGAGTTGGATAGGCTTACCCGCAGACAGCAGTTACAGGCAAGCGTGCTTTGCATTCGTTACAGATTATTCTTTTCTGTTTTGTTATACTTTTTGATTAGCATTACATGACGTAGGACGTTGATACTTAGTGTCCATTTATAGATGGGTACCGATGTCATGATAGTGACATCGAGTATTGACATTAGGCATTACGTACATACTGATGTGTCCATTGACACAATTGACCACAGGATACTGACACATTCATGATGCGAGGTTTACATGACTATTTGTGGTATTGACCTCGTGTTAGCATTCTAGATTTTTTTTATCAGTATTGCTTTTACTTTCAAGATAACTTTACAGACTTGTTATTGCTAGATTCTAGACATAGAGATTAGGGAGAACTTGACTACAATATCAGACCTATTGTCGTGTGGCCCATTGTTTAGTGACCTTTATCTCTGTAGCAGAGTAAGGGATTATCACTGTCGATAATTGATTGTCCTTGGCGCCATAACACAGTTACTGTGGACAATACCCTGCTGAGGTGCGAGTGAGCCTTAGTGGAAGGGGTCTGGTATTCTAGAAAAGTATCTCACTTGCATAGCACATAGACGGATACAGTAGATTGCTTTAGTTCATATTTTTATTTTTGTACCTTGGCATGTATATTATGCACCTTGCGAGTCCTCTGAGGACCTGGCTATTTCCCAGGCTTAGACGAAGCTGAAGACTACCCGGAGCTTTACGGTTTGGGAGCTGAGACCGGAGGCATATCGGCACAGGAGGACGAGATAGTGCCATAGGATTTTTCGTGATCATGTTATCATCATTTAGTCTTGCTACATTATTTTCTTTTCTTTTCATCAGACTTGTAGTTGATTTGTACTTTGTTTCTATTTCTGTGGTTTCGGAATATTTTACCCGCAGAGACATTATTACTTTTATTGCTGGATATTTGAGACATTTCCTTATTTATTATTGATCTCTTTGTGGACTCTGTAGATGTGATTAGATGTATATACCTGTGGACTGTATTATATTCTTGGTGTTATCATGATTTACAGCTTAAGTATTTTGCTAGTGGGCTTGTTGTGTAGCTTGGCCCATTGATGAAATGCTGCTGGCATGTATTCGTATACCTGGTCCTACGTATTTTGGGACTGGGGCATTATAATTGGCCCCACCGTTGAGTCTTTCCTCAGAGGTTTATCAAAGCGAACCTCCTTCTGCTTCTGCTTATCTATTGCATGAGGTTGAGATGGACCTGCTTCCGAAGTATCGGATGTAGTGGCAGCAGCAGGTGGAGGTACTTCTTCTTCTAGAGCCTGATTGGCTTCTGGCTGGTAAGTTTGACCAGAACGAGTGCCAACCAAGGCTTCATCGGTCGAGACAGACACCATTCAACATGACTTGGATTTCTTTCCTTTGACAGAGCACGTCGTAGGCAACATCATGTCTGGGGCAAGATCAGGATGGACCCACATAACTTCGCCTCGCGGTATTGTAAATGGGATCAGGTCCTAAGCATTATCATAGGCTGGTGGAAGGTTAACAACTTCCATTATCATCTTGGGGATCGGGACGACACCGTCTTGGGATTCCGTCTTCGGGAAGCTGCCAAATTGGAGGGTCATCATATTGGTAGTGACCGTCTTGTCCTCGTAGTCGAGCGAGAGGACCTTGGCATCAATGAGCCTTTGGATTTGCTTCTTCAACATGTAATGTCACGTGTCGAATGATGGACGTACAAGTGGTAGTAACAATACTTAGGATTGTCCACCTTGTCTACTTCATCTGGACGCTTGGGAGGTGGGAGTTGCAGCTTCTCACCCTTTATTAATATATTGAAGAGCTCTAGCACATCTTCATTGTTGAACGAATAATTCTTCTTTTGTCTCGGTGCCTCTGTCGACTTTTGGCTCACAGTCGCTGAACCCTTGGAAATATTGAGAGTTAGGGCTTGTTTTCCCGTTCCATCTTTGCTAGTGTTGCCAGATGGGCGTTTCCTTCTGTCTTCGAGTGTAGGGAAGTTCACCCCTAGCAAGCGTGCGTCACGGGCATTCCTTTCAGCAAACGTCCATTCCGTGCAATGAGGAGGGTTGTGCCAGAGTTTGATTGGGGGAAGCATATTTTTGTGGTACGAATCCATTATCACAAGCTCAGGCACACCAGGTAGAAGCCTCAAGGCCGCTTGGCGGAAGCGCTCGATGTAGGCACGAATGGGCTCATTTTTCTTTTGGACAATGTCCATGAGAGCAGACATTATCATGTCCATCCATCCTTTGTAGAATCATGAGAGGAAGAGATGCTTCAAATTGTCGAATGACGAGATACAGTTGTCGAGGAGACTACAGAACCACTCATAAGCCACCTCCTGTAATGCTCCAATGAATAAGCTTGTAAGAAGGGAGACATTTCTTGGCAAGTAACCCGTCACACAGGTGAAGTACGTCAGGTATCGACGGGAAGATTCTTTCCATCGAATGGTGTTAACGTTTATGATTTGTACTTAGGATGGTATACCACATTATCCCATGGTGGGGGATATAGTTGTCGGATCCCCAATTTTTAGAGTGACTCGCGGTTGTCTTCGGTGTCAAAGCGAGCGTATAGATCCTTGAGATCCAGCTGTATGTCCTTCCATATTGGCGGACTAGATGACCGTGGAAGCGCATGGTTCTCAACATGGGTGGCACATGAGAAGGTCTATTAGATTTCTCCTTTGTCCCCGGGTCTTGATTTGCGGGAGCAGGGACACGACGCACCAACCTATCTTTGATTTCCAAGACCATAAAGGTCAAGGCATGGATTCAGTCAATGTATTGAGGCCTGTTTTGAGGGCCTCTATGCGATGCAGATGGTTTGGCCCTTCGTTGCTCCCCGTATTGTCACCCCTGTCATGTAAACTGACATTAGGTGGTGAGAAGTAAATGGTACTGTAGACCTTTCGCTTTTTGCCTCGGATTCTTGGGTTTCACCCTCCCGAGGAAAGACCAACAAGTTGTGATCATCTTCCAATTCTAAGTAGTAGCTATCCCTAAGTTGATGGTAGTTCGTGCTTGGAGAGGCATCTGTGTCTGTCACATACAAACTCTCGTCTGGTTGGAACGACGGGTTGTTTTGGAATATTGGGGGTCTGTTACCCCTAGCTTGTACTGTCGATGAAGCGACAGTTCCCTCCGACGAGGACTTGGCCTGGGACCGAGTGTGTTAGAACACACCCGTGTTGGGCACCACCAGCTTGCTGCTTTGAGGTCAGCTTTTGAACTTGGATGCACTAGCCGAGATGGGAGGATTTTTAGAAGTCTTCTTGGGAGAGGTGAGTTCCATGTAGCATTGCGCAGGGCAATCAGAAAGGAGTACGACCATCTTAATTTCGAGAACGAAATTTTTCTAAGGAGGGTAGACTTGTAACACCCACTTTTCTAAAATGAGGGTAATTTTGAACTTTTGTAATTATAATTATTTAATAAGAAGATTTAAATCATGTTATGATTTTTAGTGATTTTTAATTAATTTAAAACTATTTAAATCTATGAATTGTGATTTTGATGTGTTACTAGTGAAACCCTAGAGATTACTTGACCTACAGCCTAACCAAGACCAAGGAGACCTAACCATGTGATTAGGATGACTAATTATCAATTTTGGCCTAAGGGTATTTTGGTCATTTTTGGACTTTTAGTGAAAATAAATTTTGATTAATTAATATTGTGCTAATTGAATTGTTAGAGACTAACCTAGAAGTTAACCTAATCTAGATGTTAACCATGAGCCTAGATATTAGATTAGAAGCTTCCATCATGACAAGGTAAAGAATATCTAGATATTAAGTTGAGGTTAGATATTTGTTAAGGTAGATATTTTAGCTTGGGCCCTTAGCTTAAGGCCTAGAATTAAACTAGCTAGAGGCCTTTAAACCTCAAGAAACATAACCCTAACCCTAGAAATAATCCTTGGCTGCCATCAAAGGGGCCCCCCCTCTATATAAACATCTCTTCATCACACCTTGCCTCTTTTTATAGCCTCTCAAAACCCTAATTAGTGTTCTTTCCCAAATTCATCCTTTTTGCTGAAATCAACTCCAAATTGAGCCAAATCAATTGCATCACCCTCCTCTACAGTTTAGAAGACCATTGGAGGCTAGCTAGCAAGGTTTTGTAGCTCATTGGGCCATAGCACTTGGAGAAGGACACCTTCCTTATGGCTTTTCATTGAGATCTAACTCTCAATAGGTAATTAGCCCTAAACCCCTTTAAATTCCTGATTTCACTTCATAGATGCATGCATCTAGGCAGCATAGATATATAGACCAAGTTTGGTAGAAATTCGTGTCCATTTGATATGTATATCGGACACGTATCGGTGTGTATATTAAAGTGTTTGATAAAATGCCTATGTGAACTTTTTGTTCTCCTTTTTCAAAACTAATTTCATATTTGGAATGCCCTATATGTATGATTTGTATTTCTGTATGACTGAGCACATTTCTGTGTCGAACCTGTGCACAATGACCACGCACTGTGTCCTGCTACCCGAGACTGATTTTTCTTTCGAATGGACACGTAGACTCGTGCCACTTGGCACGAGGGTAGGGCCACTCACTGACACGACACCCAAGAAATTTGACACAATTTTATCGAGTGGATCTCGAGATATCCTACTCGTACTGGCCATACACAGACTGCACAGTCGAGATTTTAGGCTCTGATACTCACTTCGTGTCCTGTCCTGACACGACGAGGACATGAATCAGGGTGTCCACACTCGAGCCCTAGACCCCCTCTAGATTGGGACACGTGCACGTGACCTATTGTGTCATGTGCCGTGTCCTAGACTAGTTGGCATGGCAGAACGATGATTACTTTTGCACTGTGCATTGTCACTTGGTTTCTATTATTTTGACACTATTTTTAGGACACAATGTGGACACACACTGGACACAGTGATCACTAACATGTTGACACTTGTATACAAATGTTTTACCCCATGTTTTCGAATGTATTTTGATAAATATCTGTATGTATCAGTGGGTTGTTGCTGAAATGAGATTCCTGAGTTTTCAAGAGTTTTCAAATTAATTGATTAGTAGGTTTTGATTCTTAATACCCATGTGATTCCAGATTTCAAAATGTGTGTGTATATATATATATATATACATATATATATATATATATATATATATATATATATATTTATATATATATATATATATATATATATATATATATATATATATATATATATATATATATATATATATATATATATATATATGGTTACAGTTGAGTTTTGTAACTGAGTTGGGTTTACTTTGAAAACTGAGAATATTGGGGGTTTGTTTTAAAACTGAAACCTGAGTTTTGTTGATTTCAAATTCACTTTTCTGAGATTGTAATAAACTGATGGTGAATGATCTCTTGGATTTCGAGGTTTTATATCTATAGGTTAACATGTATGTGTATGTATATACCTATGTATTAATAAATATATGTAAGTATGATGAATATAAATGCATGTATGTATGTATGTATATATATGTATATGTTGATATAAATAGATGATGTATATGATGTGTGAATGAATGAGATGTTGTGAGCCTATATTGTATATAGGTTTTGTTTATAGGCCTTGTGTATATGGTTTACCTATTAGGCTTGTATATAGAGTAACCTATAGGCTATGTGATATGTAATATGGGCTATAGGCCATGTACTTGGTAGTATAGTCTTGGTTTAGATATATGTGTATGTATATGATATACATATATTCCTAGACATTGGTTAGGACTAAGATTGACTAACCTAGACTAGACTTGACTAGACTTGGACTTGTTGACCATAGTATGACTTCATGTTGACCATAGTTGACCAAGAGTTGACTTTGACCCAGAATGACCTAGAATTGACTAACCTATACTAGTTGACCATTGTTGACCAAACCTTATATAGTTTGACCATAGTTGACTATAGTTGACCTAGTTTGACTGTATAGTTGACCAGAGTTTACCAAGAGTTGACTTTGGCCTAGATTGACCTAGAATCATATAGAATGCATTGTAAACTTTATTTTTACCATTGTGGATACATTGTGACCTGTGTTGCTCTAAATAGGACTCAGTTACTCTAATTTGGCCATCTTTTCTCATCAACTATACGGGATATCAGGTGAGTACATTCTCTGATCGTTTCATACTTGTCAGGATTTATATTCTTGCTCTAGAATACTTTACTTGTTGCTGTCACGTTATCATCACGAATTGGTACTATATGGATCTTTTCATGAGATATTATCCCCCTTAGTGGGCACATCGGGGACTTCATGTCATGTGTTTCATGTACATCATGTATTCTTTGCTCTTGCATTATTTATGTACTCTCATGTGCACTCATGTACGCTCATGTGCTCTCATGTACTCTCATATGATCTCATGTACGGCTATGTTTCCCCTTGTGATTCATGTGTAACTAAACTATCATGTACGCAACATAACTTGACTAGATCTTCGTGTATTGATTGGGGGTGGGGGTGAGTATAAATGGTTATGTGATCTCTCCCATCATGTGCAGCCCTGTTACTTATTCATGTGAAATTGTGTTATTCATGTGCAATACAGCTTTCATGTGCAACTATGTTATTTATGTGTAACTCAGATTATTCATGTGCAAACCCAAGCCGATTATAAACCATCTTGTGCTCTAAATCACTAGTCACTTACAGTTCTTTACTTATAGTAGATATTTCCAGTTACAGTTATCCCTCTCTTACTTTCATGTATATTTCTTTCAGCTCATGTATCTTACTCTATTGCTTGCTTTATATTTTCTGCCATGAAATGAACTATTTGAGAGATATATGCTCGTTCCAGTCCTGACTGGACCTGTTAAAAATATTACAGAGGATGAGGAGGAGTTCTGTCCTACCTACTATGGAGAAGGATTAGATGACACTTGCAACCTGGACCCCCTGGTGGTTTAGGCAGCTGCTGAGGATGTTACCATTGTCTAGATTAGATAGCTAGACTGTTTATCTTATTTTCTTTATGTCATTTGTGTTTGTGGATTCAGAATTTGTATTATTTAGAGATACTGAGACTTTATGTTGTTAACTTGGATTTATTTCCCTTCTGTTATATCTTCGTTTGAGGATTTCATTATCTATCATATCGTGTTATTTCCATCTTTAGACTTGTGATTGAGTTGTACCTTCTGTGATTTGGCCTCTGTTTGGAGAGTATATCATATTATGGTTAGTTGAGATCATGACCTAGAACAGCGTTCTACCACCGACACTACGGCGTAGGCTGGACGTACCCACTTCTCGTGCCCCTACACTGGGTGCGGGTCGTGACAGGGTGAGTTCCATGTACCATTGTACGGGGCAATCAGAAGCTCATCTTTATCTTCTAACGGCAACCTCTTGCCGAGTCATTGTCGAACAGGTTCTAACGGTCACAGCCGTTGAATGACTGACTACCTTCTTGGAGGAGATACTGCTGTTTGGTTACATCACTGGTTGATGATTATGTTAGTGCAAGTATGCCCTGAAGTAGGCACACTATGCGTAACAGAGGTATCTTCTGCCTTACGTTTGTGAGAAATTATATCACGTAAGTCACAGAAAAAGGTATTCACATCTACGTTCACTTCACGCGCATAGCAAGCCGTGCGCATGCGCATAATTATGATGAATGCGCTCCTCGACTCAATCCCTACGCATGATGTATGCTTAGGTCATGAGTAGAGGATTGCTTGTGAGACAGACCCACTTTACGTTAGCAGCCACACTGCTCACATGAGTCTGTCACCACACTGTTCGCCCCTTGGCTTGGTTTCTGCACGTGAGCACCCAAGTGTTAGGAAAATTTAAAAATTGTCTCATTCTAGGTACAGGAGTACCTGAATCAGTTCTATACAACTTAACGTCGGCTGCACGCATTACTGTCAATGCATACTTTTGGCTAGTTGTTGGCGTAGCACGTTAATCACACAGGGCGCGTGCTGCCTTGGACTTCTTCGTACTAGCCTTAGAAGGCGTGTAGTATTCAGAATCCAACTTATCCTTGCCAGGGGGCAAGAAATTCTGTTAAAGATAGAGTGTCTTCCTTGCGCAGTGGGCTTCATGCACAGATGAGATGCTGTGCTTTTCCTCTTTCGTTGCTTCTTAGTCTGGCATGGAGCCTTGGAGTGGCAGCCTCTGTCATATATCTCAGCAACTGGATTCGTCTAAGGGACCGCAGCAGTAGCGAGTGCATGCGCGTAGAGTGCGCCTGAGTTCTGAGAAGCTTGGGATGCCTCCCCTTTGTAGGAACAAAATGTAAAGCAATATACTCTATAGGGGGGTGAATAGAGTAGGCAGCAAAATATTAGCTATTAAAAAAATATTAGCAGCAAGATCACAAAAATATAGTGTAAAACCCCTCAAATTAAATTTTTGTTTTTTTTATTTTTTTATTTTATTTTTATTAAATTGTTATTTTAACTAGTAATTAATTAATGTTGATGATATATAGTAACATATATATATAAATATATATGTATATAAATATGTGGCTATATTCAACTGTGGATGTGTGGTAATGTGTAAACCTAATTAAAACTCTAGATAACTTAACCTTTAACCCAAGTTTAGTCCTAACCCTAATCTATTTTTAGTCTCTATTTTAATTAAGAAATAAATTCACATGTTTATATAAATATAATGCTTGAATTACTTAACCAACCCTTAACCCATTCCCTACCCATTGATTTTCGGTTACCACAAAGTGTGGATCTCATGAAACCGAATGATAACCTCTCCTTCCCTTCCATTTTTTTGGCCACACCACAACTTCTTCCCCCTCCATTTTTCCGGCTACCCGAGAACTCCCCTTCCCTCCTATCCCGGCCGGCGTGCATTCAGCGAGGAGATCACCTCGTCCTCGGAGTTCAGGCCATCTTCGGCAGCGCCATCACCTCCGTAGCGTAGCCCCGACTCCCTGCAGTCGGCAGGTACGATCTCGAGCCTCCACGTGGCTTTGTCACGAGGATATCGCCCTACAAAACCTAGAGCATTAATTTCTATATTCTCTTTTCCTGCAAATAGTCATTGATTAATAATTTGTGTAGGGAAGAAATAATGATTTTAATTAGTATTATTAATGTTTAATGATTGTTAATTTAGCGTAGAATCAGAAATAAATTGTAGAGAAATTGTTGTGAATTATTATGATTTTATCCATATTAATTCGTGAATGTGAAGTAATTATTTGGTATGATTATGGCTGTGTAATTAATTAAGTAAGGATAAATTGATAGTAATTTGTACCTAAATTATTAGCCTATTGATTAGAGACATTAGTATAGATTCTATATTAATTGTATCAGATTTTTATACAAATTATTCGTATTTATTAAGTATTTTAACTGATGTCAATAATGCAGTTTTTGTGTAAAGTTCCACAGAATTATATATGCTGTTTTTTATTTTTAGAATTTACTCCATTAGGAATCACTCATTATGATCTATACATAAATTGTGGGTAATTATGTAATCTAATTACTGTTAAATTTTCAAGATTTAATAAATAGTTTAGATATTTTATTTATATTTTAAACTGTGAATTACTGATTCTAAATGACTGTTTATTTACACTGTTTTGGATTTTTATTAATTAATTCATTAAGAATTAATTAATGAGTTTTATACAAAACTGAGAGATAATAATTATACCTATTTACTGTAAATTTTCAAAATAGAATAATTATGTTCGGTATTTATTTGGCATTAAACCAGAGTTAAATATATTTGATTATGTAATTAGTTCAATACTAGTTTTAATTTATAATAAATATAAATTATTATTGGTAATGCTCATAAATGTAAAGTCACTGTTGGAAATGTTATTTTCTGTGATTTATGATTTTTCCCAATTTATTAGTGAATTTTTAACATTTAATTCTAATTGCAATAGCTAAAATAGTGATTTTTATATATTAGTAGTTAAATGTTTTATTTACTTATAAATTAGGTAAATAATATTAAAAATATTATTTACAGTATAATTTCATGGAAAAGTGTTTTTTTTTTACCAAATTTAGACTTGTCATTATTTATTAACTAGTATTTATCATTAATGGGAATTTGTGAATGCATGTGTTTCCTAATTGTTTAACTAATTAGTTATAAGTAATTTATTAATTATTAAATTATTAATTGTATTAATAATTTCAGAATATAAAGTATAATAATAAGTGCTTCATACTTATTATTGTATGATATTATTCATATTTATTAGTAATGATTAGTTAGTAGTAATGGTTTGATATTAATTATCAATTAAATGTATAGTTAATTTGGGTAAATAGTATTGAATTAGGGTTAATGTTATTGTAGGATTATTCATTTCTCGGAACTTGGACTCGATACCAGACTCGGATTTTTAGCTATTGGACACAGGCAAGTACACCTTGCTTGACTTTACTATGCAGTATTACATTTGACCAGTTATTACAGTTGTGTGCACTCGTCACCATTTATGACTACCCTGTGAATAGTTAGTATAACTTGACACGTCTCAGACACGCATCACAAATGAGTGAGTTGAGTGCGGAGATTTTGTGTTGATTGGCCATTAACATGTGATCTTGAGTTGTAGCAGTGGTTAGTTACATTATATGTATATTACCGTCTTGCATATTATTTGTACCGTGTATACGGTATAGGTATTCATTGGGTCGGGAGAGTCTACTAGTGGTGTATGAGAATTCTGTTTCCAATGTACGCTGGATGCTCGTAGCCCCTCGTTCTCAAACCGTAGAACGCTTGGTGGACGTTTCTTCTTCTTCTCCCCCTCTCATATGCCACTAGAGATGTCTCAAAATGTATTTACACTTAGATGGTTAGAACACCTTAAATTGTGTACTACGTATTTCCTGTCCTTGTTTGGTTAAGGAATTACTTAGTAACATATTTATTTAGTTACTTTTACTTTACTGCTCAGTATTATCTTGCATGTCATTTTTCCTGTGTATTTGTTATGTCCCTCTGAGGACCTGGTATTTTTTCCAGAGCTTGACGAGGATTCCTACCCGACTGATTACGGAGTAGCTGGATTAGACGACGACCTTGAGGTGGAGCCACAGCCTTGATCCTTTGGAGGCTAGCTTTATCTTCTGATGTGGGTTCATTTCCTGTATTCAGTTATTTTCTACATTCTATTTCATTTCATTCCAGATGTACTGTGCAGTGTTTGGTCTTTCTTTTGACATTTATTGTGACTCTGGAGACTCTCTTTGCAGTTGTCTATTATTTTTTTCATGGATGAGACTAGATATTACCTGCCTGTGTTGTTATTATTTTTAGTTTTACTTTCAGCGTACTACGACTAGTCATAGTCCATTAAATTGGGTTAACTATGTCTGATCGTACAGCTGGCATGCCACGTGTTCCCGATCCGATTATTTGGAACTGGGGCGTGACATGTTTTAGTGGTGGCCCATGCAGGTCTCCAAATTTGTTTGGTTACGTTACTGTACCAGACAAGCCTGCAAATTAGGTTTAGAATATAGGGTCTCATCCATACTTGATTATATCATTCTTGATTATCCTTGAACAAAATCCTTTGCATCTCGTTGTTTCCATCCTATTCTCAATTCCTTCTATCTTATCTCTGCAGAATCATGAATTTGAGGAGTGGACGTACCGCTGCCGGTGGAGACAACCAGTCATCTGGTACGGATGAACAGTCTGTAAGGGTAGTTCCAACTCACCCTTTGCTTCCAGGGCAGACGTCTCAGCCAGTTGGTGCATAACCGACTGGGGTACCACCTCCTCCCCCGCAGAACCCTCAGATACCATTTGGAGTGCCCCCGGCTGTGCCACAAGACAGTCAGGCACAGATGTTTCAGTTTATGCACATGATGATGCAAGAACAGAGGCAAGAAGCAGCTGAGCAGAGGCGGGAAGCTGCTGAGATGAGGCAGGGATTCCTGGCAGCTATAGAGAGGATGACAGCACCAGCACCTGCACCAGCTCCGACACAAGCTCCTGCTAGACCAGCGCGGGTAGGTTCAGTGAAGGACTACGTGCAGATGGACCCCAAACCTTACAAAGGGAATGAGACTCCGGAGGAGACCACTAATTGGATCGCCAGCACCAAGAAGAAATTGCAGGCATCTCAGTTGCCAGAAGATTTATGGATGACTGGCGTAAGAACTCAGCTGGAGGGGAATGCCCATCACTGGTGGGATTCTATGGAGCGTCAGTTGGGTACCCGTCAGTCGTGGGAACAGTTTCTGGAGTTCTTCGATAAGAAGTACTTTCCTACTACTGTGAAGAATGCTTTATACAACCAGTTCCTGCACCTGGAGCAGGGAAACAAGACAGTGGATGAGTACGACTCGGAGTTTAGTCGTCTCAGCAAATATGGGGAGGTGCTGATCCCCACCGATCTGGAGAAAGCTAAGAGGTTCCATAACGGACTGAGACAAGAGTTACAACAATTTACCAGCACTCAGTCCCGAGTCTCTTATTCTGAGGTGCTGACGGAGGCCAGAATCCAAGAGTCAATTGTCAAGGGAAGGCAGCACCAGCAGAGGAGCCAGCAAGTACAGCAGAAGACGCAGCAAGGAGGTCATATTCGGCGACCTATGGAACATCAGTCGCATCAGAGGACTGGACCCTACCAGTCGAAGGAGCTTCCAACTTGCCATTACTGTGGCAAGAAGGGACACTTGGAGAGAGAGTGCAGAAGGAGACTGGGTACTTATTTAGCCTGTGGATCGGGCCAGCATCAGGCTCGAGATTGCCCGGTTCGGGGAGCTATTGTGCCAGCAGAAGGACAGAAGCCACCAGCATCAGAAGGTCAGCAGAGAGGACCTATACTCCCTTCCCAGTCAGCACAGTTTGAGAAGGCCAAGCAGCAGGCAGGAAACAAGAAGTAGGGTCAGATCTTTGCTCTCACTCAGGGAGACGAAGAAGCAGTAGGAGAGGCTATCACAGGTACTATCTTAGTAGGTTCATTGCCTGCTACAGTATTATTTGATTCTGGTGCTACCCTGTCTTTCATATCATCTAGATTTGTAGCTGTGCATAGGATAGCTACTTCTACTATGCCTAAGAGTTGGAATATTATTACTGGTGGAGGTTTAGTACCTGTAAATAGTTCATGTAGAGCCTGTTCGGTAGTTATTTGTGGCAGGGAGATGAGAGCTCGACTTTTGGTATTTTCTATGCCAACTTATGACGTAGTGCTGGGTATGGATTGGCTTAGTCAATATCATGCGATATTGGACTGCCACAAGGGTTGTGCTATATTTAGACCGCCAGGCCAGCCGGAGTTTGAATTTCAGAGAGGAAGCATTGAGAAGGGAGTCTCTCAGTATCAGGAAGCCTGCATGGCGATGGAGGTGGCCCCGCCACCGATTATTAATGAGTTTTCTGATGTCTTTCCTGATGATCTGTCGGGACTACCACCCGACAGAGAGGTTGAGTTCACCATTGAGCTCATACCAGGAGCGGCACCAATCTCTTCAAATGTCTATCGATTGGCGAAGAAGGAGCTGGATGAAATGAAGGTACAGTTGCAGGAGTTACAAGACAAAGGATTTATCAGACCAAGTGCATCACCATGGGGAGCCCCAGTCTTGTTTGTGCCAAAGAAAGATGGAACAGTTCGCATGTGTATTGATTATAGGGCTCTTAATGCTGTGACAATCAAGAACAAGTATCCCCTGCCCAGAATTGATGATCTATTTGACCAGCTGACAGGAGCACAGGTATTCTCGAAGATTGATCTGAGGTCGGGATACCATCAAGTGAAGGTTCGGAAAGAAGACATCCAGAAGACGGCATTCAGGACTCGGTATGGTCATTACGAGTTCTTAGTAATGCCCTTTGGTTTGACTAATGCACCTGCTGTGTTCATGAATTTAATGAACAGAGTATTCCATGAATATCTTGACAAATTTGTCGTAGTATTTATCGACGAAATTTTGGTGTATTCAAAGAACCATGAAGAGCATGAGGATCACTTGAGGAAGGTGCTGGAGGTCTTGAGGCATCAGAAGTTATATACAAAGCTGAGTAAGTGTGAATTTCTGCTAGATCATGTTTATTTCTTGGACATGTTATCTCAGGGAAAGGCATAGAAGTGGATCCGACGAAGATATCAGCAGTAGAGTCGTGGCCAACTCCAACCGATGTTTCAGAGGTACGAAGTTTTCTAGGGCTTACCGGATATTACCGGAGGTTCGTAGAGAATTTTGCAAGAATTGCGGAGCCCATGACCAAGTTGACCCGCAAGGATCAGAAGTTCGAATGGACAGAAGAATGCCAAGCTGCCTTTGATGAATTGAAGAGGCGCCTTACTACTGCACCAGTTTTGACCATTCCATCAGGACCAGGAGGTTTTGTCATCTATAGCGATGCATCCGGAAAGGGATTAGGATGCGTCTTGATGCAACATGGGAAGGTAGTGGCATATGGTTCTCGGCAGTTGAGGACCCATGAGAAGAATTATCCCACGCACGACTTAGAGCTTGCGGCGGTGATATTTGCCCTAAAGCTTTGGAGACATTATCTGTATGGAGAAACGGTGGAGGTATATACAGATCATAAGAGCCTCAAGTATGTCCTTACTCAGAAAGATTTAAATTTGAGGCAGAGGCGTTGGCTTGAGTTGATGGCAGATTTTGATATAGAGTTACAGTACCATCCAGGGAAGGCTAATTCAGTAGCAGATGCATTGAGCCGGAAACCTATGGCGCACTTCTTGACATCACAAAAGGAGTTGCTATACGATTTGGAGAAGATGGGCATTGAAGTTGTTAGACCTGGAGGAGTTGCGTAGATGATGAATATTCAGGTTCAGTCTTCATTAGTAGAGAGGATCAAGGCGACTTTGCCCACAGATGCCAGATATCAGAAGCTTCGACAGAGGACAGAGCAGGGACTGCAGACTGGATTGAGGATTCATGAAGACGGGACCTTGAGGTGTGGAGATTGCCTCTATGTTCCTAATGGTGAGATCAGGCAGGAGCTGATGGCAGAGGCTCATAGCTCGATTTATTCTATTCATCCAGGAGGTACGAAGATGTACAGGGACCTGAGACAGCACTACTGGTGGCATAGAATGAAATGTGAGATAGCACGTTTCGTGGCAAAGTGTTTGGTGTGTCAGCAAGTCAAAGCTGAACATCAGAGATCCACAGGATTGTTGCAACCACTTCCGATACCTGAGTGGAAGTGGGAGCACATCACTATGGATTTCGTTACGGGATTTCCGAGGAGCCCAGCTGGACGAGATGCAGTTTGGGTGATTGTGGACAGATTATCGAAGTCTGCTCATTTCATACCATTTCGAGTGGGGCAATCTACAGAGGTATTGGCAGACTTATATATGAAGGAGATAGTGTGATTACATGGAGTACCAGTCAGTATAGTCTCTGATCGAGATACAAGATTCACATCGTACTTCTGGAAGAGCATGCAGGAAAGTCTGGGCACAAGACTGAAGTTCAGCACAGCTTATCACCCTCAGACGGACGGGCAGTCAGAGCGTACCATTCAGACGTTGGAGGACATGTTGAGAGCTTGCATGTTGGATTTTGGTGGATCCTGGGAGGATCACTTGCACTTGGTAGAATTCTCTTATAACAATAGCTACCAGGCAAGTATACAGATGGCTCCTTTGAAGCATTGTACGGAAGGAAGTGTCGATTACCAGCATGTTGGGGTGATGTAGGCGAGAGACAGATATTGGGACCAGAGTTAGTGACTCATACAGTAGATACAGTCAAGAAGATTCAGGGACATCTTCGAACAGCACAGGACCGGCAGAAGCAGTGGGCAGACACTCATAGGCGACCTCTTGAGTTCAAGGAAGTAGATCATGTGTTCTTGAGAATCTCTCCGACTAGAGGTACAATCAGATTTGGAGTCAGAGGAAAGCTCAGCCCAAGGTACATCGGACCATTCGATGTGTTGGAGAAAGTTGGCGAGGTTGCATACAGATTGGCACTTCTGCAGTCATTGGAAGGCGGCCATGACGTATTTCATGTCTCCCAGTTGAGGAAGTATGTGGCAGACCCTAACCACGTACTAGATCATTCAGAGATCACCGTAGGATCGACCTTGTCCTACGAGGAGCAGCCTGTGGAGATCCTAGACCGCAGAGAGAAGGTGTTGAAGGGGAAGACCATTCGACTAGTCCGAGTTGCGTGGAAACACCATTCTCCGGGCGAATCGACTTGGGAGCGGGAGGATTCTATTCTGGAGCGTTTTCCATACCTTCGTGAGGCGTCTGGTATGATTTAATTCTACAAGTAATCATTCTCTAGAATATGCTTATTTTAGTCTGTAAAAATTTCTTAGGTTTAGAATTGTGTTTTTGTGTGCCAATGTTGTGTGTTAGAACAATTCCCTAGCATTCTATGATTCCAAATTGTTTTAATTTCGAGGACGAAATTTTAATAAGTTGGGTAGAATGTAAAACCCCTCAAATTAAATTTTTGTTTTTTTTATTTTTTTATTTTATTTTTATTAAATTGTTATTTTAACTAGTAATTAATTAATGTTGATGATATATAGTAACATATAAATATAAATATATATGTATATAAATATGTGGCTATATTCAACTGTGGATGTGTGGTAATGTGTAAACCTAATTAAAACTCTAGATAACTTAACCTTTAACCCAAGTTTAGTCCTAACCCTAATCTATTTTTAGTCTCTATTTTAATTAAGAAATAAATTCACATGTTTATATAAATATAATGCTTGAATTACTTAACCAACCCTTAACCCATTCCCTACCCATTGATTTTCGGTTACCACAAAGTATGGATCTCATGAAACCGAATGATAACCTCTCCTTCCCTTCCATTTTTTCGGCCACACCACAACTTCTTCCCCCTCCATTTTTCCGGCTACCCGAGAACTCCCCTTCCCTCCTATCCCGGCCGGCGTGCATTCAGCGAGGAGATCACCTCGTCCTCGGCGTTCAGGCCATCTCCGGCAAGCGCCATCACCTCCGTAGCGTAGCCCCGACTCCCTGCAGTCGGCAGGTACGATCTCGAGCCTCCACGTGGCTTTGTCACGAGGATATCCCCCTACAAAACCTAGAGCATTAATTTCTATATTCTCTTTTCCTGCAAATAGTCATTGATTAATAATTTGTGTAAGGAAGAAATAATGATTTTAATTAGTATTATTAATGTTTAATGATTGTTAATTTAGCGTAGAATCAGAAATAAATTGTAGAGAAATTGTTGTGAATTATTATGATTTTATCCATATTAATTCGTGAATGTGAAGTAATTATTTGGTGTGATTATGGCTGTGTAATTAATTAAGTAAGGATAAATTGATAGTAATTTGTACCTAAATTATTAGCCTATTGATTAGAGACATTAGTATAGATTCTATATTAATTGTATCAGATTTTTATACAAATTATTCGTATTTATTAAGTATTTTAACTGATGTCAATAATGCAGTTTTTGTGTAAAGTTCCACAGAATTATATATGCTGTTTTTGATTTTAGAATTTAATCCATTAGGAATCACTCGTTATGATCTATACATAAATTGTGGGTAATTATGTAATCTAATTACTGTTAAATTTTCAAGATTTAATAAATAGTTTAGATATTTTATTTATATTTTAAACTGTGAATTACTGATTCTAAATGACTGTTTATTTACACTGTTTTGGATTTTTATTAATTAATTCATTAAGAATTAATTAATGAGTTTTATACAAAACTGAGAGATAATAATTATACCTATTTACTGTAAATTTTTCAAAATAGAATAATTATGTTCGGTATTTATTTGGCATTAAACCAGAGTTAAATATATTTGATTATGTAATTAGTTCAATACTAGTTTTAATTTATAATAAATATAAATTATTATTGGTAATGCTCATAAATTTAAAGTCACTGTTGGAAATGTTATTTTCTGTGATTTATGATTTTTTCCAATTTATTAGTGAATTTTTAACATTTAATTCTAATTGCAATAGCTAAAATAGTGATTTTTATATATTAGTAGTTAAATGTTTTATTTACTTATAAATTAGGTAAATAATATTAAAAATATTATTTACAGTAGAATTTCATGGAAAAGTGTTTTTTTTTACCAAATTTAGACTTGTCATTATTTATTAACTAGTATTTATCATTAATGGGAATTTGTGAATGCATGTGTTTCCTAATTGTTTAACTAATTAGTTATAAGTAATTTATTAATTATTAAATTATTAATTGTATTAATAATTTCAGAATATAAAGTATAATAATAAGTGCTTCATACTTATTATTGTATGATATTATTCATATTTATTAGTAATGATTAGTTAGTAGTAATGGTTTGATATTAATTATCAATTAAATGTATAGTTAATTTGGGTAAATAGTAATGAATTAGGGTTAATGTTATTGTAGGATTATTCATTTCTCGGAACTTGGACTCGATACCAGACTCGGATTTTCAGCTATTGGACACAGGCAAGTACACCTTGCTTGACTTTACTATGCAGTATTACATTAGACCAGTTATTACAGTTGTGTGCACTCGTCACCATTTATGACTACCCTGTGAATAGTTAGTATAACTTGACACGTCTCAGACACGCATCACAAATGAGTGAGTTGAGTGCGGAGATTTTGTGTTGATTGGCCATTAACATGTGATCTTGAGTTGTAGCAGTGGTTAGTTACATTATATGTATATTACCGTCTTGCATATTATTTGTACCGTGTATACGGTACAGGTATTCATTGGGTCGGGAGAGTCTACTAGTGGTGTATGAGAATTCTGTTTCCAATGTACGCTGGATGCTCGTAGCCCCTCGTTCTCAAACCGTAGAACGCTTGGTGGACGTTTCTTCTTCTTCTCCCCCTCTCATGTGCCACTAGAGATGTCTCAAAATGCATTTACACTTAGATGGTTAGAACACCTTAAATTGTGTACTACGTATTTCCTGTCCTTGTTTGGTTAAGGAATTACTTAGTAACATATTTATTTAGTTACTTTTACTTTACTGCTCAGTATTATCTTGCATGTCATTTTTTCTGTGTATTTGTTATGTCCCTCTGAGGACCTGGTATTTTTTCCAGAGCTTGACGAGGATTCCTACCCGACTGATTACGGTGTAGCTGGATTAGACGACGACCTTGAGGTGGAGCCACAGCCTTGATCCTTTGGAGGCTAGCTTTATCTTCTGATGTGGGTTCATTTCCTGTATTCAGTTATTTTCTACATTCCATTTCATTTCATTCCAGATGTACTGTGCAGTGTTTGGTCTTTCTTTTGACATTTATTGTGACTCTGGAGACTCTTTTTGCAGTTGTCTATTATTTGTTTCATGGATGAGACTAGATATTACCTGCCTGTGTTGTTATTATTTTTAGTTTTACTTCAGCGTACTACGACTAATCATAGTCCATTAAATTGGGTTAACTATGTCTGATCGTACAGCTGGCATGCCACGTGTTCCCGATCCGATTATTTGGAACTGGGGCGTGACATATATCACAATTATAAGTAAGTAAAAGTAAAGTGCAAAGAGCAAACACAAAGACGACGATGTATACTAGTCTCCCTCTTGTGAGGACTAATCCAGTCTAGAGAACTCTATCTCCCAATTGAAATCTACTATGAAAATATTACAAGTTTTTATACAAAGTCCTTGCAACTTCTACAAACACGAGCATTGATCCGAAGTACTCGACCAACTTCAATTGTGAAGTGTCTCACTTCTATCAAGCCTTTTGATTACAATCACTCTGAACTTCGAGATCGTACCGTACTGGCAAATCAACTAGAAAATAGTAACTGGCTTGATATTTGAAATTGAAAGCTTAGTGGGATTTTGGAAGATGGTAGTAATCTCAGGGAGAAGAGATATGAAAGTGAATGAGTGAGTTGAAATGGTAGAATTTCTTCTCTATTTATAGGATTTCCAAAAGGAAGAATTCGGATAGAATTCGGACAAAATTCTATGAGAGAATCTCGTCATATAGTCGTTGCATCCGTAACTATGGGAAGAATGAGTTTAAAAAGCAATATTTATGTAGCCAAATTCGGGGCAAATTTGCCCAGAATTCTCCTGGTCCAGAATGGGTTGATTTTTGGGTTTTGCAACTCAGGTTTTTGGGCTATCGATTATTCAAGCAATTAGGGAGTAGTTTGGGCTTTTCTGATTGGGCTTTGTTTTCAAAATAAAAGGTTATTTTGAAAATATTTCTTGGGTAGCCTATTTGCCAGTACGCATGGTTTATATTGTATTCCTAGACTCAATAAAATGCAAAAATATATTAATAATTAAAATACAGACGCGACGACAAATAAAGCTCCAAGTCTTGAACGGTAGCAGGCACATGCTATCGCAGTTCGTCCAAGTAGCCCTTATATCGAGACAGGATTAGATCAATTATTAAAATTCGATTCGACCATGACCAATGGGCCAACAACCTCCTCTATTTTGATAACTGACAAACCTTGACCAATATAACATATTGGTCTTGATTTGAAAATCTCAAAACGTGTGTTTATATGTTTGGTATTGTACTGTACCGTCTCCTCTTGGCAAATATTATCCTGAAAAAGATGTTACATCCTTTTCTTTCGCGTTGTCACATAGAAAAATAATTGCAAAAAGATAAGCTCCCCCGCAATTTATGATTAAAAAAACAATAAAGAAAAACATAGATAATATAAAGAAAATAATATAAATATCACAGACAGATTATGATTTGAAGCAGTAGCTAAAGATAGTGTTAAACATAAGTGCATACCAAAAGGGATAAGCAATATAAATAAGTACTGAAAGGAAACTGCATAAAATCGAAAAGGAGTTTGGAACAACAAACTCAGCATCCAAAAGTCATATAAAGAAGTACATAAAAGTACTATCTTAGAATGTAGGAACATTTCCAAGAACAAATAGACATAAACAGAGTCTAATAAGATAATGTCTAGACAAAAACTGTAGCGTCTAGATCAAGTCCTCATCTAATCTGAATCATTATCAGCATGAGTAACAACATCACCATGTCCAGAACGTCCAGCACCAGAAGTACCAGCTCCTTAAGATGGATGTGGAGTAGCACCAGAACTACGGTACAAGTCATAGGCGTTACCGAAGTTGAAGTAATGATGAACCGCCTCACCCTCATAGCGATAACCAGAAACAGTAGGATCACTACCAGAATAAGTCATTTTAGTGACGCCTAAAGACGTCGCTAAAACGCCTAAAGTCGTTGCTAAACCAGTTTAGCGACATATTTAGCGATGTCTTTTTCTTGTCGCGGAAACCTTAGTCGCTGTTTGGAAAGACGTCGCTGATCGTCGCCAACATCGACGTTTACCGACGCAAAGATATGTCGTTAATATACCGATGTTTACCGTCGTTTTGCCGATGAAATAGCGACGTTTATGATGTCGCTATACGTCGGTATTTCCTGGAAAAATTATCGACGTTTTTGATGTCGCTATGCGTCGGTATATATTACCGACATTTTGTGATGTCGCTATACGTCAGTATATCCTGGGAAAATGAGGTAAAATCCTGGGATATTTACCGACGTCCACCGACGTTTACCGACGCATACCGACGAAACTGACGTCACTATTCGTCGGTAGCCTGGTAATATATGCCAGTTTAGCGACGTCTACCGACTCAATGTGCCGTCGGAAAGCGTCGGTAAACGTCGGTAGACGTCGCTAAATTTGAAAAAAAATAAAAAAAATAAATTACGATATGCAGTTTTCTCCACAGAATTATTTTCTCCCTGTAGTTTAATCTGAAACATAATACACAAGCACATTTTATCCCTGGGTTCGTCGACCCCTTCGGTGGAACACTCAACACCGGTAAATTAACATCCAAATGAAACAGATAACAACATAAAATAACCAAAGTCCACACAACATATATAAACCAATATCCAAATTATCATGGGTCTACACAACCAATAACAAATGTATCTATGCAACCAACAAACAAGTGTCACAAACAAATAAGTGTCACAAATAAATACAAAGAAAATGAAGTACTCAAACACTCAATACAAACAGTCCTAACTAGGACTACTGGGAATCTGGAGCAGGAGGGGGCGCACCGCGACGAAGGGCCAAGAAAAGCTCATAGTCCTCCTGTGAAATCGACACCGATGAAAGAAGGTAGTGACGTCGGTAGAGTCGGTATCGATAAAAAAGGCAGTGGCGTCGACGGAGTCGACGATGATGAAGGCGCACCCGGAGGACGATAATGCTCCAATGCTACAAGTCGCTGGTGGTATGAATCCATGGTAGATAACATTCTATCACTGCTATCTGCCATCGAATCCTGCACCAATCTCAGCCTCTCGCCCATGGTCATTTGTGATGCCTGCAGATCCTATACGCTGCGCTCCGTCGACGCTTTAAGATCGGTGACGCTCCGCTCTGTCCGCTCAGTCACATTTCGTAGCTCTATAATACTGCGGTCGAGCGCATCCAATCGTGCTCTAAGCGCAGGCTCGTCCGACTGGTGCTGAGACTGGTCCTGAATCCGTCGTAGCAGCTCGTCCCGGAGGGACTCCATCATCTGGTGGACTCGGGCAGACTCCTGGGACGACTGTGGACCATACACACTAGCGGGAGATGTCCTAGAGGACTGGCTCGCAACTAGGGTGCCATAGGATCCCGTACCATAGTACGTACCCCTATGGAGGCCAGCAGCGGCGGTCATCCACAGCTCGTCTGTCGACAGAGCTTGAGTGGGCTGCGAGAAAGTACCGGCCTCTCCCGTAGTAGGGGCACTAGCAGTCACCCGGTCCTGAAGCCTCTGATACTCGGCCTAGAAAGTATGGATAGTACTCTATGATTTCTAATTTCTAATTAATTACTTATTATTACTAACTACATGAATATTTATTTGCATGCATATTTACTATGTTATATTAAAATTAACACGAAGTATTATAGTTAACAAATAGTATTGTAATACTTACATAGACAAGATCGGCCCTCTCGTCAATAAGGCCTTCGCCCTTCCGATGGGTGGCCAGGAAGACGATCACCATATCGGCGTTACCGACCTTTCTTATCTGTAATTAAAAATATTATCTTAGTAATAATTTATCGGATTTACATTAAAATAATATTTCTGAAAGAAAAATACATACTAGACAACGAAAATGTTTCGTCATCGGAATCGACCCACCGTACCACTTCGAGGCATGCTGCCTAGCCGTCTTGGCCTTCTCGGACTTTTCCTTGTAGCTTGGCTCGTTGAATCGAGCCTTCATCGCGTCCCACTGATCAGGGGTGATCCAACCTTGGATCGGCTTTCTGGCACGATCACGAGCCTTCTGATCATTGATAGCGTCACGGATCAGCTTAGCAGCGATAGCAGGAAACATCTCCTCGATCAGCTCGGCCCGGTGCGGTGGATAGAAAAACATATCCTAGAAGAGTACGCAAACCAAATATTTTTCAGTAATATATAATATGCATAAATCAAATGATTCATGTTAAAAGCAAATTTATTTTAACCTTGAAGCGCGCAAACCAGTAGGCCTTCCTATCGTCCGGAGCATCCGAGTAGTTTATCCAAGGACCCCATAATTTTGCCTCAGGAGCTGGCCTAGGCGTCTCTGAACCAACGGGGAACGATATCTATACAGATATATTATATTCATGAGAAAAGTTAATTTATGATAAACACAAAAAAAATGATAAACCAAAATACTTGTTTTGTACCATTAGCCTAGATCTCCATCTTCGTCTCCTCCGGAGGTGCGCAGGCATCATCTGCCTGATACTGGTCGGTCGCCGGCACAGCCTCCTCCATCTGCTCATCTGCCTCCATCGTCGTATCAGAAGGAGGAACGCTACTCTCAGGAGCAGTCTCAGGCCTAGAACTACTCATTCTAGGAGATATGCCACGTAGCATCATGGCGGGCGGAGCTACTGTCCGATACACAAAAGTACTAGGCGACGAGGATCCAAAGCCGGTACCAGTAGGAGGTATCGAAAATAACCTCGTCCTCTAGCAGTACCACCAGTAGGTACCGAAGGAGTACCCTGTCCTCTGCCAGTATCAGTACCCCGTGCCCCATGTCGGGAAATACGGAACGATCGGCGACGACCTGTCATGCCTGATAACAACAAAGACAACAAATAATAGAGACTAGAAATATGAAAGTGCAACAAAGACAAGATAATAACCAAGACAACATATGATGATACATTTTACAAGAAACATGTAAGTCCAAATAGTATATTTTACAAGAAACATCTAAGTTCAGATAGTATATTCTACAAGAAACATCTAAGTCCAGATAGTACATTCAGATAATAACCAAGACTAGATAATAACCAACTCTACATAATTGTCAAAATGAAAGTACATCTCTCTCAATCATCTTCAGAATAATCATCTTGTTCGTCTTCCTCGACCTCATCTTTACTTTCATCTTTGTCTTCGTCGGCTTTGTCTCCCTCTTCGGATGATTCTACATCTTCCATATTATGTGTCGTGTAATGCGTAACTTCCGTGGAGTCCACATCAACAATATTGGTTACAAGAGGTAGCTCGTCCTCCTGATAAGCTTTTTTGTCAACATCAAAGTATCTCTAGCTTTAGTCTTGCATACTGCCCACCAGTCAGACTTCGTTGCTCTCCGTCTCGGATAAGCTGTGAAGTACACGAGTTGAACTTGAGTTGCTAGGACAAATGGTTCGTAGCCTTGATATCTACGCTTGTAGTTTATATCCACAAGACCATGCTTGTCAATTTTCCAACCTTGATTTTCAGTCGGATCGAACCATTCACACTTGAATAACACGATCTTTACAGGTTATCTGCCACGTCAACTCCACAATCTCTCGCAAGATGCCAAAGAAATCATTTCCTGGATTGACGTCTTTGAAGTTCGAAGATTTGATACACAAATAACTGTTTTTCGTGGAATCAAGATCCAGGAAGCTGTCTCTGATCGGAGCATTTGTCGACTTGAACCGAAAGCCATTGACACAGTGACTTGGCCATATTTTAACAAAAGTAATTGGTCCCTTGGCAAGAGTTCTAATTAATTCAATCTCGAGTGAAATTAGACGATCGACCTGAATACCAAAGAAGAGATAGTAAGTTATTTATTGCGCAGTTGTAACGCCCCAGTCCCAAAATACGTAGGACTAGAAACGTAGACATGCCAGCTGTATTCATACGAAGTATACTCCAATATATGGAAGCCTCGTATAAATACATAAGCTGTAAAATGCAGTAGAACCATAACTAATCTCATGTACACAAAATAAAGGAAATAAAGATATCATAAAAAGATAATAATTGTCTTGATACAATATGTTGGGCAGAGACAAATCTACTACCAACAATGAAAGGAAAAATATATGAGTAAATAAATGAATTTGGCGAGCGAAGCGAAGACGATCCAAGCGCAATCATCCTCGAAGAATAGAGATGGTCACGACTAGAGCTAAAGCACCTGCGAAAGACAAGAGCACACACCTGGAGAGATAACCAGGTCCTCAGAGGGATGTAACAAGACACATAATATCATGCCATATAAACTGAATAAATATTGCTCAAATAAATAAGTCAATCGAATTATAACATGGTCCAATACACACCTACTGAACGAGCATACCATCCCCCCAACCAAACAAGGACAGGAGATGGTAAACTAATTCACGGTGACGTATCTTTCCATGCTAATAATCCAATATGGTATTCGGACCCCAACAAGGTTCAATATCTTCTCATCGAAGTAGTAAATCACACCTACAACCAAACAAGGACAAGATGTGACGAATTAATCCGCGACAAGTTATTGTTCCAAGCCACGGTCAGATACAAGTACCCAAACCAAAAGTACTCGTACCTAACGGATAAAGGTACCTAACCATTCTAAGTGATATGTAGTTAAGAACAATCCTTCCTACGCATGGACCCTGGCTAAATAGGATCGGCATAGTCCCCCCTTGGGGCACTAAAGGCCCAATCAATAAGAGCATGACGTTCCGCAGAATCGCCAGTGGCCGTCAGTAATCTTGGGTAAGATGACCCGCGTCTCCGGCGGAGCTCACGGGTTACAAAAGGGAAAGTGCATCAAAGCCCATACGCTAAGGAATTGTCCTCCCCGCCCAATGCCTACTATATTGTATCTACAACATTAACCTCTATAACCGCTAAGTCAACTAGCATGTAATTCTATTAGCGGTTATTCCTATCGCACGGCTTGCACGTACTGGTGGCCAGCCAATCATGCACTTTCGTGTTCTACATGCAACACACAACTTCGTGTTATAATGTGTCAAGACCATGGATACAACACACAAAGGTGGTCCCTTAATTCTAAGTTTAATGTATAAGAAAAATAATACATAGCAAGAAACTGAACGGTAATTTCTAACAGGTTATGCCATGTATCACAGTTTATTTTGCATAAGGAAAATAATGAACATGCATGAAATATGAGCTAAAATAATTAAACCGCAAATGGCAAGGTGTCTTGCCTGGTTGGACGCCTGGTGTGCTGCGATAATCATGGTGGCATAAACTATAACTTCGAAGTAACCACTATGCAAGGTGACCTCTTATTGTGGCACGGACAGTTCCATTGGGTCCAGAAGGGTCAAATTAGTTAGGTTCTACATAAGGTAGTCTAGATTTGGCTAGGGAATAGGGGTAATGGAATTAGTTATGGACAAGAGGATAATCAAGGAAAATTTTATAAATAATATATATATAAGAAATTTATAATGCTTGAAAATATTTCTTATTAGCAAAAAATAGTTTTTAGATAAATGCTTGAAAAATAATAAACCGTTTTTAGACAAAGCTCCAGTTTGTCCAAATAGGATTTCTAGGTAAAATACTATAACTTATTATTAAAATAATAGTAATAATAATTATTTGAAAAGACCAGTAAATTATTCCATAAATTTGGAAATTACCTTTTATCTTAGTTAATAAATTTTTAAGGAAAGTACTAGGAATCAAAAAATCATTTTAAAGCTAATACCTAGGTTTTGGCAAAACTAGAATTTTTTTTGTGTAAAAAGAAAAACTGTATTTAAAATACTTTATAGTACTAGAAAATTTATTTATAGGTAGGAACCTATTTTGATTACCAAAAATAATATGACAATATATCAAAAATATTTTAACATACTAAGAACAAAAATCAATTTTTGGTATGAGTACAACCAATAAAAATAATAAGGATAATTAATAACAAAATACCATTATAATAATAAAATAGTATGTATTTAACATACTTAATATATAAATCCACCTATATATAAAAATATATACCCTTTTATCATAAAATAATAAAACTAGTAAATTATATTAATAGTATTATTTCATTTCAGTTGTACAGATATAAGAGGAATAATAATAATAATAATAATAATAATAATAATGATGATAAAGAAATAAATCAGTATAAAATAAAATTTGAGAAACATAATAATAATAATAATATTTAATAAATAAAATAATAATAATAAAAATAATTAAAAATGTTTAACTGTGTGTGTTCTTCCTCGAACACACCATAACCAAGGAAAGAGAAAGGGGTTAGAGAGGGGGAGAGAGAGAGAGAGGGATCGAGTGAACGAGAGAGAGGAAGAGGAAGCGGTCGGCGACGGGCGGAGCTCGGGTGGCGTTGAGGAGAAGGGAAACGCCGGCGGCTTAGGGCACGGCGACGAGGAGGAAAGAAGAGGCGGTCGGGAGAGGAAGTCGGCAGGCGGCGCTAAGGGAAGCTAAGGCTGGAGATCGGGGAGAGGAGAAGAAGTGAGGAGCGGGAGGCGAGCGGCTCGGCCGGGGTTAGGCCGGCGGTCGGCGGACTTGGCGAGGGAGCTGCTGCGCGAGATCGACGCGGCGGAGAGGGGCGAGTCGCCCGCGTCGGCGCTCACGTCGCCTGGGCGGAGGCGCTGGGGTTTCCAGGAGGCGGCGTCGACTGGAGACGCGTGCGGTGGTGCTGTGGTCGGCTCGGTCTAGGAGGCGGCGGTGGCCGAATCTAGGCTGTGAGGTCAGGGCTATAGACGGCTGATCGGGACGGGGACGGTCGCCGGAGCATGGCTGGGTCAGGTGAGAGTCTCGGGTTTTAATTTGGGTTATAGTGGTTTTGGTCTCGGCGGCTCTGGCCGGGGGTCGCCGCGGCGGTAGCCGCGGTGGTAGTGATGGTGTTTTCTTCTATTCTTTTCTTTTTCTGGTGTGGTGATGGCTAGTGGGGTTTTGGTCGATGGTGGTCGAGGCAGTGTTAGTGATCTCAGAGACGATGGCGGATGGAGGTGGCCGAGGAGTTGGGGAGTCGGTCGCGGTGGCGGGTTTGTTGGCAGCGGGTGGCGGTGTGTGTCGATGGTTGGGCTAGGGTGCTGTGTCGGTCGGGAAAGAGGACAGAGACGGGTTGGCCGGAGGTTCTCCATGGTGGAGGACAGGTAGGGTCGGTCGATAAGTAGTTGGTCGTGGTTCCGACCAAATTAGGGTTAAGGTTAGGGTTAGGGTTAGAGTTAGGGTTTTGGGAATTGTGTCCTGCGAGACACGAGACGAGTCGGTGTCCGGGGTTGTCGGACACGAAAAGAATTTGTAGATATATCCAAAAAATAGTTGAAAGGAAAAGGATGGACACGGACACGATACACACACGTTTTGTGGATAGAATTTTTGTGGAGGAATAATGAATTGGAGGAGTACCTACCTATTTATAGGATGTAGGAATTCCCAATTGGATAGGATTAGGATTGTTTAAACCCAAATTAGATAAATCAATCTATTAAATTAAATCAATAAAATCAAATCTAAATCCAAATCCAATTAAATTTAATTTAATTCCCTTAGTTTAAAATCAAATCAATAATTCAAATTTCAATTATTTGACTATTTAAATAAATACATAAGTTCAAATCATGATTTAAATTGCCACAATAAATTCAAAATATGTTTTTCAAAAATACTATTAATATTAATTTCGAAAATACCTTATTATTTAAAAAATAAACTTAATAAAATATTTATGAAATAAATATTTTTGCATGAATAATATTATTTATTATTAATAACTGCTAAAAACTATAGACTTTTTATAGCAAGAATAATAATTCTATATAATATTTTGAAAGTGTAATAAAATAGAAAAATTGTTTTTCTAAAATATGTACGCTCGCACATATTCGCACAAGTCGAGCAAATTCGAAAAAAATAAAAGGTCGTGCGCGACGTATAATACGACTACGCGACGTATATTACAAAAATTTTAAATCAGTACTAAAAAAATTGTAGAAATTTTAGGGGTTTTACATCCTACCCAACTTAAAAGAATTTTGTCCTCGAAATTAAGAATTAGGAGGGGGGTGAGAAGGCACAACGGTAAATAGAAGGGTTTAAAGAAGTTTATATGATCGTAGTCTAGGTTGAGGATATGCTTAAGAGACGATTGTAATCACTTCTTAAATTCAAGTAATTAGAATGGCAAGATTGTAAATTTAGGGTCGAGGGGAAGGTCGAGTAGTTCAAGACAAAGATATAGTTATATTGGGTGGTAATGGTATTGGCGATAGGACAGTTAGAGGAAGTTTTAGTACAATGCTTTCGTCTTCTAAAATAGGTGAAGGCGAAAGCAATATAGAGTTCGAAGGAGGTGTTATCGAATACGAATACGTGATTCAAAGACGATCGAAAAATTTCAAAGGAACTGTCAAGGCAGTCGTGGATGGGATTCTAGAGGACAAGTTTAACTATGTCCCCATCCACGTAGAATAATAGGCAAAAGCGAACCAAAGTGCACTTGGTTGATCAGACCATTGTGCACCGGTTCTGATAAGGCAACATGTTAGTGGGAGCTATTCCAATAACATATGTCTTGATCAAGCTTGATAAAAGATAAGCTTGTAAAAACTAGGCTACATTAGCATCATTAGTTTAGATAGTAAAAATATAGGCACGATGGTAGATGAATAAAAACAATATGAATAGTCTAAGAGTCATAAGGATCTAAGTCTTGTTTATTCCTATACCATCATTCTACGGTTTTATTGACCAAGGCTTGGCTGACCAAATGGGTTAACTTCCTCTAGTCTCTATGGTCTAGAGAATACTATTGGTATTACCTTAATAGTCAAGGGTGTGTTAGGTCGTGGGGCATTCTACCCAACTTAAAGAATTACGCTAAGGGTGTTTGGGACATCTAACTAGTAGGGTCAATCTCTAGCAAGCACGAAGGAAAGACAATGATAGAAGGAATCAAGCAAGATGCAGTCGATGAGTCAAACGATAGTTCAAATGTGGAATCGAGAAAAGGGGTCAAGTATGTGGATGAGATCCTAGACTTCTAATCCTATCCGCAGGATTGCTTGGTACGGTAAAGTAACCAAATAATTTATCTTGACCTGCATGGGCCACCACAAAAATATGTAACGCCCCAGTCCTAAAATACGTAGGACTAGGAACGTAGATATGCCAGCTGTATTCATACGAAGTATACTCCAATATATGGAAGCCTCGTATAAATACATAAGCTGTAAAATGCAGTAGAACCATAACTAATCTCATCCACACAAAATAAAGGAAATAAAGATATCATAAAAAGATAATGATTGTCTTGATACAATATGTTGGGCGGAGACAAATCTACTACCAACAATGAAAGGAAAAATACATGAGTAAATAAATGAGTTTGGCGAGCGAAGCGAAGACGATCCAAGCGCAATCATCCTCGAAGAATAGAGATGGTCACGACTAGAGCTAAAGCACCTGCGAAAGACAAGAGCACACACCTAGAGAGATAACCAGGTCCTCAGAGGGACGTAACAAGACACATAATATCATGCCATATAAACTGAATAAATATTGCTCAAATAAATAAGTCAATCGAATTATAACATGGTCCAATACGCACCTACTGAACGAGCGTACCATTCCCCCAACCAAACAAGGATAGGAGATGGTAAACTAATTCACGGTGACGTATCTTTCCATGCTAATAATCCAATATGGTATCCGGACCCCAACAAGGTTCGATACCTTCTTATCGAAGTAGTAAGTCACACCTACAACCAAACAAGGACAAGATGTGACGAACTAATCCGCGACAAGTTATTGTTCCAAGCCACAGTCAGATACAAGTACCCAAACCAAAAGTACTCGTACCTAACGGATAAAGGTACCTAACCGTTCTAAGTGATATGTAGTTAAGAACAATCCTTCCTATGCATGGGCCCTGGCTAAATAGGATCGGCATAGTCCCCCCTTGGGGCACTAGAGGCCCAATCAATAAGAGCATGACGTTCCGCAGAATCGCCAGTGGCCGTCAGTAATCTTGGGTAAGCTGACCCGCGTCTCCGACGGAGCTCACGGGTTACAAAAGGAAAAGTGCATCGAAGCCCATACGCTAAGGAATTATCCTCCCCGCCCAATGCCTACTATGTTGTATCTACAACATTAACCTCTATAACCGCTAAGTCAACTAGCATGCAATTCTATTAGCGGTTATTCCTATCGTACGGCTTGCACGTACTGGTGGCCAGCCAATCACGCACTTCCGTGTTCTACATGCGACACATAACTTCGTGTTATAATGTGTCAAGGCCATGGATGCAACACACAAAGGTGGTCCCTTAATTCTAAGTTTAATGTGTAAGAAAAATAATAAATAGCAAAAAACTGAACAGTAATTTCTAACAGGTTATGCCATGTATCACAGTTTATTCTGTATAAAGAAAATAATGAACATGCATGAAATATGAGCTAAAATAATTAAACCGCAAATGACAAGGTATCTTGCCTGGTAGGACGCCTGGTGTGCTGCGATAATCATGGTGACACGAACTGTAACTTCGATGTAACCACTATGCAAGGTGACCTCTGATAGTGGCACGGACAGTTCTATTGGGTCCAGAAGGGTCAAATTAGTTAGGTTCGACATAAGGTAGTCTAGATTTGGCTAGGGAATAGGGGTAATGGAATTAGTTATGGACAAGAGGATAATCAAGAAAAATTTGATAAATAATATATATATAAGAAATTTATAATGCTTAAAAATTTTCTTATTAGGAAAAAATAGTTTTTAGATAAATGCTTGAAAAATAATAAACCATTTTTAGACAAAGCTCCAGTTTGTCCAAATAGGATTTCTAGGTAAAATACTATAACTTATTATTAAAATAATAGTAATAATAAATATTTGAAAAGACTAGTAAATTATTCCATAAATTTGGAAATTACCCTTTATCTTAGTTAATAAATTTTTAAGGAAAGTACTAGGAATCGAAAAATCATTTTAAAGCTAATACCTAGGTTTTGGCAAAACTAGAATTTTTTTGTGTAAAAAGAAAAACTGTATTTAAAATACTTTATAGTACTAGAAAATTTATTTATAGGTAGGAACCTATTTTGATTACCAAAAATAATATGACAATATATCAAAAATATTTTAACATACCAAGAACAAAAATTAATTTTTGGTATGAGTAAAACCAATAAAAATAATAATGATAATTAATAACAAAATACCATTATAATAATAAAATAGTATGTATTTAACATACTTAATATATAAATCCACCAATATATAAAAATATATACCCTTTTATCATAAAATAATAAAAGTAGTAAATTATATTAATAGTAGTATTTCTTTTCAGTTGTACAGATACAAGAGGAATAATAATAATAATAATAATAATAATAATAATAATAATAATAATAATAATAATGATAAGGAAATAAATTAATATAAAATAAAATTTAAGAAACATAATAATAATAATAATGTTTAATAAAATAAAATAATAATAATAAAAATAATTAAAACGTTTAACCGTGTGTGTTCTTCCTCGAACAGACCAAAACCAAGGAAAGAGAAAGGGGTTAGAGAGGGGGAGAGAGAGAGGGATCGAGTGAACGAGAGAGAGGGAGAGGAAGCGGTCGGCGACGGACGGAGCTCGGGTGGCGTTGAGGAGAGGGGAAATGCCGGTGGCTTAGGGCACGACGACGAGGAAGAAAGGAGAGGCGGTCGGAAGAGAAAGTCGGCAGGCGACGCTAAGGGAAGCTAGGGCTGGAGATCGGGGAGAGGAGAAGAAGTGAGGAGCGGGAGGCGGACGGCTCGGCCTGGGTTAGGCCGGCGGTCGGCGGACTTGGCGAGGGAGCTGCTGCGCGAAAGCGGCACGGCGGAGAGGGGCGAGTCGCCCGCGTCGGCGCTCACGTCGCCTGGGTGGAGGCGCTGGGGTTTCCAGGAGGCGGAGGTGACTGGAGACGCGCGCGGCGGAGCTGTGGTCGGCTCGGTCTAGGAGGCGGCGGTGGCCAAATCTAGGCTGTGAGGTCAGGGCTGTGGATGGCTGATCCTTACGGGGACGGTCGCCGGAGCATGGCTGGGTCAGGTGAGAGTCTCGGGTTTTAATTTGGGTTATAGTGGTTTTGGCCTCGGCGGCTCTGGCGGGGGTCGCCACGGCGGTAGCCGCGGTGGTGGTGATGGTGTTTTCTTCTATTCTTTTCTTTTTCTGGTGTGGTGATGGCCAGTGGGGTTTTGGCTGATGGTGGTCGAGGCGGTGTTGGTGATCTCAGAGACGATGGCGGATGGAGGTGGCCGAGGAGTTGGGGAGCCGGTCGCGGTGGCGGGTTTGTTGGCAGCGGGTGGCGGTGTGTGTCGATGGTTGGGCGAGGGTGCTGTGTCGGTCGGGGAAGAGGACGGAGACGGATTGGCCGGAGGTGCTCCATGGTGGAGGACAGGCAGTGTCGGTCGACAGGTAGTTGGTCGTGGTTCCGACCAAATTAGGGTTAGGGTTAGGGTTAGAGTTAGGGTTTTAGGAATTGTGTCCTGCGAGACACGAGATGAGTCGGTGTCCGGGGTTGTCGGACACGAAAAGAATTTGTAGATGTATCCAAGAAAATAGTGGAAGGGAAAAGGATGGACACGGACACGATGCACACACATTTTGTGGATGGAATTTTTGTGGAGGAATAATGAATTGGAGGAGTACCTGCCTATTTATAGGATGTGGGAATTCCCAATTGGATAGGATTAGGATTGTTTAAACCCAAATTAGATAAATCAATCTATTAAATTAAATCAATGAAATCAAATCTAAATCCAAATCCAATTAAATTTAATTTAATTCCCTTAGTTTAAAATCAAATCAATAATTCAAATTTCAATTATTTGACTATTTAAATAAATACATAAGTTCAAATCATGATTTAAATTGCCACAATAAATCCAAAATATGTTTTCCAAAAATACTATTAATATTAATTTCAAAAATACCTTATTATTTAAAAAATAAACTTGATAAAATATTTATGAAATAAATATTTTTACATGAATAATATTATTTATTATTAATAACTGCTAAAAACCATAGACTTTTTATAGCAAGAATAATAATTCTATATAATATTTTGAAAGTGTAATAAAATAGAAAAATTGTTTTTCTAAAATATGTACGCTCGCACATATTCGCACTCGTCGAGCAAATTCGAAAAAATAAAAGGTCGTACGCGACGTATAATACGACTACGCGACATATATTACAAAAATTTTAAATCAGTACTAAAAAAAATAGTAGAAATTTTAGGGGTTTTACAGCAGTTGCATTAAAAGAGGCCAGTAATTACCGGGCTGCTTACATATTCGCTCAACCAAGAAGGAAAATGACGTCTCATTTCTTGTTCTAATGCTTCGTCTGTTAGGTAGGGTCTGACCGACCTCAACTCATCATTATATGTGCTGAAAAATAACGAAGCAACCGCCGATTAGTACAATAATATTAGCTTATACTATTACATTGAGATGACGTAAACTCATCATTAATTACTTACCCCTCTAGCTTCTCCACTTCATCCTCATCGCAATTGAGTAATACATACAACTGAGCAGCTCTTAGCTCTTCGTCATTCAAATATCACTTCTTCATTTTTCCCGAAGGCTTTCCGGACGCATTGAATACTTTCAATATTCCATCATTAGATTCTTGATAACCGTCGTCGTTTCTCGGAGCCCTCGTTCTATTCATAGCAATATGAGGTTTGAAATACGTCGAGCAGAAGTTTGTAATATCCTCGAGAATATAGGCTTCACAAATAGAACCCTCGACCCGAGCTTTGTTTTTCACCTTCCTCTTTAGGTGGTTCAAATGCCTCTCAAACGGGTACATCCACCGATAACCGACGGGCCCGTCAACACGTGCCTCGTAGGAAAGATGAATTGGCAAATGCTCCATGGAGTCGAAGAATCCAGGAGAAAATACCTTCTCGAGCTTGTACAGTGTTACCGCAATATCGTTCTCCTGTTTTTCTAGACGATCGACGAGCAACTTACTAGAACAAAGATCTCTGAAGAATATGCTAAGCTCGGTCAATGGATCCCAAACAACCGGGGGTAAGAATTCTCGAAATGCAATCGGAATTAACCTCTCCATGAATACATGACAATCATGGCTCTTCATACCTGTCAGTTTGTTCTCCTTGAGGTCGACGCATCTTCTCAAGTTCGTAACATACCCGTCTAGAAATTTCAGACCTTGAATCCACCTACAAAGTCTCACTTTATCCTCCTTCTCCAGTGAGAAAATTGCCTTAGGCTGCTTCAACTTCCCATTCCCGTCCTCTATCAAATGTAATGCAGGGCGTCTACATATTTCTTCCAAGTCCAATCTAGCCTTTGGATTGTCTTTCGTCTTCTCCTTTACGTCCATTACAGTATTAATTATGTTGTCAAACACATTTTTCTCGATATGCATAACATCAAGGTTATGTCTAATCAGATTGGTGCTCCAATTTGGCAGATCCCAGAATATACTTCTCTTCGTCCAGTTATGAGTGCGACCAAATCCGTCACACTTGTAGCCCGTAGCAGGCTCTTCAATAGCTCTTGGTAAATCTTTTACCTCTTCTCATATCGTCTATCCGGGCCACCTTGGCGGGGGATTAGCCTTCTCTACAATGCAAGCAAGAAAAGCATTCATGTTCCTTCGGTACGGATGATCCTTCGGCAGGAATTGTCGATGACAATCGAAGAAGCACGGTTTGCCTCCGTGTTTTAAACGGAAAGCCTTAGTACGGTCCATGCAATACGGACATGAAAGACGACCATGCGTGCTCTATCCAGATAACATACCATAGGCCGAAAAGTCGTTGATGGTCCATATAAGTACTGCCCGCATCTAAAATTTTTGTTTTCTAGATACATCGTACGTGTTGGAACCTACTTCCCACAGCTGATTCAACTCATCAATCAATGGCTGTAAATACACATCGATGTTCCTTTTCAGATTATTCGGACTTGGGATAATAACGGTGAGGAACGTATACGGAGTCTTCATGCACATCCAAGGCAGTAGATTGTACGGAGTGACGATTCATAGGCCAACACGAATACTGGGATCCCGAAAGTCCGAATGGGGTAAAACCATCGGAGCAGCGACCCAATCTGACATTACGCGGATCAGAAGCAAAATCTGGATACTCTCAATCAAAGTGCTTCCATGCTTCTCCATCAGATGGGTGATCCAACACTCCTTCGGTCTGTTCCCGCTTATGTCAATTCATGTTTTCTACAGTTTCCTTCACCATAAACAACCGCTATAACCGCGGCGTCAACGGCAAGTAGTGCATCGAATCGGTAGGCTACAGACTTTTCTCTACCACTACCCTTGTAGCGATCGGTACCACAAAATTTGCAGGCGTCTTCATCCTTGTCGTCTTTGTAGTACAACATGTACCCGTTGCGATATGTATCGATTTTCTCGTCTTCCATCCAGAGCGATCTCACCATCCTCTTAGACCGGTAGAAGTCTTTAGGCAACTTAGCACCCTCAGGCAATATTTCTATAAACAACTCCATAAGACGGTTGTAGCAATCTTGCGACATGTTAAAATCGGACTTGATGCTCAACAATCTTGTAACCACCTCTAACGGTGAATGATCCTCACAACCAGGATATAATAGAGTCCTTGCATTCTCCAGCAACTCCATGAACTGTACAGCATCGACGTTCGATGCCTCCTCAGGTGCATCATGATCGTCCGGATCGAAACTAGGCCCCGCCGCGTCAAAAATCATGTTCACCAACCCATCATCGTAAGCAACGTTGTTGTAGACATCCACATAAGGCTCATACTCCGATGCTAAAGACACAAGTTCTCCGTGCACGCTCCACTGATAGTAATTCGGTATGAAATCCTTCGAGTATAAATGATACGTGACTTCTACTTCTTGATGATATTTCAAGTTACGACATCTCACACACGGATACTTAATTTTGGTACCGTCCATGTACTGAGGGAACGCCTTGGCAAACTGTAGGAACTGTTGTATACCCTATATGAATTCATCCTGCACACCGCACATGTCATCAGGATGACGGTTGTACATCCATGAACGATTCCGTAAGTAGTAATTCAAATCCAAATCCAATTGAGGATAATTCTGTAAGATAGATACATGCACATTGTAGTCAGTGAATGAATGTTAAGGCAGTTTAGATATGGGTGCACAATTTTGATAGAGATCAGTAGAGAGTGACAGTTTAGAGAAAACTGAGATTATTGGTGAGGTATAATTGTACTTGTAGGAGTACACGACACCAACTGTCTAATATCGACCCTTTGGGTCTACAAGAGTTACTTCACTCAGTTTGTCAAGACAAGTAAAACTTTTTAAATTAATATCTAATATCGGCCCTTTGGCCTGTGCTTGAGCAGTATCCTAACTAAAACTATCTATCCTAACTAATAAATTAATATCCTACTTTAATGTCTACTAACTCTCATATTCCTTCTAACATAAACTAATATCCTAATCTTCACTAACCCTTTAACTGAAACTAATATCTAACACCCTAACCTGGAAGTCCACACTGCTCAAGCATAGGCCATAGGCCAAGTTATAAGGGAAAATGCAGGCAACTGCCTGTAGCTACAAGGCAAAACCAAATGTTGACGGTATATATACCGTCAACATTTAAAAAGTTTACTTGTCTTGACAAACTGAGTAAAGTAACTCTTATAGGCCCAAAAGGTACTCTATACACTCTTACTTATGCAAGTCTTTTGAGGCAATCAGCGTTATACTAGATTTCTGAAAAAATCTCTAACTCTGATAGGCCCAAAAGGCTTGGCATAAGTAAATTTAATTTGTAGAGAATGGCTCAAAATACTGTACCAATCATACCTATATTTATAAGATACTCTATAAACTCTAGGTACTAGGACTGAACTAACTCTCTAACACCCTAATGACACTAACTCACATATACCCACTCTTACTTAGGAATACTAAGATCTGACACATACTGATAATCACATACACTAACACTCTCATTAAGGCAGAGTCATAGGAGAGGTCAAAATTTTGGAAGAAAAGAAAGAAGTAAGGAGGATTCAGAAAAGAGAATAGCAGTGAGTTTCTCTCCTCTAGACCCTCAATTGATAGGTACAGGCTAGAGCACTGTCAGCCATAGATGATGCTCTGATTTTTAAAAAATCATGCGTCGATGACACTTCAATTGAAAGCGATGAATCATGCACCTTGATTCATGTGACATGCGACTGTTAAGTACAAAATAGATGTCTCAATTTTTGCGTCAATGCGTCAACATCGCTCAAACTTTCAAAAATATTGTCTGTTCATGATCACATTGGTTTACCCATTTTTTTGGTACTTCAACAACCTCGTTTTTCGCTTAAAAACTTATACTGTATATATGAGGATGGAAAGAGAAGAGGGATAGTTGGCCCCTTATAGAGAGCTTAGTCATATTTTAAGGGGGTGGCTTATCGCACAAGCGTCCATGACATAAAGGTGAATGGGTGCTTACGCGGGTAAATGTGTTTGTTCTTGCCCGCAGTAATAGAACAAGCATGCACGTGCGAGCAGTTATAGATCTGGTGCGCCCCTAGTGGTTATGTTTCTCAAGAACATAAACGCGTATGCGGGTGGGTTTAGTACGGGTGTGCGACTAGCGGTACATAGGTATATGTGCTCATCCATGACTAAGAACAAGAGAAAACTTGTGCATGCCCAAACAAAGATAACATTTATGATCGATCATAAAAATGACCTTGGATGTGCTAGAATCAATCGAGAATCGAATTAAAACCGATTTAGATTTTTTTTCCTATTGAGTTAAAAACCAGAACTTACAAGTCTTAGTCTTGGGTTCTTAGCGACCATCTTGCTAGAGTTGTTACTTGGTCAAGAGGATCTTATTTTCATTAACCTATTTTTTGATGGGCTCATCTTTGGACTAATAGGATATGTTCCCAAATATTGATCCTCAAAATCATGCTAGGTATCGTGAAGTATACCAATTCTTAACGTTGTTGTTGTTATTATTATTATTATTATTATTATTATTATTATTATTATTATTATTCACACACCCATCGACACTCTAAATAGTTACTAACACTCTGACCTGAAAACTATCCTAGTGGTGATCACCAAGTATGTTTTATTTTCTTGTAGTGGTGTGTGTGTGTGTCGTGTGTGTCGTATCTGTGTGTGTGCATGTCGTGTATGTCATATCGTGTCTGTGTCAGTACGTCAGAAGGAGGGAGTTAGGGTTAGGGTTTACTTGCCTTGGTCGGAGTCGGGTCGGGGTCGCCGGGGCTGGAGCAGCGGTGGAGACGGGTTGGCGTCGTAGTCGGGTCGGCGTCGACGAGGGGAATCAACGGTGGAGGGGGGATGCCGGAGGAACGGGGGTCGCCGCAGGGAAGGGGGTCACCGCGGGGAGGGGATAGCCGGAGGGAGGGGTCGCCGGAGGGAGGGGGTCCCCGGAGAGGAGAGAGAAAGGGGAAGAGAAATTTGGGGAGCGGAAGATTGAAAATTTTGGGTGAAAGAAAATAAAAGATCGATCAGGTGGAACCCTCTATGAAACATTTTAGCGACGTCCACAAAGGACGTCGCTAAACGTCGCTATTCAATAAAAAACTGGCGATGTCCCTAATATGGAGTCGCAAAACATCGCTGAGTTAGACAAAACAGCAACATTCTGCGACTAGACCGCGACATCAGCTTTCCAAAGCATAATATGTGGCGCTAACGGTCGCTAAACGTCGCTGATAGTGACGTTCAACGACGTTTTTATACAACGTCGCTAAATTCACAAATATTACCGACGTATATGACTTGCGTCGCTAAATTCGTCGTCAATATGACTTATTTTGGTAGTGGATCTCATGGAAGAGAACTACATGCTGACCAGTCTGAGCATACAAAATGCAGATTCGTAAAAGAGTTTTCAAGGGCCTGAAACCGACTGGCATCTCAGAACTCTTGTTCCTTCAATGTCTCGATTAGATACGTTCGTAAAAAGTTGTGCTCATCCAATTGAGCAAGCTGCGAATCATCCAAATTCTGGTGGATGCCCTCAAAGGACATATGATAAGTCTAAGGTGAAAGAGATGGTACAGTAGGAGGAGCAGAAGGAATAGAGGCACTACGACGTGAAAGCTACAGATGTTTGGGCTCAGAGTCACGAGCACAAAAAGATAAATCAATCTTAAAATGCTGAAAGATGATAGGTATGATCATCTCATAGAGAAGATTCTTGTTCATCTCACGACACCTAGCCATCATATGGATAATAGTCTTAGGGACAGAAAAGGAAATTCCATAACGAATGTGGTAGATAGCAGATAATTCAAGACTAGTTACGTCATCTTTTGAGGTGGACTTGGGTAGTAAGGTAAAAAAGATGATCCGATATAACTCATAAAAAAACAAGTTCAAGTTTATGGCTTTGAACTTGCTGGGACGAATGGGATCATGAGCACAAAGTTGATTCTTGAAATTAGTCAAAGTCATATTGTTGGAAAATTCCAAATCAGTGATATTGACAAGCGGCTCACCTACGTTTGGAATTTATAGGATCGTTACTAAATCTTTATCATTGAATTGAATATCAATACCGGTGACATGACTTTTCACAAGATAATCATTGTCAGCAAGAGTAAATTTGCAGTAAAATAACCTAATTGTATTAGTGGAAGTAGAAAATGAATGTGTAATAAGAACATGTAATCCCAAAGCTTCAAAATAAGGTTTATGAGATGGAAAGATTGTCCACTTTATCGGTGCGTCGGGACAAATATTGCAATTTAAAAAATCTGCATACCATAGCAATAATTGTTCTAGGGTTTCAAAGAAGAACTCATTGAATGCCCTGTCGTCCGTTTAAACGGACAAAAAGGGAGATCCAAGGTTAGGATCAGAAGATAAGGCTCCTTCACTAGCCGTCTTTTTTCTCTTGAAGGAATTGTTTACTCTAGGCATAATTTCAATGGAAAATAAAAAGTTTCTATGAAATTGAAAAATTGAGAGATGGAGAGATAGAGGAGATTATACCTTCTCAAATTAGAGTATGTGAAAGAGGAGAAGATTCCACACTCGAATCCAAAATTTCAACATAAGATTCCAAATAAATAGAAAGAAATCAAGAGTAAAAAACAAGAGTTTTTGACTTATTTATTTTTTATAGTTGTTGTTTTGAGGAGGAGGAGGAAGAAGAAATAAAGTGGGGGCCATTCAGATTCTGTTTAAAAAATCCGACGCCGAGTTTGGGCCAAATTCGGTCTGAGTTCGCCTGGATCCCTGTTGAGGTTATTTTGAACAAAATCTATAATGTCACTTTGTATTTATTATTCTTGTTCAATTATTTAATTCCAAAATTAGTAGTTTTAAATTTCAATTAACATAATTAAAATTATTTTATTAATTAGAATTTCGTTATGCGGCGACTATCTCAGATTAGCTGTAGGAGTACTGTCCCAGCTAACGGAGGTCCACCGGGAAATGCTTAAGCTTGTCTCGAAAACAGTTTTTACATGTTGAAGAAATAATTAATAAGATAAAATTAATTAATATTGTTGATATCTAAAATTCCTAATTCTTGACGTAAAAAATTGAATCGATCTTCCGCTAAAGATTTTTGCAAAGATGTCAGCCAATTGTTTCTTTGTGTCTACATATTCTAAACTAATGTCTCCATTTGCTTGATGGTCTCTAAGAAAGTGATATCGAATCTCAATGTGCTTAGTGCGAGAGTAACATAAAGGATTCTTAGTCAAGTTGATAGAGCTAGTATTGTCATAGAAAATGGATTTGTGTGTGTAGTGTAAATTAAAGTCTTCTAATGTTTGCTTCATCCATAAAATTTGTACACGACAACATTCTGCGGTGATATAATCGGCCTCAATATTCGATAATGTAACAGAATTTTGCTTTTTACGAAACCAAGAGACTAGAGCCTTACCTAGGAAATGATACATGCCGCTTGTACTTTTTCTATCCACTTTGCATCTAGCAAAATCAGCATCCGAATAACCTGTTAGGTCAAAGGACGAGGTTTTGGGATACCATAAGCCAACAGAAGAGGTGCCCTTAAGGTATCGTAAGATAAGCTTAACTGCGCACAGGTGTGATTCCTTAGGGTTAGCTTGAAATCTTGCACACAAGCAAACGCTAAATATTATATCAGGGCGACTAGCAATTAAATAAAGTAAACTACCAATCATACCTCGATACTTAGTTATGTCGACAGGTTTGCCTTGTTCATCTACATCAAGCTTGGTTGAAGTTGCCATTGGAGTACTGTCATGCCCCAGAACCAGAATACTGGAGAGCGGGGGCAGACACAGCCAGCTACGTATATTGAAATGGAAACCACCTCGATATACGGTCACGGCTGTCTAGAAATATGAGGGTTTACTACAAGCCAACAGTCTTTTATGGTCATGAACAAGCCTAATGTCTCAATCACAAACAAGTAAGTAAGGTCGCAAGATGTATGATCATCAAGTATACAATAATAAGGCGTCCCAAATATTACATATTCAGCTGATCATGAAGCTAGTCGTTACAAAATATTAGGACTAGCAAGAGTTAAGTCATACATGATCAACCCAAGGATTTGTTAATCATGTTTACAGCCCGTAGGCAGACAGTAAGTAAAAGTGCATCGAGCTAACAGGTGCTCGTCGGCTAAACGCCTCAAAAGAATAACTTTACAATAGAGTGAGCGAAACAAAATAGAAAACCCACTCGTAGCCCGGGTTCCTTCTAGTCGCCACCATTGGGCTGGAAGCTTGGTAGATCCTCGGGAGCTGCTCCAAAATCTGGCCACACAAAACCAGCTGGGTCAACCCCAGAAAGAGCAAGTGCCACAAGGGGGCCACGTAATAAGAACAAAAGCCAACAATCAGCACAAGAAAATCTAATATTAAAACTAGAATTTACGAAAACATGGCAGGATGATATACGACGAGATAACTATGGAACTATTCCGATAGCCAGGTTACAACTCGTAAACCAAACAAGGACCGGGGTTGTAACCCTTCGTCTGAACAGAACTTGGTTTCCCACCATTTATCGGCAAGATAATAATGTAAGAAATCAAGACAGGAAGCAATCTTGTACTGGATCAAGACATGGCTGAACTGGTTATACCTCATTCAATCAATCACGGCCAAGCAGATACTACGGCTTACTACTTTAACTAACTAGGGTTATCACAGGCCTAATTACTAACAAGATACAGTGAGATTGTTCCACAGCCACAAGCCCTGCAGACCATCCAAGTTACCCAGGTCGAAAATTAGGGGTTGAATTCAGGTGGGTACATCGTCCGGGAGATAAATATACCCTTAGGTGACTTAGAGGGTGCAACACGCGACGATGTGCTGGAAATGTGCCCTACTCGACGGCAGGCTACAGATCCCAAGAGCGCCCAGGTAACGGAATTGCCTGTAGCTGTGTCATCTCTTCATGACTACTGTGTTATTCTAGTTATTAACCTTAATCTATTTTAGTAGGTACTCCGGACCGTGGTACTTAGGAGTCCCATCCTAGACATGATGCAAGACAGGACAAGTGGATTTAACAAGCAAGCAAGAAAGAACTACCCACGGTGTCAAGGCAAGTCGAGTTAAGTTATCAAGATAAATCATGTCAGGGTACTTGTCGGGAGTGCGCCACGATGGGCCACTATTATGTCAGGTTGGTCATGTCAGGAGTGCACCACTACGGGTCACTGTCGTGTTATGCTAGTTCCTTGTCATACCATGCCATGTACAATAGTCATTCCAAACATATTAAGTAAAATCAAGTTCATGACAAAAGGCGTAAGGATATAAAATGGGCATAAAATATCTAATAAGATACCAATATACAGGGCTATAGAAGAGCCAATCTTAAAGAAATAAGACCAAAACTCCAAGAGCCAATGGGTTAAGCAAGGGGTTCAGGGAGCTGCGTACGCTCAAAAGTCACGCACGCATGAGGGCTGCGTACGCTCAAAAGTCCCGCACGCATGAGGGCTGCGTACGCTCAAAAGTCACGCACGCATGAGGGCTACGTACGCTCAAAAGTCACGCACGCAGGAGAGGAAAAGTCACGCACGCAAGGGAGCTGCGTACGTAAAAAGTCACGCACGCAGGAGAGGAAAAGTCACGCACGCAAGAGAGCTGCGTACGTAAAAAGTCACGCACGCAAGAGAGCAGCGTACGCGAAAAGTCACGCACGCCAGAGAGCAGCGTACGCAAAAAGTCACACACGCCAGAGAGCAGCGTACGCGAAAAGTCATGCATGCAAGAGAGCAGCATACGCGAAAAGTCACACACGCCAGAGAGCAGCGTACGCAAAAAGTCACGCACGCAAGAGAGCAGCGTACGCGAAAAGTCACGCACGCCAGAGAGCAGCGTACGCGAAAAGTCACGCACGCATGAGAGCTGCATACGTGCAAAAGCACGCAAGCAAAGAGCTGCGTACGCGTAAAAACACGCACGCAGGGTCTGGGTCTTCTTCTCCATGGCTGAGAAGAAGCTCTCATGGCTCCCAAAACTTCAAGGCATCACAACTTGGTCATCCGAACTCCAAATCCAGATTTCCAAAGTTCTAACCAGGGTGGAATTGAACTCTCTTCCACATGGAAACATCAAAACCCATAAAAATCCAACTTAAGTAGATCAAAACCATACAAAAACCAAAAATAGGGAAAACTTAGATCTAGAACAATGGAGACTCCAAATCACAAAATACTAAGTTCTAATGTTGATCACCATGTCCTAAACTAGCAAATGGACAAATAAAAGAGGGTTCTCATGTGGTGGCAAGGTGCACTTGCCTAAGGGTGGGTGTTGTGTAGAGGAAGGAGAAGAGTGTTGTGTTGAGGAAGGAGGAGAAGAAATAAATGCTGGTTTATGAGGAGAGAGAAAGGTTGGTGGAGTTTTAAAGAGGGTGGGATGTGGTGTGTTGAGGGTGGAGAATAGGTTAAGGTGATCCAATGCACATAAACCAAACCGAACCAAACCAACCCAATTAAAACCGAGCCATGACAAAAACCCAAAATATGAGAAATACCGAAATTCCACAAGTTGAGAACAAATAAAAATACATGCCAAAAATCAGATACAAGTATAAATATGGAATACGAGAAATACGGGAAATGAGGGTAAAAACTCTACCCACCTTTAAAGAATTTTGTCCTCGAAATTTAATCAAAGAGCTAGAGATTGTCACGACAAGCTACATTAAACACAGGCAAGTTACACTAAGCAGTTCAATCATACAATCATACAATGCAAGCAAGGAAGGGAAAACGTAAGGCATAAGAAAGACATTATACCTCACGAGTCAAACAGGTAGGGATATCGCGATCGGATGTCGTCCTCACGCTCCCACGTTGACTCACCTAGAGAGTGATGACCCCAAGCAACACGGACTAATTTAATAGTCTTGTTCTTGAGTATCTTCTCCCTCCGGTCCAATATAGATACGGGCCTCTCCTCATACGAAAGGTTGGTACCAACAACCAATTTCGAATGGTCTAGGATGTGGCTCGGGTCCGGAATATACCGTCGTAATTGGGACACATGGAATACATCATACACCTCACTTAGCGACGGCGGAAGAGCGAGACGATAGGATACATCTCCTACTCGCTATAGAATATCGAACGGCCCTATATACCTAGGACTAAGTTTTCCCGCACGCCGAAGCGAATGACGCCGCGGTTAGGCGAGATCCTAAGGAATACATGGTCGCCGACAGCAAATTCTAAGGGACGCCGATGAGCATCGACCCAATGGCGCTGGCGGTCCTGGGCAACTCGGAGGTGATCTCTGACCTTCCTGACCACTTCAACCGTCTGGGAAATCAATTCGGGTCCGAGCATCTGCCTCTCTCCGACATCGTCCCATGCTAGCGGGGATCTGCACTTTCTGCCATAAAGAGCCTCGAAGGGTGCCATCTGGAGACTGGCCTGATAACTGTTGTTGTACGAGAATTCCACCAGGTGCAGATGATTCTCCCATGAACCACCGAAGTCAAGGGTACAGGATCTCAACATATCTTCAAGGGTCTGGATTGTGCGCACTGATTGACCATTCGTCTGCGGGTGATAAGCTGAGCTGAATTGAAGGCGAGTCCCTAAACTCTTCTGTAAGCTGCGCCAAAAGTGCGATGTGAATCTTGAATCCCGGTCCGAGGTGATGCTGACTGGCACACCGTGAAGCCTGACGATCTGCCTGAGATACATCTCTGCTAACTGCGCCGTCGACTGTCCAACTCTGAATGGGAGAAAGTGTGCCACCTTGGTAAGCCTGTCCACAATTACCTAAATAACATCTCTGCCGGCCGGAGATCTGGGCAATCCGGTCACAAAATCCATGGTTATATGCTCCCATTTCTATTCTGGGATCGGTAAGGGTTGAAGAAGTCCAGCGGGCCTCTGATATTCAGCTTTAACCTGTTGGCAAACCAAACATCGAGAGACAAACCGGGCTATCTCCCTCTTCATGCCATTCCACCAGAAATGCTGACGAATATCACGGTACATCTTCGTACCACACGGATGAATAGAATATTATGAACTATGGGCTTCTGCCATGACTTCCTGTCTGATATCTCCACTGGGTACACAAAGACGAGTGCCGTGTCGAAATGTACCATCTTCATGGATACATAACTCTGGCCTTCTTCCTGCTTCACACTCTGCTCTGAGTCGCTGGATATTGGAATCTGTTGACTGCGCCACCCGGATTCTCTCAACTATGCTGGACTGAACCTGTAGGCTGGCCATCAATGCCACGCTGGTTGGAAGAACCACTTTAATTTCCATCTTCTGAAGATTTGCCAATAATTCTGGTTGCGCCGTCAGGAAATAAACTCCGGCTCTCCTGCTCAATGCATCTGCTACAACGTTGGCCTTCCCGGGATGATACTGCAAATCTACATCATAGTCCACCAGTAGCTCGAGCTATCTTCTCTGCCGTATATTAAGGTCCTTCTGGGTGAAAATATACTTCAGGCTCTTATGATCAGTAAAGATCTCCACTCTATCTCCGTACAAGTAGTGTCTCCACAACTTCAAAGCAAACACTACCGTCGCCAATTCCAAGTCGTGTGTCGGGTAATTCTTCTCATGATCACGTAGTTGACGTGACGCATAAGATATTACCTTCCTATGCTGCATCAAGACACACCCCAATCCTCTGCCTGAAGCGTCACAATAAACTGTAAATCCTCCGGTCCCATCCGAAATGGTGAGAATAGGAGCCGTTATCAAACCTCGCTTCAACCTCTCAAATGATTCCTGACACTCTGCTATCCAAACAAACGGCACATCCTTGCGGGTCAACTGGGTCATCGTCGCTGAAATCCTTGCGAAATTTGAAACGAACCGCCGGTAGTAGCCGGCCAATCTAAGGAAGCTGCGAACCTCTGCCACTGAGCTGGGTACCGGCCATGACTCGATAGCCACAATCTTCTAGGGATCCACTTCCACTCCTCCTCGGGTAATGATGTGACCCAAGTATGATATGCGATCAAGCCAAAACTCGCATTTACTGAACATGGCGTACAACTGATGCTTCCTAAACGTCTGGAGGACGATTCTGAGATGCTGCTCATGCTCTGCTTCACTCTTGCTGTAGACCAGGATGTCATCTAGGAACACGATCACAAATTGATCCAAGTAAGGCATAAAAATGCGATTCATGAGGTCCATGAATACGGTCGGCGCATTGGTCGCTCCAAAGGGCATAACAAGGAACTCCCAATGTCTATACCTTGATCTGAATGCTGTCTTCAGGATGTCCTGCTCTCTGACTCTGATCTGGTGATAACCTGAGCGCAAGTCGATCTTCGAAAACACTGAAGCCCCTCTGAGCTGATTAAAAAAGTCATCTATCTTCGAAAGAGGGTATCTGTTCTTGATTGTCACCGAATTTAAGGTACGATAATCAACACATAGCCTGAACGTACCATCCTTCTTTTTTCACAAGAAGCATCGGGGCTCCCCAAGGCGATCCACTTGCACGAATGAATCCCTTGGTCCTCAGTTCTTCAATCATCTTGTATAAAATTTCCAATTCTGAAGGCGCCATCCTGTAGACTCGCTCTGATACTGGTGCTGTCCCGGGAATCAAGTCTATAGTAAACTCAATCTCCCGTTCCGACGGCATCCCTGGAAGCTCCTCTGGAAAGAAATCTGGAAACTCTTCAACTATCCGGGGTAACTGCACTGCTGCTACTGCCATCCGCAATGCTGGGGAAGATGGCTCCACTGTGCCTCTGGAAAACGAAAACTCTGGCTCACCGGGGATACTAAAGACAACTCTGCCAATATGGCAGTCTATCCTAGCATACTGGTTCCTCAACCAATCCATGCCTAGGACTACATCATAGTCTGCCATAGGAAACTCTATGAATCTAGCGGGGAACTCCCTACCGCTAACTACGATCCGACACGAGGAAAACACTCGATCTACTCCCACAAGGCCATTACCAGTAAGTATATTGAGCCTCACTGATAATGACTCGGGCTCCAATCCTATCCGTGTCGCGAATCGTGCAGACATAAATGAATACGATGCACCAGAATCAAATAATACAGACGCTAGAGCGGAGTTGACGAGAATAGTACCTGCCACAACCTCACCTGGTGCAACTTCTTCTTCCATAGCCATCATCATGGCCTGACCTTGTCCTCTGGCTGCTGGTCCCCTCTGCTGGAAACCTCTCTGCCTATTCTGGGTCTGAGCTTGGGCTTGTGCATACTGCTGGGGGTGCTGTTGCTGGAATGCCTGAGACTGAGGCAGCAAGGGGCTCGAAGACTGATACTGCTGCTGCTGAACTGGTGCTGGGGCCGGTCCTCTCACCGAAGAGCTAGAAGGGTTGGATGCTGATGAACCACCCCTATTCGGGCAATCCTCTATCCTATGATCTGCTGCTCCACAAGCCAGGCACAATCCCTGCGCCCTACGACAATCTGCCACCACATGCCCTGGCTTCCCGTAATGAGAACATCCCATCGCGGAAGTCTGCTTCTGCTTCTGCTGCTGCGGGTACGTCGGGATCGAATGCTAAATCGACGTTACTGAGGCCGCCCGCCTCGGAGTTCCAATGGTCAATCCCCTAACTGCCGGAGATGGAGCTGATGATTGGTGCATCTGACTATGGGACCGCTTCCTACTTCCGGTCCTATCCACGATCCTCTGGGAGGTGTACTCATGCCTCCTAGCTGCTCTCAAGACTGCATCGAACGTCTTGTGCTCGAACTGCTCAACCGCCAACAAGATCTCCAAATGCAGTCCCTGCTGGAACCGCTGGGCCCTATCAAACTCGGTCGCCACCAAGGTGGGGGCAAACCTACTGAGTCTAGAAAACTCCGATGCATAACTGTCGACCGTTCTGCCTCCTTGCTTTAAGTTGGTAAATCTGGTCCGCAGGTCGTACCGAGCCACAACATCGAAATACTTCGTCTGGAATCTCTTTCTAAATACTGCCCAAGCAATGGGTGCCACTAATCCTATGGCTTACGCTGCCCAACAACTGCAAGCCAAGTCCAACAACTGCAGGCGTACCACCGCCACCTTCTCATTCTCGGGTGTCCTAGCTGCTTCCAGAATCACCTCAATATCCTGAAGCCATGCATCCGCGGCAATCGCATCCTCGCTGCCGTCGAAGAAAGGAGGGTTCAAGCGCTTAAAGCTGTTGGCCGCCTGGTTCCCTGGATGTCCGCCTCGGGTCAAAGCATCTTGAACTGTCTGGTGCAGGGCATCGCTTCGACGATCCTGGGAAGCTATCAAGGTTCTGATGAGGCCTACTAAGGTACCATCATCTGGCTCTGCGGGCTGGACGGGCCGAACTGGTGACTCTCCTCCAGTAGGTATCACTCTGGAGGCGACTCCGGAATGCTGGACTTGATCTCCAGGTTGCTGCTGGTCCACGGGAGGTGCTCCTCCTTGCTGATCGGCAGGGTCAGGTACAGTACCGCAGAGGAAGACGACACATGGAAACAATAAGGAAGGACCAGGACATATCAACGATACAAGCATGTAATCAGGGCAAGAATTTCAGGGATTTGAAAATACGGGCGGAGATCAAGGGCGAATACTGATTGAGACATCTATTCGGTAACCTTCATATTTCTTGATTGACAAGACCTGCATGGGCTACCACTTAAACCGTATCACGCCCCAGAACCAGAATACTGGAGAGCGGGGGCAGACACAGCCAGCTACGTATATTGAAATGGAAACTACCTCGATATACGGTCACGACTGTCTAGAAATATGAGGGTTTACTACAAGCCAACAGTCTCTTATGGTCATGAACAAGCCTAATGTCTCAATCACAAGCAAGTAAGTAAGGTCGCAAGATGTATGATCATCAAATATACAATAATAAGGCGTCCCAAATATTACATATTCAGCTGATCATGAAGCTAGTCGTTACAAAATATTAGGACTAGCAAGAGTTAAGTCATACATGATCAACCCTAGGATTTGTTAATCATGTTTACAGCCCGTAGGCAGACAGTAAGGAAAAGTGCATCGAGCTAACAGGTGCTCGTCGGCTAAACGCCTCAAAAGAATAACTTTACAATAGAGTGAGCGAAACAAAATAGAAAACCCACTCGTAGCCCGGGTTCCTTCTAGTCGCCACCATTGGGCTGGAAGCTTGGTAGATCCTCGGGAGCTGCTCCGAAATCTGGCCACACAAAACCAGCTGGGTCAACCCCAGAAAGAGCAAGTGCCACAAGGGGGCCACGTAATAAGAACAAAAGCCAGCAATCAGCACAAGAAAATCTAATATTAAAACTAGAATTTACGAAAACATGGCAGGATGATATACGACGAGATAACCATGGAACTATTCCGATAGCCAGGTTACAACCCGTAAACCAAACAAGGACCGGGGTTGTAACCCTTCGTCTGAACAGAACTTGGTTTTCCACCATTTATCGGCAAGATAATAATACAAGAAATTAAGACAGGGAGCAATCTTGTACTGGATCAAGACATGGCTGAACTGGTTATACCTCATTCAATCAATCACGGCCAAGCAGATACTACGGCTTACTACTTTAACTAACTAGGGTTATCACAGGCCTAATTACTAACAAGATGCAGTGAGATTGTTCCACAGCCACAAGCCCTGCAGACCATCCAGGTAACCCAGGTCAAAAATTAGGGGTTGAATTCAGGTGGGTACATCGTCCGGGAGACAAATGTACCCTTAGGTGACTTAGAGGGTACAACACGCGACGGTGTGCTGGAAATGTGCCCTACTCGACGGCAGGCTACAGATCCCAAGAGCGCCCAGGTAACAGGATTGCCTGTAGCTGTATCATCTCTTCATGACTACTGTATTATTCTAGTTATTAACCTTAATTCATTTTAGTAGGTACTCCTGACCGTGGTACTCAGGAGTCCCATCCTAGACATGATGAAAGACAGGACAAGTGGATTTAACAAGCAAGCAAGAAAGAACTACCCACGGTGTCAAGGCAAGTCGAGTTAAGTTATCAAGATAAATCATGTCAGGGTACTTGTCGGGAGTGCGCCACGATGGGCCACTATCATGTCAGGTTGGTCATGTCAGGAGTGCACTACTACGGGTCACTGTCGTGTTATGCTAGTTCCTTGTCATACCATGCTATGTACAATAGTCATTCCAAACATATTAAGTAAAATCAAGTTCATGACAAAAGGCGTAAGGATATAAAATGGGCGTAAAATATCTAATAAGATATCAATATACAGGGCTATAGAAGGGCCAAGCTTAAAGAAATAAGACCAAAACTCCAAGAGCCAATGGGTTAAGCAAGGGGTTCAGGGAGCTGCGTACGCCGAAAAGTCACGCACGCATGAGGGCTGCGTACGCTCAAAGTCACGCACGCATGAGGGCTGCGTACGCTCAAAAGTCACGCACGCATGAAGGCTACGTACGCTCAAAAGTCACGCACGCAGGAGAGGAAAAGTCACGCACGCAAGGGAGCTGCGTACGTGAAAAGTCATGCACGCAGGAGAGGAAAAGTCACGCACGCAAGAGAGCTGCGTACGTGAAAAGTCACGCACGTAAGAGAGCAGCGTACGCGAAAAGTCACGCACGCCAGAGAGCAGCGTACGCGAAAAGTCACGCACGCCAGAGAGCAGCATACACGAAAAGTCATGCATATAAGAGAACAGCGTACGCGAAAAGTCACGTACGCCAGAGAGCAGCATACGCGAAAAGTCACGCACGCAAGAGAGCAGCGTACGCGAAAAGTCACGCATGCCGGAGAGCAGCGTACGCAAAAAGTCACGCACGCATGAGAGCTGCATACGTGCAAAAGCACGCAAGCAGAGAGCTACGTACGCGTAAAAACACGCACGCAGGGTCTGGGTCTTCTTCTCCATGGCTGAGAAGAAGCTCTCATGGCTCCCAAAACTTTAAGGCATCACAATTTGGTCATCCGAACTCCAAATCCAGATTTCCAAAGTTCTAACCAGGGTGGAATTGAACTCTCTTCCACATGGAAACATCAAAACCCATAAAAATCCAACTTAAGTAGATCAAAACCATGCAAAAACCAAAAATAGAGAAAACTTAGATCTAGAACAATGGAGACTCCAAATCATAAAATGCTAAGTTCTAATATTGATCACCATGTCCTAAACTAGCAAATGGACAAATAAAAGAGGGTTCTCATGTGGTGGCAAGGTGCACTTGCCTAAGGGTGGGTGTTGTGTAGAGGAAGGAGAAGAGTGTTGTGTTGAGGAAGGAGGAGAAGAAATAAATGGTGGTTTATGAGGAGAGAGAAAGGTTGGTGGAGTTTTAAAGAGGGTGGGATGTGGTGTGTTGAGGGTGGAGAATAGGTTAAGGTGATCCAATGCACATAAACCAAACCGAACCAAACCAACCTAATTAAAACCGAGCCATGACAAAAACCCAAAATACGAGAAATACCGAAATTCCACAAGTTGAGAAAAAAAATAAAAATACATGCCAAAATCCAGATACGAGTATAAATACGGAATACGAGAAATACGGGAAATGAGGGTGACAAGTACAAAGGGGTTTGACAGATTCTAGACTCAACTTTTCAACAAATCTTTTATGTACTTGGCTTGGTTGATGAACATCCTATTGTTGGTTTGTTTGATTTGCAATCCAAAGAAAAAATTGAGTTCTCCCATCATGCTCATCTCAAACTCATTTTGTATACACTTAGAGAATTTTTGACATAGAGACTCATCAGTAGATTCAAAGATAATATCATCAACATAAATTTGAATTAAAAAAGATTTCCATTTAAAGACTTTATACACAGTGTAGTATCAACCTTGCCTTTTAAAAAACCATTATCAAGTAGAAAAGAGCTTAGACGGTTGTACCAAGCACGAAGGGCTTGTTTTAAACCATATAAGGCTTTCTTCAACTTGAATAAATAATCAGGATTTTTGAAATCAGTGAAACCTGGAGGTTGAGCTACATAAACTTCTTCTTTTTTGAAACCATCAAAAAAAGCACTCTTTACATCCATTTAAAAGAGTTTTAAGTTACTAAAATATGTAAATGCACATAACATGCATGGATTCTAATCTCGCAACAGGGGTATAGGTCTCATCGTAGTCGATACCTTTCTTTTGGTTGTATCCTTGAGCTACGAGTCGAGCCTTGTTACGAGTAACCAAATCATTCTCATTTAATTTATTTCGGAATACCCAGCGAGTGCCAATGATCGGAAGATCAATGGGCTTGGGAACAAGTTCCCAAACATGATTCTATTCAAATTGGTTTAGTTCCTCTTGTACAGCATCTAACCAATAGTTATCACTACATGCTTCTTCAACAGTTTTAGGTTCTGACTGAAATAAATACAACACAAGAAGCTATATCTCTGGTAGAGGAATGAGTACTTACACCCTGGATGATCTAACCTATAACCAGGTCCTTGGGGTGGTCAGCCATGAATTTTATTCCTTTTGGTAGATTTTTAAGGTAGTTGGTCCCTGTTTTTGGTTTTGTAGATGTCTTGCTTGGTGTACTGATATTTTCATCATCATTATCGTTGATCATCTGTTGGTTTAATTCGTCGAAGGTGACGTTCGTTGATTCTTTGATGATCATTGACTTCTTGTTGAAGACTAGGTACCCTTTGCTTTTGGCCGTATAACCTAAAAAGATACCCTCGTCGGCCTTTTCGTCAAATTTACCAAAATTATCTTTAGTGTTAAGAATAAAACATTTACAGCCAAAGATTTTGAAATAAAAAACTATGGGTGTTCTATCAAACCATAATTCATAGGGAGCCTATTTCGATTTAGGTCGAATTAGAACCCTATTGAGAACATAACAAAGCTGTATTGACAGCTTCTGCCCAGAAATATTTGGGTAGACTAAACTGGTTCGACATTACTCTAGCCATTCAGATATAGTTTTGTTCTTATATTCTCCAACTTCATTTTGTTGTGGAGTCCTAGGACAGAAAAACTCATACAAATATTTGTGTGTGTGACAGAATTGCTCAAACTCTACATTCTCGAATTCGCCGCCATGATCACTTCGAATACGAGTAATCATGAATCCTTTCTTATTTTGAACTTTCTTATAAAATGTGACAAATTCAGATAATGCACCATTCTTTCATGTGAGAAAATATATCCATGTGTAATCATCTTCTATTATAAATGCATATAACTTACCACCTAGGCTAGCAATTCTACTAGGCCTAAATAAATCAATATGCAGTAATTGTAGGTCTAGTGGTACTTACAACATTTTTGGACTTAAATATGGATCGGGTAACTTTGTTCTTTTTATATTTGCTACATACTGTATCCTTCTTGAAGACAATGTCTGGTAAGCCTCGTACTAATTTTTTCGTAGATAATCTTAAAATTATGTCCATGTTTGCATGATCGAGTCTCATGTATCATAGTTGACTTATCGTTCTTGGTGAGTAAGCATCTACCTGCTTTGTTAGCATCTTCCAACAAATAGAAAACATATAAGTTGTCTTCTATAATACCTTCAAAGATAGTACTACATATTAAATTATCAACTATAGTACATTTGTCTTTGACAAAGTTAATACCATAACCGTGGTCAGCTAAATGGCTTATGCTGAGTAGATTATATTTTAACTCAGTTACTAGACATACATCTTTAATCATAGGATATGAAGCCTTATCAATGTTGCTGATACCTACATTATACCCTTTTAAGTTGTTACTGAAGGAAACGTATCCTTCTTTCTTCTTCGATAATATTGCGAATAGAGAAGCATCACCGGTCAAGTGTCGTGAGCAACCGCTGTCGAGGATCCACTTGCTCTTAGCATGAGTAGGATGTTCCACCTACAAAGAAGTTTACAAATGAAACTTTTGGTACCCATTTCTTGTTTGGTCCAAAAATGTTAGTCTTTGGTATCCATGCATATATATTTAAATCAACTAACTTTTTTACTTTATATGTCGGTAAGATATGACCAATGGTGCCACAATAGTGACATCTAGCATACTGAGTGTTAGGTGTAGTATGTTGTGCATGATTGGTAGGTCTTGGTGTTCTGGTTGGATACTTGTAGTAGAATGAATGTCGGTTAGTCTTCTTGGGCAAAGGTTTTTCTATGTTTGGTCTGACAGTATTGGGTTTGACCGTATTGGTTTTGATCGTATTTTGATATTTCGGTAATTGACACGTGTTAGGATAGGAAGCAGCAACTTCAGGCTATTTTTCTAACCTAATTTCTAACTTTTTGGAGGTGTCATAAAGTCTGTTATAGTTAGCTGTCAGTACATCATTTCTAACTAGTGCACAGTGATGGTACTTGTTCTCTTTGAGTAAATCTTTCGCAAGTTTTGCAATAGTATTGTCTTTTTCTTCGGATAAACGTATAGTCTCGTGTAGTCGCAGTTTGACAGAAGAAAGCTCACCAGTCTCACTAGGGTTTTTACTATTTTTAACCTCAACTAGTAAGTCGGTAAGGCTTCATATTTCACCTTTGTACACTTTGAGTACCTTCTTAGAGTTTTGGTATTTGCCAAGCAGTTTTCTGTGGTCATCTAAGAGGTCACTAAAAGCTTTACCTACTTGTCAAAGGTAAAATCATCATATGTATCAAACAGGCGATTTGAGTTTACATGATCATATGACCTCAAGCATACATTTGCAACGTCATCTGATTGTTCATCTTCTGAATCGCTGGCTTCACTTTTATGCCAAATGCTTGTATTGGCATATCTTCTGGAAGTAGATTTATTCAAGGTACCCTTTTCATACTTGTTGACTTTCCTGTTTGATGATGATGTTGTCGGACAGTCCTTTATAATATGTCATTTCTTCTTACAACCGTAGCAGATTGGATCTTATTCATTGTTGTTGTTGTTGTTGTTGTTATGTTACTTCATTCTTCGATTGAACCTCATGAACTTCTTGAACTCCTTTACTAGGATAGCTTGATCCTCAGTGTCGGAGTCACTGTTGTCAAATCTTCTTCGACAGTTCTCCATTATTGAGCTTTGAAGGCGATTGATTTTTTATTCTTCAAAGTCTTGAAGTTCCAGCTCGTAAGTGAGTAGCTTTCCCATGAGCATTTTAAGAGACATGGTAGTGAGGTCGTTTCCTTCAAAGATTATCGTAGCCTTCGAAATCCAGTTCTTTATGAGAGGTCGCAGCACCTTGCGAATCTTCTCATGGTTATTGTATTCCTTGTCTAGTAAGGACAAAGGATTTACAATATCCAAAAATCTTGTGAACATTTGTGTAACGGACTTGTTCAAGACTTGTTCGGCTTCATCTTGAACGCCTCATACTCTTGAGTAAGTCTACTGATCTTGGACTCCTTGACTTGCGTCGTGCCTTCATGGGTGACTTCGAAAAGTTTTTATGCCTCATTAGATGTTGTGTATGTGGAAACCCTGTTGAATTCAGTTATGTCTAAAGTGCAAAATAAAGCATTAATAGCACGTACGTCAATACTGGCTTCTTTCTTTTCAGAATCAGTATACTTGTCGTGCCCTTTTTCAAACAAATTTTCATCAATAAGAACATATGGAGGCTTTTTATAGCCGTCAACTACAATTGACTATAAGTCAAAATCTAGAGACTTCAAAAAGAAACTCATACCTATTTTCCAGTAAGTATAGTTGGTACCATCAAACAGTGGGGGTCTATTTGTGGCTTGGCCTTCAGTTGTGAATTTCACATTCGCCATATGTGATATAGTGATCTATGTAACAGCAGTTATATAAAAATAATAATAATGTTACCTCGCTTTACCTGTATAACCCGCTTTGATACCAATTGTAGGAATGAAATGTAAATCGATATACTCTAAAGGGGGGTGAATAGAGTTGACAACGGAATATTAGCTATTAAAAAAATAATACCTGCAATATCACATAAATATATCACAGTTATGTGTAAGTAAAAGTAAAGTACAAAGAGAAAATGCAAAGACGACGATGTATACTAGTCTTCCTCTTGTGAGGACTAATCCAGTCGAGAGAACTCTAGCTCCCAGTTGAAATCGACTATGGAAAGATCGTAAGTTTTCATACAAAGTCCTTGTAACTTCTACAAACGCGAGCTTTGATCCGAAGTACTCGACCAACTTCAATTATGAATTGTCTTACTTCTATTAAGTCTCTTGATTACAATCACTCTGAACTTCTAGACCGTACTGTACTGGCAAATCAACTAGAGGATTGTAACTGGCTTGGAATTTGAAATTGAAAGCTTATTAGAGCTTTGGAAGATCACAGTAAGCTTAGAGAGAAGAGATATTAAAGTGAATGAGTGAGTTGAAATGGTAGAATTTCTTCTCTTTTTATAGGATTTCTAAAGGAAGAATTCGGGTAGAATTCGGACAGAATTCGGACAGAATTGTATGAAAGAATCTCGGCATATGGCCGTTGCATCCGTAATTGCAGGAAAACTGAGTTTAAAAAGCAACGTTTACGTAGCCAAACTTGGGCCAAATTCGGGGCGAATTTGCCCATAATTTTGCCGGTCCAGAATGGATTAATTTTTGGGTTTTGTAACTCAGGTTTTTGGGCTCTCGAATTTTTAAGCAGTCGGGGAGTAGTGTCACGACTCGCACCCGCTTTTCGGGATACGAGTGCGTATCCAAGCCAGCCTACACCGCAATATCGGCGGTAGAATGTTGTCTAGCCATAATACTCTAAAATTGCATAAATAATAACTTTATTGCTCATTCATAAGACTAAAACAACTTTACAAAATTTATAAGTTTTACATTTTGAAGAAGAATATAAACTTTTACAATTATAGAAAACTACCATACATCTAACTTGTCTTCTATGGTTAACCTCAGCATATACCCGTATCTCCCATTGCTAAGAGAAGCCACGACTAACCTGAAAAAATGTTGGTTTCCAGTCAGGAATGGAACAAGCACACAGACCGACAGACTATTCAAAAACATAATAGAATTTACAAGACATAAAAATAGCATATATGAAAGAATCTAGTAAATAAAACCTGATATCATGGCAAATCGAGAAAAAAAGTAGATAATTCTACAACAGTATATACCAACTAGAAGAACATGTAAATAGGGTGACATGTCATGTGGTGAAGAGACACGGAGAATCAAGTAAATGACAACTATCTACGTGTTTTGAAATATCGGGTTCGACATGTGAACGGCTAAGGGATAAATCTGGCACCCCGCACGTGTATTATGCGGCTGCTATTCTCCACGAAAGACATGAGGGATAGTTCTGGGTAGTCAACATATCTACTAAGATATTTTTTTCTCCAGACTAGTACTCATGGACTCGAACAAGTCACGAAACACGAAAGCATGTAAATAAGAACCAAGAAACATAGTATGTAGAGATACATGATACAAATCCGTGTACCAACGTGTCAACAGGCAGGAGAGCATATATATAAACATGAAATGGAAAACTACTAGAAATCGAAAGCAATCAGTATATATACTTGCATGTGGTCCTTTGCTAGTAAAATCGATAATATCCAACTACACAATGAGCCACAAAAGTCAACTCTCACAACAGTCTCCGGAGGTTGAAACAGATATTATCAACATGTTTAAAATAGTCAAATTAGCTAGGATAGCCTACCCATAAGTCCAATTCTGGACACAAGGGAAAAATGGTAATTTTATGTCAAAACGATGTCCGTTGTTATACCCGCTTTGCACTGAAAAGTGTGCCAGTACCTACGGTCTCTAAAGTCATCAAACTATATATCTAGGGGTCCTATTTTCCGATACGAACCCAACCGTATGTCCAAAGTTGGATTCCGACAGGCCGTGCTAAAAATTTGCTCAATGTATCGTGTCGCGGGCCCGCAAAAATAGCATTCCGGTCGACCTTCTCATAATTAGACCAAACTTGGCATACAGGACAAGAAAAATGACACGGTCCTATTGGCGCAAGTTTCGTCTCGAGATGACGGACGTGCACAAAGTAATTGGCTAGTTTACAAAAGGGCTGATACGGGGTATCTCGATGTATAAGCCTCGATTTTGTCGCGCACGTACAATGAAATTGAGTTCCGTCAGCTCCCACACGTCGACAACATCCATATGCATCTTTTGATGCTCAGGGGTTGCGACTACGTCGCCCAGTTTGTCGGGACGCACGTCGTATCGAAAAATTCCTAAAGTTCTTAATGTTTGAAAACAATTTTGTCAATTTTGGAAAACCGATTTCTCGAAGCGTAGTCGATGAAATCGACTTCTGTAAAATGGGTTGTGAAGTCCTATATGTTGTCTTCATGGTTATTGAACTAAATTTTGGGTTTTCTAACTGGATCAACCAATTTTGGCCTTCCAAAATAGATGTTCGACGACCCTGTTTCTGTTTATGAAACAGTTTTTAAATCGATGTTTGTGTCAATTTTTCATAGGGTTTTAATATATTTTAATTAATACTAATTGATGGGATTTCGAGATATATAGTTAGAGATCGTACCAGAAAAGATGGTTCATGAAACGATGGATCGGTGATGGAGATGTGTCGCCACGAAGTTGCCTTCGCGCATCTGCAACTATTGCTCTATGCTGCGGATGTTGCCGTCTTATTTTCGGCCGCGCCTGGACGGTGGCCACCGTGGAGGCGCGCGGCAGACTGCAGGCCGCCTAGGGGTTCGGGGATGGCATTGTGTTGGAGCGGGGTTAGGGTTTTTGAGATATCTCTCTCTCTCTCTCTCTCTCTCTCTCTCTCTCTCTCTCTCTCTCTCTCTCTCAAATATATGCATAAGGGGGGTCGGCTGTGCTTGATGTCGGGTTTATGGCCCCTTATGGTCTTGGGTTTAGGGGAAGTATTTGCTAGGCTAGGTTCTATCATTCCTTTTGTTTTCTTTTTCTCTTTTCTTTTGGTTATATATATATAACTCCTATAATAGATAATCATTTAGAATAATACTTGTATAAATGCATGCTATAGTTATTTACGCATATACTTATATGCCCTCTCAAAATTATATAAAATTCTTGAAATTCTAAAAGTAAATAAATACCTAATAAGTAATTTTGGTAAAATATATTTTATAAATAGAATACCAAAATTATTATTTACTCCTAGTTTTTGGTTTATAAAGAAAATAATATAATTACTTACTAACCATTTAATAATTATGAACACATCATAAAATATGTACAAAATAATTAACATATATATTCATTTAGTCTCATAGACACACACAATATGTATATACATTTATTGTTCTAGTCAAAGGTCCCAAAAATCTAGAATGGCATTTCAAGAAAACGTATTATTTTTCGAAAATAACAAAATATATAAAAAATATAATAAAAATATGAATATAACTTTAATAGAAAGTAATATATTATATTTAACTATTATTTATAAGTAGTCATTGACCATTAAAATAAAATACCAATATATACATATGGTATATATCTATGTGGCCGTCTTTGGTCGCACTAAAGGTCTACATGGCTTGGGCTCGGTTCAGGTCCAGTTTGTAACAACCTGGTCTTCTAAAAGCCAATAATCTTAATAATACATAATTAAATTATTTCTAGGGGTCATGTCACAATTTCGTCTGGTTTTTCTAGTTAGAACACCGCTATGGCTCGACCTTCCCTACCATAGCTAATACACTAGTCAAAGCACGCCACTACATTATTCGTGCCATGATTTCTAGTCATCTTGCAGTCCAAAACATAACCATGAGTAAGGCCTTCTATAATAATAATAATTAATAAATTAAATATTTATAAAATTCCAAAAATTACCATTTTAATTCAAATAAAATAATAAAAGATATTTTAAAATTTCAGAAAGAGGGGTTACAAATTTATCCACCTTAGAATTAAATTTGTCCTCGAATTTAAGGGCTACTAGGGTAAACGTACTTGGTCGATCGGTAAAAAGATAGAAAAATTGTAGGATAAGAAATATTGATCAAACTGGTGAAAAGAGAAGAAAGAGTCTTCAAACTCTGATGGCCCTAAAATGCTCTCAAATATTTAATTTGAAATAAGTTTCGATGAAAGAAATAATCGTAAAGTAAGGTGTCGACTAAAAACTTCCTTCAACTTTGATAAATAAAATAAGGTAAATGAATAAATAAATAAAGTTCTAAAATCTGGCAAGAGGGGATTTAGGGATTAGGATTTCGGGAGTTATAAATTTGTAGAGAAAGAACAAAGAGAAGCCTCTTTAAATAGGCATTGGTTCCTAATTAGATAAGAAGTAAAGCTGCTAGTAGCTAATTTTCCTATAAAAATAAAATTCGATCAAATCAAAATTCCATTTAGACAACAATAATAATTTAAAGCAATATTACAATATTATCAAATATTTTAAATCGGTTAAATTTAAATAATATTCACCAATCCTTGTTGGTCAAAGATAATAACAAATATTTTTCTACTAAGTAAATCGAGTTCAATAAAATGAGTCACTAGAATAATTGAAAATAATATTTGTTATTTATTATCATAATTTGAATAATATTTTAAGATCACATAAATTCAAATATTCTTTATAACTAACATTACCAAATCAAAGGTAGTAGTATTATTTTTAATCACATATATCAAAACTTAGTCAAACAATTAATCACGACGATAATTGAAAACAACAATTCATATCCTCGAAACAACTTGAATAACATTTAAAACAATTCAAAATATATATAAATCAAAATCTTATTTAAGGATAAATGGATAAAACTTTGTATTAAATAATTTTACGGTCAAAATACTTATGATTTTTTTAATTAATAAAAGCCAAATCTTTTCAAGATTTAAATCAAAATATCGAATCCAATAATTTATCAATATATCCATAATAAAAGTAGTTTTTTTCTTTCGAAAAAGTCTCATTTTTATACATAGCTTATAAATCTGATCATATTTTCATTCATAAACCGTATTTGATCATTGAAAAAAAGACCCGGTAAACTAAGACTTAGAGAACAAAGAAATCAAAATCTGGGAGACCTCTGTCACACTCAGCCCTGTCATAGATGTTGAGCACATCTAGAAAGTCCCCCTCTTCTTGGGGTGCACATTTTTAAAGTTCTTGTTGTGTTGTATCAAAACTCTATAGTTGTGAGGTTAAAGCTTAAATATCTATATTATTCCAACAAGACTTCCTATGTAGATGGACAAAGAGTTGGTTTTTGTAATTCGGTACAGTTTTACAAAATTCGCTTAAAATACTTGTCGGATGATTAAAGGAATCTAGGTTGCTCAATATCACGTTATGTTTTCAACTATTGACGAAAACTAAAAATTATGAGGATGGTTGAGGTTTAATATCTATATTTTTCCAACATGCATTTGATCTATAATTTGCTTTAGCTAAACCCTAAATTTCTAAAATCGTATTTAATCGCAAAACACGGCTCCCAATTCAGTCATAAGAATGGTCTAATACCGATTTCAATATCGATACTCGTAGGAATGGTCTGATACCAATTTCGATATTGATACTCATAGGAATGGTTTGATACCGATTTCAATATTGAAACTCATAGGAATGGTATGATATTGATTTCAATATCGATAATTAGGCCAATTTTGATAATTAGGCCAATATTGTTATGATACGGTATAACGATACGACCGATACCGATAGGATATCCGATTCCAATACCAATATGATACGGTCGATACCGAACCGATAGGCAAATACTAATCCGATACAGTCGATACTAATAAGAACCAAACATGAAGCAGAGCTTCATATTCAAAACATCTTCTTTATTCATTCCTCATGAAGCTCTACACCAAGGATGTCCACTTCCTCATGGAGCTCATTCAAGTATATGTACAAACACACACACCCCCTCTCTCTCTAGATTCCTTCTCGATACTCATAGGAATGGTACCAATTTTGATATTACCGATTTCGATATCAATACGTATAGGAATGATCTGATACCAATTTCGATATCGATACTCATATGAATGGTTGATATTACCGATTTCGATATCGATACTCATAGGAATGGTCTGATACAGATTTCGATATTGATACTTATAGGAGTGGTCTGATACCAATTTTGATACTGGTACTATTAACCTTGGTTATTACAATTAGGTAATAAATTAATTTTTACTTGTATTTACAATATATATGGTACTTTGTGCAGAATTGGTTTGAGCAATGAGTCGATACTTAATTGACCGTTTATGGATGTACAATCGGCAACATGAGAGCAAGATTGGTTTGACGAATGATTTCAAGGCGGGCGTCGAAGAATTTCTAGGATACGCTAGTAGCCAACCTTATTTCATGGACGGAAGGCTCATAAAGTGCCCTTGTGTTAATTGTCATAATATACCATTCAAAGAGGTAGATCTCGTGAGAGAGCACCTCTATAAGAAGAGTTTCATACCGAACTACAACGAGTGGACGGCTCAAAGAGAACCTTTGGTTCCGCAATATCAGTCCTCATTCAATACGAAGGTGGGAGACCCCACTCTTAGAGACCACTTCTAATATCGGCATCGAAACTTGGCACGTGAGTTGGTATTTGATGCAGCTTGTGCCGGTCTAAGTTTTAATCCGGAGGATCCGAATCCTGTTGCAAAGGAGTTCTATGATATGTTCAACCATGTCGATACTCCATTATATCTGGGTTGTGATTCTCATTATGTCCTGTCGGTGGTGGTGCGACTGTTGAACCTCAAGTCTGATTTTAACTTACCGCAGAAATGCTACGACTGGATAATTTAATTTGTTAGAGAGTTGCTGCCAAAAGGAGCAAAGGACATGCCAGAAAACTTTTACAAGTAGAAGATGATGATACGAAAACTCGGATTAGGCTACGAAAAGATAGATTATTGCCGAAATGGCTGATATTGTAGTACAAGGAGAACAATGATAAAGACAAATGTATTTTCTGTCACGAGGACCGATAGAAGCCCATTCGGTGCAGAGAAAAATCAACTGCATGAGCAAGGTTGTGCCCCTACAAATACATACAGTTTTTTCTGATCACAAAGATGCTACAGAGGATGTATATGTCCTCGAATACTACAGAACACATGACATTGCATAGCAAAGAGCGAAAGATGGATGAAGGAGAATTATCTCATCCATCTGATGGAAAGGCATGGAAGAATTTTGATCGATGTCATCCTGGATATTCTATAGAGCCTAGGAATGTTCGGCTGGCTTTATGTTCTGATAGATTCACTCCTTTCGGACAGTCGGGGGCACAGTACTCTTGTTTGCCGGTGATTTTGACCCCTTATAATCTACCACCATGGATGTGCATGAAGACTCCTTATATGTTCTTGATACTTATCATACCTGGTCTAAAAAATCCAAAAAAGAACATCGATATCTACTTGCAGCCATTGGTGGACAAGTTGAAGGATTCGGACATAGCCATAATTGGACGAAGCAGAGTATCTTTTGGGACTTACCTTATTGGAAGGACAATCTCATAAGACACAATCTTGATGTCATGCATATTGAGAAAAATTTATTCGACAACATCTTCAATACGGTGATGGATATCAAAGAAAAAAAAAGACAATCCCAAAGCAAGAAAGGACTTGGAAATTATTCTCAAGCGTCCAGAGTTGCATCTAACATGAAGATCCAATGGTAACTGGGTCAAGCCTTCAGCACCATTTACACTGAGTAGGGATGATAAATTGATAATATGCAATTGGATTACAAAGTTGAGATTCCCTGACGTTACGTGTCAAATATGGCAAGATGTGTCGATCTCAACAAACGCAAGCTGATAGGGATGAAGAATCATGATTTCCACGTATTCATGGTGCATTTACTTTCTATCACTCTGAGAGAGATGTTGCCTTCTCAAGTATGGGGTCCGCTGGCCGAGTTATCTATATTCTTTAGAGATTTGTGTTCAAGTAAGTTGATGGTGCAACATATGTTTGAACTTGAGGAAAAGATTGTATTGACATTGTGCAAGTTAGAAAAGATGTTCCCTCTGGCTTTTTTGATAGTATGGAACATTTGCCGATTCATCTTGCATACAAAACACGTATTGGTGCTCCCGTCCATTATCGATGGATGTATCCATTTGAGAGGTATAAAATATTTAATTATCTAGTACTAATAATTATTTTATTCAAACAATTATAATATTAAATATATTATTTATAGATATCTAGATCACCTGAAGAAGAAGGTGGGCAATAAGGCTCATATAGAAGCTTCGATATGCGAAGCATATATTATTGAGGAGGTCTCAAACTTCTGCTCAATCTACTTCGATACTTATAACAGAACAAACTGGAATAGAGGACCAAGAAATGATGAAGGTGAGGTCTATGAACCGAATCATGGAATCTATACTATCTTCAATGTTGGTGGCAAGCCTATAAGTGCTTCTAAGTTAAGGTGGTTGGAGGACGATGAGTTTAAAGCCTCTCATCGGTATATCTGCCTAAATAGTAGTATAGAGGAGATGGAAGATATAAAGAAGTAAGAGGCATAATTTTGCAACATACTCAAAATTTTGCAATATACTAGTAATAATTTCTCTAACTTTTCTCGTTATTATCATAGTATTTTTAGAGCTGAGATGAAAATGGAGAGACCTAGCATTGATGATGATGATCTTGCTAGAGAGGTTGATCATTTAAATATTCTAAATTCAATTGACCGACTAAAGAGCTTTGTCCTAATGACGTTATGATACGTAATATTTTAGGTTTTTCGTCCTCGTACATAATTGACCAACAAAAGACTTCGAGCACTAGCTATCGGACCAAGCAATAGGGCAAAATGTTGGGATGGATATACCATCAATGGCTTCAAATTTAGAACCACTGATAAGCCTATCAATCACTCATTTATCGATAAGGAGGATAATTACACAAAGAATTCTGGAGTCTGTGTAAGGAGGGCTTTTACTCATTTGTCGATAAGGAGGCTAATGTTACAGACTTAGTATTTTTAAGGCACGAGCCATGGTTGATTAAATTGAGTTGGAAGGAGGGCTTTCAAATAGTTGTGCCTGAATCGAATGAATTGATAGGGCAAGAAGGAAGAATGCTCGCGACCATGGGTCGTCGAGGCGGTCTCAGATGTGAGAAGTATTGAACTTAGCCCTGAGAGATGGTAACATTAGAAGAACAATGACTGTGTGAGACGTCAGTTCGAGTCGAGTCTTGCATGGTCATTGGACAACTTATTGATAAGGGAAAGGTTTCCTCGAACGGTAACCCGGCAGCCAAGGGACCGATTCGAAGGAAACATGTAAATAGCTGTGCTAGATGATAGTACGGGTTAGGCGGGGACTTGCAGTGGGGCTCACTACTTGCACTGAAAGAGGCGCCCGTCTAACAAAAGCTATAGAGTCTAGAATAGCTTGTGGTGCTAGTGACCTTTCATATAGATGAGTCGGCATGGCGGCAATCCACGTGTGTACCTTTGGATTGAGTTGAGTTGAACATGTACATGATCAGAAGATAATATTTGGGACTAAAGATTTGGCTGTAATGTAGACACCGTACATCGGCACGAGATGTGGCATCGAGTCTTAAGTTGTTGGATAGAGCTGCATAAGTTGGGTTTGAGTCGTTCGAGTTTAAGTCAGGAAGCGCCGCAAGGCAAAGTTGGTTGAGTGACACTAAGTTCACAAGTCTTGGGTGAGTCAGTTGGTGATTAAAAACGACAAGGGCTACGAGCGATAATATGGTAGGCACGGCCTCAATATCGACAATATGGTAGGCACGACCTCAATATGAAAGGCAAGCACGACTTGATAAGTTGACGTCATTGACACGAGAAGGCTCTAGAGGTAAAGTATCAGCAAGTTGCTAGTTGCAAGGCATGGGATGGTCTAGAGACACAAAATAGGCTGAGAGTCTATGTCCTAAAATTGATCTTAAGACAAGAGTAAAAAGACAATTATAAAGGGATTATGTTGTACAAAGTAAATAAACGTGTTGGTTTTGTATGGGTAGGCGAGGAGCTCATTCCACCAGTACAGTTGAGTACTGACACCCAACAGTTTTCATGTGCATGCACAGGTAGAAGCTCATAGCGTAGAGCTCGCTTGGATGCGTCGAGGCACAAAGTTCCTTGACGATTCGAGGTGTACGACCGCATGGAGTGTGGACTTATATGGAACATAATATATGGATATCGCCTATCCGAAGCTTTCGTTGGCCAACAAAAATTGTCTTGAGAGATAAGAGAGACAAGAGTGACCTGTAATATGAAAAGAGTGAGCTTGAGTGTTTGTAATCTTGGCCTTGCGCCATATTGTAATATTTGTTTCAATATCAATAAAGAGCATTTTGAATGATTTGTGTTTTGCTTTAAATTTCTGCAGCTATTATTCAATATTTCTGCTTAGGACTTCTGTGCAATGACCCTGTCACTTAGCGTGTAATCGGACGTTATGAAACCTGCCTTGCGTGAGCACAATCTAGGCTCACGCGGTATCATGCCTTAGCGAGAATGATCGCTCCTACGGGAGCGGGGCGTGACAAACTTGACCTGTATAGGCAGTACCATAACCTGCCTACTGCCTACTACAGTAAGGTCAACACTCTTGCATACCCTGCCTGCAACAGTACAATGCATGGGTAAACCAGGTCCAACAGGACCTGGTTAAAGCCAAGCAAGACCTTGACCTCTTTCCTGTCACTCATGTACTCCCTCACTTGCCCTGTATACTCCTTACCCACACTCAATCAGTACACTATTCAGAGCATTCCCTATTATTCATACAACCCACTTGACACATAGGCAACACTGTCAATAAGGATGACACACTATGGACAAACCGAAAATCCCATATACATATGCTCACCCTTGCCGATAGGATACAAAACATACTCACTAAGCACTGTCACATGGCAGTTACTGTTGACCATGTATGGCCCTATATTGCCCCTTATGTCATGACTGAAATGATCATCCCAACAGCCCACTAATCTGATACAAATGTGTACAAAAGTCTCTCCATCTTCTCCTTATAATTGATACCTACATCTTGATTAAGACTGACACCATTGTAGCTCACCCTTATAGCAAGTTATAAACAACAACATGCTTTTGCCAAGCCTCTGTCCTGCAGGATCAATTTCATGTGCAAGCCAAGGCCAATGGCCAAACCAATACTAACCTGCCCAAGGGCTACTCCTGTCTACGAGTTCTTGGTCATGCCTTTTGGTTTGACCAACGCTCCCGCAGTCTTCATGAATTTAATGAACAAGATCTTTCACCAATACTTGGACAAATTTGTAGTCGTCTTCATAGATGATATCTTGATTTACTCCAAGAGCTAAGAGGAGCATGAGCAGCATCTACGGACAGTTTTAGAAATCTTGAGGAACGAGCAACTTTTTGCAAAGCTTAACAAGTGTGAATTCTTTCTCAAGGAGGTTTCATTTCTTGGGCACATTGTTACTGGAGACGGCATATTGGTAGATCCTGACAAGATCACAGTAGTCAAAACATGGCTCGCTCCCACATCGGCTTCTAAGGTGAGAAGTTTTCTTGGACTTACAGGATATTACCGAAGGTTCGTAGAAGATTTCTCTCGAATAGCGGGGCCTATGACTAGACTAAATTACAATAGTCAAGAGTTTGTATGGACAAACGAGTGTCAAGCCGCTTTTGACGAGTTGAAGAAGCGATTGACTACTACACCTATCTTGACACTACCATCGGGCCTGGGAGGATTTGTCATATACAGTAATGCATCCGGGAAGGGATTAGGATGCATATCAATGCAGTACGGTTGTGTAGTGGCATACAGTAAGTCCCATCTATTTTTATTTCTTATTTATCTATTTACAAATTTTGACTATAGACACCTGTTTTACTCATATAGTAAATATATATATATATATATATATTTACTATATATATATATTTACTATATATATATTTACTATATATATAGTAAATATATATATATATATATATATATATATATATATATATATATATATATATATATATATATATATATATATATATATTAAGTAATGGAGATTTTCGACTTCTTGTAAAAGTCATATTTGCAAGGGTCTAATTAGAAAAGACCAAAAATTGAGGCTGAAGGCTAAAGCATTTCCGAAGCTCTGAGATAGAGCCAATCTGAATTCTCCCTTAGCCGATCCCTGTTGTGGTAGGATTCAAAATCCAATTCGAATTAAACCCCAAGCCTTGATAAGCCTTATCTAGTTCAAATCAAATCCATCTTATCTGCAAGTTATATATATATATATATATATATATCTAGAGAAGAATAACCGATCCCTCTACAACCCTAGTATTTGTCCTTGTCGCGGAAAGCTGAGTTGAAGAATCGGCTCGTAGGAGAAAGACAGAGAGCTTGGGGTCAACTGCATCCGACAGGAAAAGTTTATCCCCATGGCTCTCTTCTCCTAAAGGGTTTAACTAATTCTTGTCACCAATAGAAGTAGGATGGGGATAATGACTCTAGGAGAACTAGTTGATGGTATCAATGAGGTTGAGGTTTAGAACTCACCATTGTAGGTCAAACCACAGAACCTTGTGTCAGCTATTGGGTGAAACTGATGGTTAGGATTGAGAGACTAAGCCCATAATACTTGATTAAATATCCGAGGGACACTGGGATTTACCACTGTTGGTATCAGAAATATCGACAAGTATCAGAGGATACTCGGTAAGGAATTAGTTTACTGATAACAGAGTATTTGGGTGGACAATGGAAATCATATCTGACCCTAAAATATCCTAATGTTGAATCAAGCTTTGCTTGGCACGCGTCATGTTAGTATTGATGTGTAACTTCCTCAAGACACCCAATAAACTCGGTCATAGTGGTCTCTTCATGAAATTCTTGATATAAAAGGATCAACCCTGTTTCAGATCCTTGTATCGGATACATTAAGTTATCCGGTTGATCGTATACTGAACGAAAGCAATTAAGCTTTCGAAGCACCTGACAACCACTCTTAGACCTTAGAATTATGTTGTTCGAGCTAACAACATATTAAGATTCATATTGATATCAAGCAGGTGATGGTTTGATCCCACCATTTTTTGAATACATCATCAGTCAGTATCTTACTGAATGATTGAAGCATGACTCAACCTGGTATCCGACCCTACCCCTTATGCATATAATTCATGCACTTGATCATAACTACCCCTGAGTTATCCCTTCCATACTGATGTGTGAGTGACCTTGCATCCAGTGCATATTAATCGGCTAACCTTCTTTCTATGCCAAGGATACTGCCATGATCCTTCTGTTAACCATTAGATAGGGACATGTAACCAACACTTTACATTCAACTGAGTATTGCTATTAAGAATGACCTATAACCTTTTATATGTAAGCAAAGGATCATGTTCTAGGGACTTCCCTTGCACCAGCCCATTTGTACCAATTGGCACTGGACTTAGAGTTCATCTGGTATCAATATACCCACACAAGGCTGCCTAGCATCAAGCTAAACACTTAAGCAACATCTTAGATACTAGCATCATGTTCGACTCTGGAAACCTGAGTCCACAGCAAGTATCGGGTATGCTACTAGATACATGATTTGGACTGGTGTATCAGACCAATAGAACAGTGGCACCACTCATATACACATGTAACAAGATTGGTTAGAGGACAGGGACCACCTGCTCTTGAATACAAATACAACTAGGATAAACCAAGTGGGTGTCCTTGCAACGAATGTAAATTAAAGCTTAAGTAAGCCAAATGGCCGAGCAAACTAGAGGGCAGTTAGGGGACTGTGATGAATACCCAAGTAGGACTCTTATGGATGAGTCATACCAAGGGTTGGGTTTCACAATTAAGTCCAACTGGTAGAGTTGTAGAATGGGATTCATGAGATCAACACAAGATGGAGTCAAGGCACTAGACCAGATAGTATCAGCTAAAGGAAAACCTTACCAAATGAAGGCACAAGATTAGGACCCTAGGAGATAATTTAGATAAGAGCAGTTTTGATTCATTGTTTAGTATAATAATATTATAATTTCCTTAAATAGGTTACTTGGACTTCGTCTTGGACCTCGACCCGTGTCAGCAGCTCAGGACCCCAGGCGAGTACAGTTTATTTTCTGCAAGTAGACCTCGTAGACATTATTTATTTTCTGTAAGTAGACCTCGTAGACATTGTTTAATTTTTGCAAGTAGATCTTGTAGACATTATTTATTTTTTATGCAAGTAGACCTCGTAGACCTCGCGGCGTAGTGTCCCAGACTGATCACATATCAAAGGTACTTCTAACAGTTGGAAAGGTATTTTGTTTATTTATTGCTATTGATTTTCCGTCTTTTCTCACATCTTTTATGTTTATTTTCAAAACATGTAATTGATGTCTAACCTCTGTTTTATAGTCATTTTTATATATTTGAACTGCATTCAGTGAATTGTACTCGTTCCATCCCGACTGGATAACCAAATAATTTTTAGGTGATTGTGAAGAGGTCGAGTGCCCTGACCAGTATGGCCCGTACATAGGAGATACAGTAGAGACGGACTTTCCTTATCAGGGGGAGTATGCAGCATCTGATCCCGCTGCATTTGCTTAGTCATGTTTAGCTAGTGTTGGGACATTGTAGTTGATACTGAGTTGATTTTTGAAGACATGTAGTTGAGATTTATTTTTAGTCACCATACATTTCCTATTATGAGATGGTTCTATTTATTTTCATCTTTTAGATGCTGAGTTGTGATATTGAGTTATGTTTCCCCATGTGGGTAACATATTTTATTGCATAGTTGTTCATCATAATGTTACAGCGTTCTATCGTCGACTCTATGGCGTAGGCTGGATGTGTACATAGTTTATGTCCAAATATTATGTGCGGGTCATGACACATTTTTATGGTGGCCCATGCAGGTCGACTTTTTACAAAGATAGCGAAACCGTTGTAGTACTTAAGTTAGCCGTACTACTGCGGGCCTGCAACTAGGACTAGGAATAGGAACCTAAGGACCGTCTCCACGAGTTAAAAAAATATTATTGACTCCTATACTCGACTTCAAGTACCCTTATGCATCCTGTTTGAATCTTTCTAACGTCTAATGATTTCCTTTGTTTTCAGCCAATGGATTCGCAAGACAGGAACAATGCTACACTGAACACTCCACCGGCCATTGGCGGATTCTTCACCTATGGTATCCACCGATGCAGGGAGGCCAGCTTACTCACCAGGGCGATCCGGCTCAGCCGCAATACTCGAGGTTTCACAGGGATGACATTCCACCTCCACCGTAGTTCCCTTCGCAGACTCCAGTACCAGCACCCATTCCTCCTCCGGTACCGGCACCAGCAGTCTATCCACCACCTATAATGCATTCAGCACTAACCATGTATCCAGCGCCTATGATACAGCAGGCACCCTTTATGTACCCAACACCTACCATGCATCCAGCGCCAGTCATGTACCCGGCACCTGCTCTGCCCCCGCCACCGGTATTGGACAATATTACCCTCCTGGGTATATTCCAACAACAAGCCAACATCTTTCGTGATACTTTGCGGGAAGCCCTTCAGCAAAGAGAGGCTCCGCAACAGCGCCCTGGGACGTCCAAGAACTTCATGGTCCTTAGGCCCAGAGAGTTCCATGGGACAGAAAAAATTATCTACGCTGATGAATGGTTGGAGAACGTGGAACAGTATCTGAAGGTGGCCCGTGTCTCAGAAGATCTAAAGGTAGAATCGGCTAGTAGACAGCTTTTCGACATCGCACGGACGTGGTACCAAGGTGAGCCCCAATTTTCTGCTCCAGACGTAACTTGGGAGGAATTCAAGCACCTGTTCAAGAAGAAATTTTATCCATACGTAGCATGAGAGGCGTTGGTGAGCCAGTTCGAGCACCTGGAGCAAGGCAACCACACCGTCGACGAGTACATATCAGAGTTTACTCGTCTCAGCCGCTTTGCGGAGAACTTGGTCAGCACCCCTGAAGATAAGGCACGACGATTCAGGAAGGGACTATCTCACGAGATTCGCTTAGCCATTGGCACCAGTCGAGCCACTACCTATAAGGAGATTCTGGAGGTCGCCCAAGCAGTAGAAGAAGAACTGAATTACAGACCAAAGAGGAGTCGAGAGACTTTCGAAGGAAGTAACAACCAATCAGCACCAGCGAAGCGTCCCTAATTCCAACCGAAGGTCTTTCAGCACCAACATCAGCAGCAGTTCCAGCCTCCTGGTAAAACCCCAACATATCAGCAGAACCGAGTTCCAGCCCGAACCTAGACTCAACAGCCACAGAGACAGCTACAGCAGGTCCCGTAATGTACTCACTACGGGAGGAGCGGACACATTTGGGACGACTGCAGGAAGAGACTCGAAGCATGCTTGTATTGTGGATCTCCATCGCATCAGCTGAAAGACTGCTTACTGGTCCCTAATCGGATAGGACGCGAGACGACACCGACACCGAGAGGACCACCAGTGCCACAGCTATGAGGTCCTCTACTACCCACTCAGCAGCAGCGGTTTGCTCAGCACCAGCAGAGAGGATCACCCCAGCAGGGCCGAGCTTTTACCATGGCTGTTGAGGAGTCGGAGCCTACCCCAGATGTGATAGCAAGTTCTATATTACTAGACTCCTTTTCAGCTATAGCTTTGTTTGATTCGGGTGCATCCCACAGTTTTATTTCTGTAGCTTTCGTATTTAAGCATAACATCGTATCCAAACCATTGGGTGGTGTTTGCAAAATTATGACGGGCGGAGGTGCTATCCTAGTCAAGGATATTTGCATGAGGCGTCGCATCACCTTGGGAGGTAGAGAGTTGCACGCCAACTTACTCGTAATGCCACTACCGAGTTTCGACATTGTCCTCGGTATGGATTGGTTGAGTAAGAATTTTGCCAGTATAGACTGCCACCGAGGATGTATTGTATTCAATCCTCCAGGAGTACATATATTTGAGTTCGCTAGAGGAGCAGTGGAGCAGCAGCGTGGGGCTATTTAGGGAGCTATGATCGAGGGGAAGGAGATCCTACATCCCTCCATCTCAGAATTCAAGGACATTTTTTCTGAGGACTTACCGGGATTGCCGCCAGATAGGGACATCAAGTTTGCTATTAATCTGGTGCCAGGAGGAGAACCAACGGCACAACCGATATACCGGATCAACAACAAAGAAGCCGAAGAATTAAAGAAGCAGATCGATCAATTGCTAGAGAAAGGGTTCATCCGAGAGAGTTCGTCACCATGGGGATCTCCTGTCCTTTTTGTGCCAAAAAAGGACGGTACGGTGCGTATGTGCATCGACTACCGAACCTTGAATAACCATACTATCAAGAACAAGTATCCATTACCGAGGATTGATGATCTCTTCGATCAATTAAGCGGTGCACGGGTATTCTCGAAGATAGATTTGAGGTCGGGCTACCATCAAGTGATGGTGAAGAAAGAAGATATACCGAAGACTGCCTTCCAGACCAAGAACGGATAATACGAGTTTATGGTGATGCCGTTCGGGTTGACTAATTCCCCGGCAGCCTTCATGAACTTGATGAACAAAGGTATTCCATCCGTACCTTGACATATTCGTAATGGTGTTTATAGATGACATACTCATTTACTTAAAAACACCGGAAGAACACAAGGAACACCTGAGGATCGTGCTAGAGACCCTCAGGAAGGAGAAGCTCTATGGAAAACTTTCAAAATATGAGTTTTTCTTGAACAAGGTGGAGTTCCTTGTGCAAGTGGTGACAGGCGACGGTATATCTGTCGATCCAAAGAAGGTTACGGCTGTGGAAGCTTGGACTACTCCGACTACAGTGGCAGAGATACGAAGCTTCTTGGGATTAGCAGGGTATTATCGAAAATTTGTACAAGTTTTAGCTCGAATTTTAGAGCTGCTTATTAGGCTCACTTGAAAAGATGTAGAGTTCGTATGGACATAGGACTGTCAGGCTGCGTTCGATGAGTTGAAGAGGAGACTGACGACAGCCCCTATTTTGGCTTTGCCTTCAGGATTGGGAGGTTTCACCATTTATAGTGATGCCTCGGGCAAAGGACTGGGCTGTGTCTTAGAGCAGAACAAGAGAGTGATAGCCTATGCGTCTCGACAGTTAAGACCACATGAGAAGAACTACCCAACATACGACCTAGAGTTGGCAGCCGTGATCTTCGCCTTGAAGCTGTGGAGACATTATTTGTACGAAGAGCGAGTGAAAATCTTTACTGACCATAAAAGCTTGAAGTACGTCTTCATCCAAAAGGAGTTGAATATGAGGCAGCGCAGATGGCTTGAGCTGATGAGTGATTATGATATTTCTCTACAGTATCATCCGGGAAAAGTCAACGTTGTTGCAGATGCTTTGAGCAGGTATCCCGTAGCAATGTGCTTGACTCGAGATCGTCACTTATTAGTAGACTTGGAGAGTTTGGGCATCGAGATCGTCATTCCAGGAGCCGAAATGCAGATCATGGGCATGCAGATTCAGTCTGGATAGATGGACAGGATTCAGGAGGCACAGCACCAGGATGAGCAGCTGAAGAACATCATAGCCCATGCATGGGGCGGCTTGCTAGACAATTTCATTATTGCAGAGGATGGTTCATTGAGGCACGGGACGAGACTTTGTGTACCTAGTAGAGAGCTTAGAGAAGAAGTTATGCAAGAGGCACATCATTTCCAGTATTCTCTACATCCAGGAGCCAACAAAACGTACAAGGATCTGCGAAACCACGTGTGGTGGTATGGTTTGAAACGAGAAGTGGCCCGTTTTGTTTCTAGGTGCCTAGGATGTCAGCAGGTCAAAGCCGAGAGGCAGAGACCCGGAGGATTGTTACAGCCACTACCGATACCCGAGTGGAAGTGGGAACACATCACTATTGATTTTGTTTTCGATCTTCCACGGTCATCGGGCGGAAAGGATGCGATTTGGGTCTTCGTTGATAGGTTGACCAAATCGGCCCACTTTATACCATTTAAAGTGGGGTTATCTACAGAGAAGTTAGCAGAGCTTTATGTGAAGCAGATAGTCAGACTACACGGGGTTCCGGTGAGTTTCGTGTCAGACCGTGACAGCAAGTTCATGTCTCACTTCTGAAAGAGCCTTCAGGCTAGCTTGGGCACAGCGCTCAAGTTCAGCACTGCTTATCATCTGCAGACAAATGGACAGTCAGAGCGGACCATTCAGACGCTCGAGGATATGCTACGGACATGCATGCTGGATTTTGGCAGCTTATGGGAGGACCACCTTCATCTTGTGGAGTTCTCCTACAATAACAACTACTAAGCTAGCATCCCGATGTCCCCGTTTGAAGCATTGTTTGGGCGGAGATGTCATAACCTGCTATCTTGGGACGATGTAGAAGTGCATGCACTGTTATGACCAGAGATGGTAGTAGATGCTGCAGAGAAAGTTAAGATGATTAGAGAGCGGCTTTGCGTGGCTCAGTACAGGCAGAAGCACTGGGCCGACAGTTACCGTAGGCCGTTAGAGTTTGAGGTATAAAATCTTCTTATGATAAACTGCGTGTAAAATTATGAGTTTTGTGATAACATTTGTGCATCTAAGTTGGCAATTTGGTGTTTTTGAAAATTTCTCCGATGCGTGGCACTATCCGTTTCGGTAAAGGCGGTAAACTCTGCCCACGTTTTATTGGGCCATTTGGTATTCTTGAGAAGATCGATGCAGTGGCGTATCGATTGTCCTTGCCATCTACACTAGAAGGTGTGCACAACGTGTTCCACGTGTCTTAGATGAGACGATACGTAGCAGACCCCAGTCATGTGTTGGACCATTCGGAGATCGAGGTGGGACCGAATCTCAGTTACCAGGAGCAGCCCAGAGAGATTTTGGACCGCAGAGAGAAGGTCCTGAGGATTCAGACGATTTCCTTGGTTCGTGTCGCATGGAGACACCACTCCCTTGGAGAGTCCACATGGGAGAGAGAAGACGAGATGCGCGAGCGTTACCCCTACCTTTTTGAGCCCTGAGGTACGATTCTACCTTGTGCTTTAGTTAAATTTCGAGAACGAAATTAATCTAAGGGGGGTAGACTTGTAAGTCCCATCTATTTGTATTTCTTATTTATTTATTTATAAATTTTGACTATAGACACATGTTTTACTCATATATATATATATATATATATATATATATATATATTTTATATATATATATATATATATATATATATATATATAATATAGAAATATATATAAAATATAGATATATATATTTTATATATATATATATATACATATATATATATTTTCTATATTTTATATATATATATATATATATTAAGTAATGGAGATTTTCGACTTCTTGCAAAATTCATATTTGCAAGGGCCTAATTAGAAAAGACCAAAAATTGAGACTGAAGGCTAAAGCATTTCCGAAGCTCTGAGATAGAGCTAATCTGAATTCAAACAAATTGCGGATTCCTACTACAAGGCTCGAGCTCCCTTAACCGATCCCTGTTCTGGTAGGATATAAAATCCAAATCGAATTAAACCCCAAGCCTTGATACGCCTTATCTAGTTCAAATCATATCCATCTTATCTGCAAGTTATATATATATATCTAGAGAAGACTAACCGATCCCTCTACAACCCTAGTATTTGTCCTTGTCGCGGAAAGCTGAGTTGAAGAATCGGCTCGTGGGAGAAAGACAGAGAGCTTGGGGTCAACTGCATCCGACAGGTAAAGTTTATCCCCATGGCTCTCTTCTCCTAAAGTGGTTTAACTGATTCTTGTTACCAATAGAAGTATGATGGGGATAATGACTCTAGGAGAACTAGTTAAGGGTATCAATGAGGTTGAGGTTTAGAACTCACCATTGTAGGTCGAACCACAGAACCTTGTGTCAGCTATTGGGTGAAACCGATGGTTAGGATTAAGAGTTTAAGCCCACAATACTTGATTAAATATCTGAGGGATACTAGGATTTACCACTGTTGGTATCAGAAATATCGACAAGTATCAGGGGATACTCGATAAAGAATTAGTTTACTGATAACAGAGTATTTGGGTGGACAATGGAAATCAAATCTGACCCTAAAATATCCTAATGTTGAATTAAGCTTTGCTTGGCACGCGTCAGGTTAGTATTGATGTGTAACTTCCTCAAGACACCCAATAAACTCGGTCATAGTAGTCTCTTCACGAAATTCTCGATATAAAAGGATCAACCCTGTTTTAGATCATTATATCGGATACATTAAGTTATCCGGTTGATCAGATACTGAACGAAAGCAATTAAGCTTTTGAAGCACCTGACAACCACTCTTAGACCTTAAAATTGTGTTGTTCGAGACAACAGCATATTAAGATTCATATTGATATCAAACAGGTGATGGTTTGATCCCACCATTTTTTGAATACATCATCAGTCATTATCTTACTGAATGATTGAAGCATGACTCAACCTAGTATCCGACCCTACCCCTTATGTATATAATTCATGCACTTGATCATAACTACCCCTGAGTTATCCCTTCCATACTAATGTGTGAGTGCCCTTGCATCCAGGGCATATTAATCGGCTAACCTTCTTTGTATGCCAAGGATACTGTCATGATCCTTCTGTTAACCATTAGATAGAGACATGTGACCTACACTTTACATTCATCCGAGTATTGCCATTAAGAATGACCTATAACCTTTCATATGTAAACAAAGGATCCTGATCTAGGGACTTTCCTTGTACCAGCCCATTTGTACCAATTGGCACTGGACTTAGAGTTCATCTGGTATCGATACACCTACACAAGGCTGCCTAGCATCAAGCTAAATACTTAAGTAACATCTTAGATACTGGCATCGTGTTCGACTCTGGAAACTTGAGTCCACGGCAAGTATCGGGTATGCTACCAGATACATAATTTGGACTGGTGTATCAGACCAATAGAACAGTGGCACCACTCATATACACATGTAACAAGATTGGTTAGAGGGCAGGGACCACCTGCTCTCGAATACAAATACAACTAGGATAAACCAAGTGGGTGTCCTTGCAACGAATGTGAACCAAAGCTTAAGTAAGCCAAATGGCCGAACGAACTAGAGGACAGGTAGGGGACTGTGATGAATACCCAAATAGGACTTCTTATGGATGTGTCATACCAAGGGTGGGGTTTTACAATTAAGTCCAGTTGGTAAAGGGGTAGAATAGGATTCATGAGATCAACACAGGATAGAGTCAAGGCACTAGACCAGATAGTATCAGCTATAGGAAAACCTTACCAAATGAAGGCTCCAGATTAGGACCCTAGGAGATAATTTAGATACCTTTGATTCATTGTTTAGTATAATGACATTGTAATTTCCTTAAATAGGTTACTTGGACTTTATTCCGGACCTCGACCCGTGTCAGCAGCTCAGGACCCCAGGCGATTACAGTTTATTGTCTGTTTTCGATGTTAATTTTCACTATATTTCATTGTTGGCCATTGGTTATGTGGTTTTTGTCATTTTATATTCTATCATAAATTGTTGAGTCGGGAATAAGAAGTACCAAGGATGTGTGATCCGACCGTAGACATTGTTTATTTTTTGCAAGTAGACCTCGTAGACATTGTTTATTTTCTGCAAGTAGATCTCGTAGACATTGTTTAATTTCTACAAGTAGACCTCGTAGACATTATTTATTTTTTATGCAAGTATACCTCGTAGACCTCGCGGTGTAGTGTCCCTGACTGATCACATATCAAATGTACTTCTAACAGTTGGAAAGGTATTTTGTTTATTTATTGCTATTGATTTTACGTCTTTTTTCACATCTTTTTTGTTTATTTTTAAAACATGTAATTGATGTCTAACCTCTATTTTATAGTCATTTTCATATATTGGAACTGTATTCAGTAAATTGTACTCGTTCCATCCTGATTGGGTAACCAAACAATTTTTAGGTGATTGCGAAAAGGTCGAGTTCCCTGACCAGTATGGCCTGTACATGGGAGATACAATAGAGACAGAATTTTCTTATCAGGAGGAGTACACAGCATCTGATCCCACTGTATTTGCTTAGTCATGTTTAGCTAGTGTTGGGACATTGTAGTTGATACTGAGTTGATTTTTGATTACATGTAGTTGAGATTTATTTTTAGTCACCACTTATTTCCTATTATGAGATGGTTCTATTTATTTTCATCTTCTAGATGTTGAGTTGTGATATTGATTTGTGTTTCCCCATATGGGCAATATCTTTTATTACGTAGTTGTTCATCATAATGTTACAGCATTCTACCGCCGACACTGTAGCGTAGGCTGGGCATGTACACGGTTCATGTCCAAATATTGGGTGCGGATCGTGACACATTTTTATGGTAGCCCATGTAGGTCGACTTTTTGCAAAGACAACAAAACTGTGGTAGTACTTAAGTTAGCCGTACTACTACGGGCCTGCAACTAGGACTAGGAATAGGAACCTAAGGACCGTCTCCACGAGTTAAAACTGTGTTATGGACTCATATACTCGACTTCAAGTACCCTTAAGCATCCTGTTTGAATCTTTCTATCGTCTAATGATTTCCTTTGTTTTTAGCCAATGGATTCGTAAGACAGGAACAATGCTGCACTGAACACTCTACCGGCCGTTGGCGGATTCTTCACCTACGGGACCCCACCGACGCAGGGAGGCCAGCTTACTCACCAGGGCGATCAGGCTCAGCCGCAGTACTCGAGGTTCCACAGGGATGACATTCCACCTCCACCGTAGTTCCCTCTGCAGACTCCAGTACCATCACCCATTCCTCCTCCGGCATCGGCACTAGCATTCTATCCACCACCTACGATGCATTCAGCACCAACCATGTATCCAGCGCCTATGATGCAGCAGGCACCCTTTATGTACCTAACACCTATCATACATCCAGCGCCAGTCATGTACCCGGCACCTGCTCTGCCCCCGCCACCGGTACTGGACAATATTATCCTCTTGGAAATATTCCAGCAACAGGCCAACATCTTTCGTGATACTTTGCGGGAAGCCCTTCCGCGAAGGGAGGCTCCCCAACAGCGTCCTGGGACGTCCAAGAACTTCATGGACCTTAGGCCCAGAGAGTTCCATGGGACTAAGGGAATTATCTACGCTGATGAATGGTTGGAGAACGTGGAACGGTACCTGAAGCTGGCCCGCGTCTCAGAAGATCTAAAGGTGGAGTCAGCTAGTGGACATGTCACGCCCCAGAACCAGAATACTGGAGAGCGGGGGCAGACACAGCCAGCTACGTATATTGAAATGGAAACCACCTCGATATACGGTCACGGCTGTCTAGAAATATGAGGGTTTACTACAAGCCAACAGTCTCTTATGGTCATGAACAAGCCTAATGTCTCAATCATAAGCAAGTAAGTAAGGTCACAAGATGTATGATCATTAAATATACAATAATAAGGCGTCCCAAATATTACATATTCAGCTGATCATGAAGCTAGTCGTACAAAATGCTAGGACTAGCAAGAGTTCAGTCATACATGATCAACCCTAGGATTTGTCAATCATGTTACAGCCCGTAGGCAGACAGTAAGTAAAAGTGCATCGAGCTAACAGGTGCTCGTCGGCTAAACGCCTCAAAAGAATAATTTTACAATAGAGTGAGCGAAACAAAATAGAAAACCCACTCGTAGCCCGGGTTCCTTCTAGTCGCCACCATTGGGCTGGAAGATTGGTAGATCCTCGGGAGCTGCTCCGAAATCTGGCCACACAAAACCAGCTGGGTCAACCCCAGAAAGAGCAAGTGCCACAAGGGGCCACTAAATAAGAACAAAGCCAGCAATCAGTACAAGAAAATCTAATATTAAAACTAGAATTACGAAAAACATATCAAGATGATATACGACGAGATAACCATGGGAATATTCCGATAGCCAGGTTACAACCCGTAAACCAAACAAGGACCGGGGTTGTAACCCTTCATCTGAACAGAACTTGGTTTCCCACCATTTATCGGCAAGATAATAATAATGCAGGAAATCAAGACGGAGAGCAACCTTGTACTGGATCAAGACATGGCTAAACTGGTTATACCTCATTCAATCAACCACGGCCAAGCAGATACTACGGCTTACTAATTTAACTAACTAGGGTTATCACAGGCCTAATTACTAACAAGATGCAGTGAGATTGTTCCACAGCCACAAGCACTGCAGACCATCCAGGTTACCCAGGTCAAAAATTAGGGGTTGAATTCAGGTGGGTACATCGCCCAGAAGACAAATGTACCCATAGGTGACTTAGAGGGTGCAACACGCGACGGTGTGCTGGAAATGTGCCCTACTCGACGGCAGGCTACAGATCCCAAGAGCGCCCAGGTAACGGGATTGCCTGTAGCTGTGTCATCTCTTCATGACTACTGTATTATTCTAATTATTAACCTTAATCCATTTTAGTAAGTACTCCTGACCGTGGTACTCAGGAGTTCCATCCTAGACATGATGCAAGACAGGACAAGTGGATTTAACAAGCAAGAAAAAAAGAACTACCCACGGTGTCAAGACAGGCCAAGTTAAGTTATCAAGATAAATCATGTCAGGGTACTTGTCAGGAGTGTGCCACGACGGGCCACTATCATGTCAGGTTGGTCATGTCAGGAGTGCACCATTACGGGTCACTGTCGTGTTATGCTAGTTCCTTGTCATACCATGCCATGTACAATAGTCATTCCAAACATATTGAGTAAAAATAAGTTCAAGACAAAAGGCGTAAGGATATAAAATGGGCGTAAAATATCTAATAAAATATCAATATACAGGGCTATAGAAAAGCCAAGCTTAAAGAAATAAGATCACAACTCCAAGAGCCAATGGGTTAAGCAAGGGGTCAGGGGAGCAGCGTACGTAAAGTCACGCACGCTGAGGGAGTTGCTTACGTGAAAAGTCACGCACGCTGAGGGAGCTGCGTACGTGAAAAGTCACGTACACCAGAGAGCAGCGTAGGTGAAAGGTCACGCACGCTACAGAGATCAGCGTGGGTGAAAAGTCACGCACGCTAGAGAGAGCAGCGTGGGTGAAAAGTCACGCACGCTACAGAGAGCAGCGTGGGTGAAAAGTCACACACGCTAGAGAGAGCAGCGTGGGTGAAAAGTCACGCACGCTACAGAGATCAGCGTGGGTGAAAAGTCACGCACGCTAGAGAGAGCAGCGTGGGTGAAAAGTCACGCATGCTGAGAGAGCAGCGTGGGTGAAAAGTCACGCATGCTACAGAGAGCAGCGTAGGTGAAAAGTCACGCACGCTAGAGAGAGCAGCGTAGGTGAAAAGTCACGCACGCTTCAGGGAGCAGTGTACGTGAAAAGTCACGCACACTCAAGGAGACACGCTTCCAACAGGAAGCGTACTCAAGCCTGCGTACGCAGCGCTAAAGAGCGTGCGTAGCTCAGGGTGCATAAGCTAAATAGCTCTGCACATTGCTCACTATCTTCACCAAACAGCAAGAACACCATGGCTGAACCCAAGGCTTCAAAAGCTCACAACTTGGCCATCCGAACTCCAAATCCGGATTTCCAAAGCTCCAACTGGAGTGAAACTGAATGCTCTTCCACATGGAAGCATCAAAAACCCATAAAATCCAACTAAAGTAGATCAAACCATACAAAATCCAAAAATAGCGAAACTTAGATCTAAAGGAAGCTCCAAATCATAAAATAGCAAGTCCTAATGTTGATCACCATGCCCTAATCTAGCAAATGAACCAAGAAAATAGGGCTCTCATGAAGTGGCAAGGTGCACTTGCCTAGGGTTGGGAGTATTGTGTAGAGGAAGGAGAAGAAGAAGAAGAAGAAAATTTATGGAGGAAGTAATGAAGAGAGAGAGTGGTAGGTGGGGAATATAAAGAGGGTGGGTTGTGGTGTGTTGAAGGTGGAGTGTAGGTTAAGGTGATCCAATGCTCAATAAACCAAACCAAACCAACCCAATCCAAACCAATTAAAACCGAACCATAATAAAACCCAAAATACGAGAAATACTAAAATTCCACAAGTTGAGAAAAAATAAAATATATGCCAAAATCCAGATACGAGTATAAATACGAAATACGGAAAAATACGGGAATGAGGGTGACAGGACAACTTTTCGATATTGCGCAGACGTGGTACCAAGGCGAGCCTCGATTTTCTGCTCCAGACGTAACTTGGAAGGAATTCAAGCAGCTGCTCAAGAAGAAATTTTATCCATACGTAACACGAGAGGCGTTGGTGAGCTAGTTCGAGCACCTGGAGCAAGGCAACCACACCGTCGATGAGTACACATCAGAGTTTACTCGCCTCAGCCACTTTACGGAGAACTTGGTCAGCACCCGTGAAGACAAGGCACGATGATTCAGGAAGGGACTATCTCACGAGATTCGCTTAGCCATCGCCACCAGCCGAGCCACTACCTATGAGAAGATTCTGGAGGTCGCCCAAGTAGTGGAAGAAGAACTAAATTACAGACCAAAGAGGAGTCGAGAGACTTTCGGAGGAAGCAACAACCAATCAGCACTAGCGATGCGTCCCCAATTCCAACCGAAGGTCTTTCAGTACCAACATCATCAGCAGTTCCATCATGCTGGTAAAACCCCAGCATATCAGCAGAACCGAGTTCCAGCCCGAACCTAGACTCAGCAGCCACAGAGACAGCTACAGCAGGTCCCGTAATGTACTCACTGCGGAAGGAGCGGACACATTTGGAAAGACTGCAGGAAGAGACTCGGAGCATGCTTATATTGTAGATCTCTATCACATCAGCTGAAAGACTGCTTACTGGTCCCTAATCGGATAGAACGCGAGACGGCATCGGCACCGAGAGGACCAGTAGTGCCACGACTACGAGGTCCCCTACTACCCACTCAGCAGCAGCGGTTCTCTCAGCACCAGCAGAGAGGAGCACCCTAGCAAGGCCGAGCTTTTACCATGGCTGTTGAGGAGCCGGAGCCTACCCCAGATGTGATAGCAAGTTCTATATTACTAGACTCCTTTTCAGCTATAGCCTTATTTGATTCGGGTGCATCCTACAGGTTTTTTTCTGTAGCTTTCGTATTTAAGCATAGCATAGTATCGGAACCATTGGGTGGTGTTTACAAAATTATGACGAGCGGAGGTGCTATCCTAGTCAAGGATATTTGCTTGAGGCATTGCAACACCTTGGGAGGTAGAGAGTTGCGTGCCAACTTACTCGTGATGCCACTACCGAGTTTCAATATCGTCCCCGGTATGGATTGGTTGAGTAAGAATTTTGCCAGTATAGACTGCCACCGAGGATGTGTTGTATTCAATCTTCTGGGAGTACCTGTATTCGAGTTCGCTAGAGGAGCAGTGGAGCAGCAGCACGGGGCTATTTACAGAGCTATGATCGAGGGGAAGGAGATCCCACATCCCATCATCGCAGAATTTATGGACATTTTTCCTGAGGACTTATCGGGATTGCCACCAGATAGGGACATCGAGTTTGCTATTGATCTAGTGTCAGGCACAGAACCAACGGCACAATCAGTGTACCGGATCAACAATAAGGAAGCCAAAGAATTGAAGAAGCAGATCGATGAATTGCTAGAGAAAGGGTTCATCCGAGAGAGTTCGTCACCATGGGGATTCCCTGTCCTTTTCGTACCGAAGAAGGACGGTACGGTGCGTATGTGTGTCGACTACAGAACCTTGAATAACCATACTATCAAGAACAAGTATCCATTATCGAGGATTGACGATCTCTTCGATCAATTAAGTGGTGCATGGGTATTCTCGAAGAAAGATTTGAGGTCGGTTTACCATCAACTGAAGATGAAGAAAGAAGATATACCGAAGACTGCCTTCCGGACCAAGTACGGACAATATGAGTTTATGGTGACGTCGTTCGGGTTGACTAATGCCCCGGCAGTCTTCATGAACTTGATGAACAAGGTATCCCATCTGTACCTTGACAAGTTCATAGTGGTGTTTATAGATGACATACTCATTTACTCAAAAACACCGGAAGAATACGAGGAACACCTGAGGATCATGCTAGAGACCCTTAGGAAGAAGAAGCTCCATGGAAAACTCTCGAAATATGAGTTTTTCTTGGACAAGGTGGAGTTCTTTGAGCATGTGGTAACAGGCGGCGTTATATCTGTCGATCCAATGAAGGTTACGGTTGTGGAAGCTTGGACTACTCCGACTACAGTAGCAAAGATACGAAGCTTCTTGGGATTAGCAGGGTATTACCGAAAATTCATGCACGATTTAGCTTTGATTACAGAGCCAGTTACTAGGCTCACTCGAAAAGACGTAGAGTTCGTGTGGACAGAGGACTGCCAGGCTGTGTTTGATGAGTTGAAGAGGAGACTGACGACAGCCCCTATTTTGGCTTTGCCTTCGGGATCGGGAGGTTTCACCATTTATAGTGATGCCTCGGGCAAAGGACTGGGCTGTGTCTTAGAACAGAACAAGAGTGTGATAGCCTATGCGTCTCGACAGTTGAGACCATATGAGATGAACTACCCCACACATGACCTAGAGTTGGCAGCCATGATCTTCGCCTTGAAGCTGTAGAGACATTATTTGTACGAAGTGCGAGTGGAAATCTTCACTGCCCACAAAAGCTTGAAGTACGTCTTCACCCAAAAGGAGTTGAATATGAGGCAGTGCAGATGGCTTGAGTTGATGAGTGATTATGATATTTCTCTACAGTATCATTCGGGAAAAGTCAACGTTGTTGCAGATGCTTTGAGCATGTATCCCGTAGCAATGTGCTTGACTCGAGATCGTCACTTATTAGCAGACTTGGAGAGTTTGGACATCGAGATCGTCATTCCAGGAGCCGAGATGCAGATGATGGGCATACAAATTCAGTCAGGATTAATGGACAGGATTCGGGAGGCACAACACCAGGTTGAGCAGCTGAAGAACATCATAGCCCATGCACGGGCCGACTTGCTAGACAATTTCATTATTGCAGAGGATGGTTCATTGAGGCACGGGACGAGACTTTATGTACCTAGTAGAGAGCTTAGAGAAGAAGTTATGCAAGAGGCACACCGTTTCTAGTATTCTCTACATCCAAGAGCCAACAAAATGTACAAGGATCTGCGAAACCACGTGTGGTGGTATGGTATGAAACGAGAAGTAGCCCGTTTCGTTACTAGGTGCCTAGGATGTCAGTAGGTCAAAGCCGAAAGGCAGAGACCCGAAGGATTATTGCAGCCGCTACCGATACCCGAGTGGAAGTGGGAACACATAACTATTAATTTTGTTTCCGATCTTCCACGGTCATCGGGCGGGAAGGATGCGATTTGGGTCATCGTCGATAGGTTGACCAAATCGGCCCACTTTATACTATTTAAGTAGGGTTATCTACAGAGAAGTTGGCAGAGCTTTATGTGAAGCAGATAGTCAGACTACACGGTGTTTCGGTGAATTTTGTGTCAGACCGTGACAGCAGGTTCACGTCTCACTTCTGAAAGAGCCTACAGGCTAGCTTGGGCACAGTGCTCAAGTTCAGTACTGCTTATCATCTGCAGACGAATGGACAGTCAGAGCGGACCATTCAAACGCTCGAGGATATGTTGTGGACATACGTGCTAGATTTTGGCGGCTCATGGAAGGACCACCTTCATCTCATGGAGTTCTCCTACAACAACAGCTACAAGCTAGCATCAAGATCTCCCCGTTTGAAGCGCTGTATGGGCGAAGATGTCGTATCCCGCTATCTTGGGATGATATAGAAGAGCATGCACTGTTAGGACCAGAGATGGTAGTAGATGCTGCAAAGAAAGTCAAGATGATTAGAGAGCGGCTTCGCGTGGCTCAGGACAGGCAGAAGTACTGGGCCGACAGTCACCGTAGGCCGTTAGAGTTTGAGGTATAGAATCTTCGTATGATAACCTGCGTGTAAAATTATGAGTTTTATGATAACATTTGTGCATCTAGGTCGACAATTTGGTGTTTTTGAAAATTTCTCCGACGCGTGGCACTATCCATTTCGGTGAAGACGATAAACTCAGCCCACGTTTTATTGGGCCGTTTGATTGGAGTTGATGAAAGATTACGAGATCGAGCTACATTATCATTCGGGCAAGGCTAATGTCATGGCAGACGCATTAAGCCGTAAGACCACGGCTTACTTCTTGACCACACGGAAGAAATTGATAAAAGACTTACAGAAGCTTGGTATTGAGGTAGTATTGTCTGGAGTAGATGGCATGTTAGCCAATCTCCAAGTACAATCATCATTAGTAGAAAGGATCAAGGCGACATTGCCCACAAATGCTAGATTTTGGCGGCTTAGAGAGAGGACTGGAGCAGGAGAGCAAACGAGATTGAGGATTCATCCTGATGGGACATTACGATGTGTATGGTGATCGTATTTATGTTTCTAATAGAGAGCTACGACAGGAGTTGATGGCGGAAGCACACAGTTTGACTTACTCTATTCATCCCGGAGGAACTAAGATGTACCGGGACTTACGGCAGTATTATTGGTGGCACAGAATAAAATAGAAGATAGCTCGTTTCGTGGCCAAGTGTTTGGTATGCCAACAAGTGAAGGTCGAGCACCAGAGGATGATCGGATTATTGCAACCGCTATCCATCCCCAATTGGAAGTGGGAGCACATTATTATGGACTTCGTCACAAGATTTCCTCGAAGTCCTAGTGGACATGATGCAGTATGGGTGATTGTTGATAGACTTACCAAATAGGCCCATTTCTTACCTTTTAGAGTGGGGCAGTCCATAGAAGTTTTAGTGAATATGTATATGAAGCAAATAGTGAAGCTACACGGTGTAGCAGTTAGCATTGTGTCAGACCGTGACTCGAGGCTCACCTCGAACTTTTGGAGGAGTATACAGGACAGTTTGGATATACGTTTGAAGTTTAGCATGGCGTATCATCCGCAGACAAACGGCCAGTCAGAGCATACTATTCAGATACTAGAGGATATGTTGAGAGCGTGTATGCTTGACTTTGGCGGACCATGGGAAGACCACCTTCATCTTGTAGAGTTTTTTTTTACAACAATAGCTATCAAGCGAGCATTCAGATGGCTCCATTTGAAGCATTATATGGTAGGAAGTGTCGATCTCCTATTTGTTGGAACGACATCGAAGAGCGATAGATATTGGGTCCCGAGCTGGTTTTGAACACAGTGGAGAAGGTAAAGAAGATACAAGACCACCTGCGAGCAGCATAGGATCGACAGAAGCAGTAGACAGATAATCGTCGTCGACCTTTAGAATTCAAGGAAGACGACCATGTTTTCTTGAAGATATCCCCCACTAGAGGCACAATTCGATTCGGAGGACGTGGCAAGTTGAGTCCAAGATATATCGGCCCTTTCGATGTCTTGGAACATATTGGAGAAGTTGCTTATAGATTGGCCTTGCCTCCATCGCTAGAGGGAGTACAAGACATGTTTCACGTGTCTCAGCTGAGGAGGTACGTGGCAGATAGCAGTCACGTGCTCGATCACTCCGAAATCACAGTTGGACCGAGTTTGTCGTCCCAAGAGCAACCGGTAGGTATCCTCGATCACCGAGTGAAGGTGTTGAGGAATCAGTCTATACTATTGGTTCACGTGGCATGGAAGCACCACTCACCAGGAGAGTCTACTTGGGAGCACGAGGACGACATCCGAAATCGTTACCCGCATTTGTTCGAAAACCAAGGTGCGTTTGCGTGTTAGATTCTTAATATTGCATTGCATCGCATCCCCCGGCATTAGTTTTAATTTTGAGGACGAAATTTTTTTAAGTTGGGTAGGATGTAAACTCCCAACTTTTTCCTAATTAATTTACTATATATTTTTATTTTTATTAAATTTTGTTATGTATAATTAAGTCATGGGTTTTGTTAAAAAATAGGTATGAATGCTTGTGCTAATACTAATAAATTAGTCCTTATTATTGCTAGGAAATAAGTATATATCTTATTTTTTTAGAAATTTTTGTGCAATTTTTGTCACTTTATTCTAATAATAGAGTAGTATATATATATATATATATATATATATATATATATATATATATATATATATATATATATATATATATGCATAATAGCCCTTAAAAGAATAAAATATAAAATGTCCCTCGCAATACTGTTCCTAGGAATAGTACTGCTAATAGCCCGAGCCCCCCTCCCCCACCCCACAAGCGCAAAGGCTTGGATAGCCATCACGAGTTTTGACCGAATTTGGATCAAATTGTCCCAAATTTTTGTTGATAGAATCCTTGTTGGATTCTCTACTAATCCACACGAATTTGAATCAAGTTTGTTAAACCTAATTTCAATTTGGATTCGATAAAAATAGGATTTAAACCTCATATATAAACCCGCTCGGGAGTTAGGGTTCACCACCAAAAATTACTCCATCGATCGAGCATCCCAACACGATTCCTCCGACCTGAGCCTCCCTGACGTTCACGCGCATCCACCAGACCGCCTGTACCCTGCCGCGGATCACCAAAGCATCGCCGTGATAGCAGCCCCGACCGAGAACAGATTCCTGCTCGGTCAAAGTCGAACTCAGGTACTAATTTTTTGAGCAAGATTTCTCCCTACCTACTCTACGATTTTTTGATTCATAAATTCCTATAGATAGACAATATAACCACCTAAAACCCTTTCAAATAGATCCTCGAAAGGCCTAGTAGGTAGCTCAAAAGTTCGACACAAAGTTCAGGAAAATCTCGTTCGAGAACAGAGTTTGGGAGTACCCAGAACCTTGACTTGGAAGCCAATTTCGGGACTATGTACTAAGGATTTTGTCAAACTAATTAATAATAGAGGTAGATGACATATACGAGATTGCAACACAGTTTCTGGAAGTAATTTTCATCCAGTAGATAGGAAGTTAATTGCCATTAAAAAAGAGGAAAAACCTAGTTAAAAAATTGTGAATTCTATAAAAACTTCCCGATACGGCGTGTGCCCCGACAAACTGGGCAATGTGGTCACACACTATATGCATCGAAAGGCGCGTATGAATGTTGTCGACATGTGAGAACTGACAGAACTCGATTTTGTTGTGCGTGCGCGACGAAATCAGTACGTATCCGTCTGGATACCCCCGTATCTACCTTTTGCAAACTTGATCATAACTTCGTGAACGTTCGTAGAACTGGCACGAAACTTGCACCAGCAGAACCGCATTGATTTTCTGGTCCTGTATGCCGAGTTTGGTCTGATTCTGAGAAGGTTGATCGGAACGCCAAATTTGGCGGGCCCGCGACCCGATCCAACGGACGAAATTGTGCACGACTAATCGGTATCCAAAATTGGACATACCGTTGGGTTCGTCTCCTCAAACCGGATCCTTAGACATGTAGTTTGACGACTTTAGAGACCGTAGATATTGGCAAGTATTTCGATGCAAAGCGGATCCAACTGCAAAATTGTTTTGATCCGAAATTACGATTTTGCCCCTGTTCCGGAATTTGACTTTCGAACAGGCGTTTCCTAGAAATATCTTTTACACTGGAAACATTTTTGATATTTGTTTCAGCATCCGGAGTCATCTGTGAATTGTGAGTTTTTGGTGCTGCTGCTTGCGATTGTTGGATTGCCTTCCTCGTACCACAGGCAAGTATACCTTGCCATAGATTTTGAATGTGCTCATTTATTTTTAGTATATTTTATTATTGCATATTTCTTTCTCTTATTTGTCATTTTGTTTATATTGTGCGTCCAAGTCACACTTGGGTGCAGGCGACTAGATTTAGTCATTTTCGTTATTTTATACTTTATTATGCATATCGACCTAGTGTTGGACGATCACCTTATGAGTGTGAGATATTTTCATATTTTCTATAGCCTTGACACATGTGTATCACGTGATGAGTGAGTTCATATAGGACACGGACCTGCGTACTCGATTGGCCATCGATACGTATGGGTCGTGCGACGGATAGGAGGTAACTAATATTAGTGTGTCGAGTTAGAAGCCATAGCAGTTGCCAATTGGACAAGTTATGGATACATCTTAGACATGAGCATTTGGGGGGAGGGGCCAGCTACTAGCGTAGGGGATACATTTACATTTTTACACACATTTGTGGGCCGATAGTGACTCCTATGAGCGCTACTTTTTGCTCCTGGCCGATAGCGACTCGGATGAGCGCTACTTACTACCATTCTTTATTTACTCTGCTGATCCTATAGCCCCTGCGTAGAATGTTGTCCTCAAAGTGCATCTCACTTAGACGGTTAGAAGATCCTGTAGTGTCATAGTTGCATGTTTACACATTCAGTTATTTCAGCATATTTTTTGTATCTTGTTACGTCCCTCTGAGGACCTGGTTATCTCTCTAGGATTAGACGAGCTGGACTATCTCCAGGAGTACGGATCAACTTTGGATCCTTCTTATGTCGATGACGAGGCATCTTCTACTGATACTTAGTTTTCTTCTTTATTATCTGAGACTATGCAGTGGACATCTTCTTTTCTTCATCTTTCTGATTTGAGGAGGTTGGCTCCATTTAGTTGAGACTATTGTTTTAGCTGTTTGGTGTGGGTATGTCCACCCGGCTATCTCTTGACTTCTTTTATTATTGAGACTTATTATTCATTCTATGTTGAGCCGTGGATGAGATATAGTTATTTATATTGTGGCTTATCATGTTATATTATTTACAGCTTATGTACAAATACGAGGATACCACATATTGGTGTATTCTTCGTATATGTGCCGCTGGCATGCTGACGTACTTAGTCCTATGTATTATGGGACTGGGATGTTACACAATTCCCTAACAGGAACAATAAATCCAACATACCCCAAACCCACGCGACCTCCCTCTCTTTTTTTGGTACATATATAAGTTACAAATAAAAAAGAAAGAAGAAACCCTAACCCTAAATCCACTCGAACAGCGGCGACCCGTCATCGATATCCACTCGTACGTGGGCCACCTGGGCTGCCAACGGACGTGCGGCCGAGCACGCACAACGCAGTGGCAATGACAGACACAAAACGTGCAACAGCATTACCAATGCCAACGACGCCAACTTCACATCATGTTTTCTTCCTCCACGATCGTCCGTTTCACGAACGGATTGCACAGGTATGTACCAACCTAATCACCTTCAAACCTATTAGGTAGTTTTCTCTAGTTCGCAATTTGTGTGACGAAAATCGAGTTCCAAAATTGAGGAAAAAACACAATTTTGAGACGTTAAAAATAGTCCCAAAATGCTGTTTTGGAAGCCGATTTTCAGAACGAATGTCAAGAAATTTGAAATTCTATTTGAATAGAGTTTTAGACAACATGAACATGATCAAAACTATATTTTTTGTTTTTATTCTAAATACTTATTTTCTATTTTAAATTAGTTCCAAAATGGCAAAAAAATAGTTTTTCAAAACCTAAAATTCACCGATAAGGGGTCCGTCCCAATAAATTCAGGTGACTTTGTCACAACCCGAGAGCATTGAAAGGTGCGTATGGATGTTGCAGACATACGGGCTTTGACAGAACTCAAATTGGTTGCGAGTGCATGAAGAATTCGAGGCATATCAGTCGAAGAACACCATATCGACCACTTTACAAAAATCCCAATTACTTCGTGCATGCTCGTCACATCTCGACAAAAATTGTTCTATTGGACTTGCATCATTTTTCTAGTCCTGTGAGCTAAGTTTGGTCCGATTCTGAGACAGTTGACCGGATCACCGTTTTGGCGACCCCCGATTCGATTTAACAGGAGATTTTGTGCACGGCTTATCGCAATCCAAAACTGGACATACTATTGAGTTTGAATATAAAAACTAGACTCGTAGGTATGTAATTTATCGACTTTAGATACCATATGTTCTGGCATATTTTTTTCGTGCAAAGCGGGTCCAATGGCGGACACCGTTTTGATCCAAAATTAGCGTTTTGCACCTGTATTCAGAATTAAAATTATGGGTCGTCAAAATTAGACATTTTTTTTTAAAAAATATTGGTGTTGTCTATTTCAGCATCTAGGAACGTTGGCAGAATTTAGCTTTCGTGGCTCATTGATTTGATGAGTTGCTTATTTGGGCGCGGTCGATTCTACACCAGGCAAGTATACCTTGCCAACTTATACAATGGTTATTATATGCATGTTCTCTACTTTTTTGTAGTTCAATTTTATTATATATTATATTCATATCACTTATTTATTTTTTGTTTTACAATGCATATAGTTTTGTTAATGTTTCTACATTACTTGTCATATTTTCTTTTCTTTTTATGTGAGCATCTCGTGATAAAGTAGCTTATCCTATGCTATGTTCCTTGACATTGATTTAATTACGTTTCTGTATCATTTGGACTTGACTTGACCTGAGATGACTTGATTAACTTGACTCGTAGTTCTAGACGATGATTTGGTTATAGGCGTGGTTATAGGCGTTGACTATACTTGCCCACTCTCGATCTTTAGCAACTACCGGGCTACGATAGAGACTTACTATATATTGTAAGCAACCACAGGGCGGCAATCTATAAGGCCGTTAGCTCCACAGGGTTGCAGTTTACCATGATTTTACTTGTAGTCTCGTTTATTAGAACAATTATTGATGGCTTGTCATTTCTTCCATGTTTCGTTCTTGTATTATATTTTGTCTTATCTTTATTTTTTGCATTATCCTTATCTTTTTATGCATATTATTTACTGTCATAGTAGGCATATTTATGTATCTTGCTAGTCCCCTAAGGACCTGCTGATCACTCCAAGTATTCATTGAGACTGCTAGAATAGAAGGATAAATTGGTGGACAATTGCATCTCCAAGATTCAGGTATCATTAGTCATACTTTTACCATTGTTTCATCTTTTATATTTATGATGACATGTTTTGCTGTATAGCCTAGTTTTACAAAGTTTACTTTTTGTTATGAGCTTGTTCAGATGATTGTATTAAGATCTGGCCAACATTACTAAAAATTATCTATCCTGGAATTTATATTCATGTGGCATTAGTGTATTACTATTTGATCAGCATCAATGCATTTGGTTTCTACTTGAGATTATTATCGGTGGATTGAGACATAGTTGACTTAACATTTTAGACCCTATCTTAGACAACTTATGTGCATTATTGAGGTTCCATATATGGAATTCACTCTTGAGAATGTACCAGCTAGCCATATCAATTGCTAGTCTCATGACTTTTGGAACTAGGGCGTGACCAATTTTTGTGGTGGCTCATGTAGGTTTGAGCATATCATCTCGGTTACGTTACTGTACCGAGCAAGCCTATGTTAGGATAAAACCTGATAGGATTCTCAATTCACAACTGTCTTGATAATTCTTTTAGAATTTCTCTATCCTTCTTGAACTTCGTACTTGCACTCAACTATCTTTCTTTTCTCTCGTGTCATTGCTTCTCGTCCCTTCCTATTTTGGATTGACGAATGCTCGTGCTTTATATAATGTATCAGTATTCCTTAGACTAATATTTTAAGTTAGTTTGCTTATTAAATACTGGAATTGCTTAGATACCCACTTTCGGGGTGGGTGTTTATGAAAAATCCACCCGCTGGGTGGATTTTATGAAATATCCAACATTATGTATTTTTACGTTAAATATTTTAAGATTTCCTTTAGATGCTCTGTATTTACAAAATTGCCATTTTAATAATATCATAGCTACCCCTTCGCGCAAATTTGGTCATATATATATATTTGAATTCACAAACTCAGATTTTGATTGTGATTTCGTATTCTTCTTCTTCACGAGAGATCTGAATTCTATTGCTCCCATCTTCAGCAGAGATCGCAAAGATCATTCGTAGTTCACTGTGCTTTCCTTCAGTTGAACGCCGATCATCGCTCATCATCATCGTTATCATCATCATCATCTTCGTGGAGAGATTTGAAGTTTTTCGACGATTAGGTCCTTTTTAATGGCTTCATTCTGCAACGATTCAACTTGTTTCTGAAGCTCGTTTTTCTCATTCCTAAGCCTTTTATTTGTCTCTTTGAGCTTCTCGGTTGTTTGCACTGATATAAAACAAACAACAATAAAAAGTATCATATCAATCAATATATACTGTAAAAAAAGATCATTCTCCGTGATCTTAACACGGGGAATGGTCATTCTTCGTGATTTTAACACGAGGAATGGCCATTCTCCTGCATTCTAACACAGAAAATGGTCATTCTCTGTGGTTTTAACACGAGGAATGACCATTCTCCTGTATTCTAGCACGGGGAACAGCCATTCTACGTGATTTTACAACAGAGAACGATCATTCTCCGTGATTTTAATACGGAAAATGATTATTCTCTTGCATGTTAACACGGGAATTGCCATTCTCCATGATATTATCACAGGGAATGACCATTCTCCGTCATTTTAACATGGGGAATGGCTATTCTCCTGTATTCTAACACGGGAAATGGCCATTCTACGTGATTTTACATCGAAGAATGGCTATTCTTCGTGATTTTAACACGGAGAATGACTATTCTCCTGCATGTTAACACGGGAATAGCCATTCTTCGTGATTTTAATACGAAGAATGAGCATTCTACGTAATTTTACAACGGGGAATGACCATTCTCCATGATTTTAACACGAAGAATGGTCATTCTTCTGCATTCTAACACTTTGAAGGAGGTCTTGTAGAATATACAACAAAAATATAAAACAGAAAAGATTTTAACAGAACATACAACAAAAAAGATCATAAAAATTATTTTATTAAAAATCACACCTACAAGGGTCTATTACAGATTTTTGTGATTATATGGAAAGAACTCCTAAAGATCTACAATGGAGTTAATCTTCACAGTATGATCGTAGGACTCTTTTGTAAGAACTAAGCAATTGTTGCTCTACACTGAATAGCTCCACAACTTCTACCCTTGCGGTAAGAGAGTGCGGATAGAAGATGTGAATATAGTCTCCATCAAGGTTTGCACCCACAGAACCTCCAGACGCACAGCGAGCCATTTCCTCGTCAGAGTACACCACTTTCTGAAGCAGCTATTGGCTCGCGACAGCTCCTGAGGCTCTTCCAGCATAACAAAGGCGTGCAGCCGCTATGAGCAGGGTAGAGAACAACATGTGGCTCTTCGGGTTGGCAATCAACCGAAACCCTGTCGTCAAGACCTCTAAGACCTCCAAGACGTTGCTCAGGTTCTAACTCCTCATGGTGGGCATTCTGGTACATTTCGACACTCATCAGCAGCGCTTGTATAAATTCATGGCTTTTTTGAATGAAGGGATCCACAACCAACAGCCAACTTTTGCAAGGCCAACGACGGTCGTTCGAAGCTAAGTCTGGGTCAAGCATGGTGTTAGAAATGCTAAGAGAGGAAGATGCGACTCTTCATAAAAACTCTCCCTTATATAGGGTGAGTGTGGTCCAAACCACATGCCACGTGGCCGTCGGTTAAAGACTTCCAAATTAATGGGATGAACCTAGGGCTCAGTATAATGAATCTCATTTAATAGGTTCATTTTACTAAGTCCTAAGCCCAAATTAAAGGGATGAACCTAGGGCTCAGTATAATGACTATTCGCCTGCAGTCCATTCTCCGTCATTTGAACACGGAGAATAGAAATTTTTCGTGATTTTAACACGGAGAATGACCATTCTCATTTATTTTAACACGGGGAATGGTCATTCTCCGTAATTTTAGCATAGAGAATGACAATTCTTCGTTATTTGAACACGAAGAATGACCATTCTCTTGTATTAAACACAGAAAATGGTCATTCTCCGTCATTTTAACACAGAGAATGATAATTCTCTGTCAATTTAACACGGGGAAAGGCCATTCTCCGTGTTTTTAACACAGAGAATGTTAATTCTCCGTGATTTTAACACAGAGAATGACAAAAAGCTCTTAATTCTCTTCACATCAGCTCTCTCTCTTCTCTAACTGGGGTTCCAGTTGATGCTGATGATGATGATGAAGTGGGGTTCCAATTAATGATGATGATGAGGATGATGATGAAGTGGGGTTCCAGTTGATGCTGATGATGTGAAGTGGAAACTAATGATGATGACATGGTGTGAAGATTGTGAATGGAGAGTCACTAACGAGTTTTTGAAGTAAGATTTGAAGATTTTGGAGGAGAAAACCTAGATTCGAAAGTGAGCAGTGTATGGAAGAAGATGAAGAATCGAAACATTTTTTTTGAAGAGTAGGTTTCGTGGGTGTTTTCAATAAGTTAGAAGGGCAAAAAGGTCATTCCGCACCCTTTATACATTTTTCGCTAATTTTGGGCATACGATAAAATGTTATTTTGCGGTGGATTTTTTTATAAAACTTTTGCGATTTTTGGGCATTTGATAAATTTTCCCTTTTAAATATTTGATTACTTTGATAGATATGAGGGGTATTAAGGACGCCATAAGCCATATGTATATAATGTTATCGAAACATAGAAAGGAAAGCAACTAGGAAAAAATGATGAGTTTTCAACGTCTTGTAGTAAATGGGTAGTGTGAGCGAAGGAGGGTGGAGGTTCTCATAGGTAACTTGATGTGGTAGTCAATTGATAGAAATATTGACGAAGTTTACAAGATTTGCTTTTGAAAAAAAATTTGGGTACGAGTGTCACCACGAAAGGAAGAAGTAGGTAATAGTTTTATGGGTAATGGTAGCAATATGAGTCAGTAGGATAATATTAGTCTACTATGATCAGTTGCAAGTTACCGAATAGAGTATATATTACAATAGTTATATTGATTGCCAGATTTACTAGTTAGCTTGGAGCAACACCTTTCATTATTTAGTTATTTTAATTTCGAGTACAAAATTCTTTTAAGGTGGGTAGAATGTAAACTCCCAAAATTTATAAATTTTTTTATTAATTATTTGATCTAAATAGTGATTTGTGGATTTTTATAGATATTTTAAAACATTTATTTGTTAATATATAAATGACCAAAGTAATGGTTAAGTTTTGAGATGCATATCCACTAGAAATTTTGGCACGGCTAGTGTAGTTGTGTACTTTGACAAGTGTATTAGTCATGGTAGGAAAGGCCTAACTATAGCTGTATTATGTAACCACCGTTCCCAAAAATCTCGAAGTTTTGAATTTCCTATTCATTGTTTTAATATTTATTTATTTCTTCCAGGGCATTAATCATGGCCTATTTGGTAATAGTGTTGCAATGGAACCTTCTTCCCAACCTTCCTAACAAACTCCTAATAAAACTTTTAACTAATTTGTAACAACTTCCTAACCACTTTCTAACTAATTCCTAACCGATTAGGGATTAGTACACAAGTTTAATACATCCTGCAATTAAACGAATTATTTTGTAACCAAAACGATTCTATTTGCAATTTTCCTATTGTTCTTTTCAAAACCTATATAAACTCGATTCCCCTGTCACTCTCCATCTTCAGTTGAAGAACAGAGCGAGCTATGCTTCTCCACTCTCCTCCTCCCTTCCTCCATTCCAAGAATTAGTTAGGAAAACCCTAACCCTAGTTTCTTGAAGACCCCATCCGTGGTGACCACGGCTCCGACGACTTGTGGTTGTTCCTCGACGTTCCACCACCGAAACTGTTGGTGTTTTTGCTTTTGGACTAGAAAAGATAGTCCCACATCGGCTACACCAAATGGTGAGTATCTCAATATAATGCATTGCTTGTGTTGAGGTGTGCACATGAGGTGTAGTGGGGAACAAGTTTGTGCCATGTGGAAGTATTTTCCTAGAAGAAAAAAGGATTAAATCCAACAAGGATGAAAGTTAATTTTTGTTGTGCGGACTCGGACTCGGACACGGACTCCAGGATGTCTCGTGCATGTACGGGAGTGTTCGGGGGGTAGGCGTGGACTGGCACACTTCTATGCTGATTGTGGGATGATCTAAAATATCAAACTCTATTTTTGAGTATTGGTATTTTAATCCCACATCGGATAGGAGAAGAGGTGAAGTCTCAACTCCACTCTATAAATAGAGCCCCTTGACCTCCTTTGAAAGATGCACCAAGAAGAGAGTTGAGGGAGTCTGTTAAGTCCAGGAAGCCCGTTCAAGTCTCAAATATTGACTTACGAGCGTTACAGAAGTTCTTCGCGAACTTGCTGGTTCCTGGAAGCTGTTCGTGCTCGTGTGGGGCGAATAAAGCTTTGAGCAATGGTGGTTCATTCACCCCAGCATTTCATTCTCGCCTGTCATCGCTGCTGTTGCCTTTTACAGTAACTTCTTTTTAGAAGCTCTACTGCCGATAGTCGCTTGCACAAAGTCTCTTTAGATTTTTTGTGTATTACGTAGAATCTTTTTAGATCCTCGTAATTCAGAATCCTCCAGGATCTCTGTTGCACATCTTCTTTAAGGTGTTGCATTTGAAACGTTGTCTATACAATTGTTTCAGTTTCAGAATTTTCCATCGAAAATTGTGCCTCGGCACTAACAATCTCAAAGCTTTATTGAGAAGATGGATAATTCTCGTGCTTCGCTCATCGATACTGGCTTTAACAAGTTGGAGAAATTCGATAGCGAACACTTCCAGATATGGAGACGAAAGGTCACTTTAAATCTTCAACTCGTGAATGTTGATCACGTGCTGTCAGAAGAAGAACCGATCGTTCCAACCACTGGATCTGCTGCGGCTGTGGCCGCTGCTACGACCAAGCAAGCGAAGTAGAAGAGAGAAAATAGTATATGCAAACTACTGATACTCAATTCTATGGAAGACTCTTTGGCAGAGTCCTACTCCAACAGGACATCTGCCGAAGAGATATGGGACTCCTTGGGAAAGCTCTATGAAGATGACAAGAACCGGTCCAAGATCTTTATGGTAGAAAAATACCACAAGTGGACCTTCGAAGACGAGAAGGCGATGCTGCCCCAAGTGAAGGAGTTTCTGAAGTTGCGTCAGAAACTAAAAGATGAGAACATGCCCCTCATCGACAAGTTTGTCGTTGGAGGGATCGTCGTGAAACTTCCTACAGAATGGAGCAACTTCTATGCAAGGATGCATCGAAAGAAGATGGAAATTAGCTTGGAAGATTTCTTGCAAGAGATCCATATTGAGGACGAGATGCGCTCTTAACAGAAGATGGATACTCTGTCCAAACAACTGGCGAAGGCAAATCTGGTCCAAACCAGAGAGTACCAGGGGAAGCAGGCTGCTTTTCATCGCAAAAAGAAGGACTTCACGAATCTGAAAGTGAAGGGTCCTGCTTTCAAGCAGCAGAAGTCCAAGTCCCATATGACTTGCTTCAATTGTGGCAAGCAGGGCCACTACAAATCCGAATACAAGTCCAAGCCCAAAGAACAAGGTGAGCCTAGTAAGGTTTCTATGATTACTAATCTAGTTACAATGATAGCACAGGTTGCAACTGTAGGGGCTGACTTGGACTGGTGGATAGACACTGGTGCGACCTGCCATGTCTGTTCAGACAAAGACTGGTTCGTCTCTTATGAGCCAACTTCAGAGAAGGTCATAATGGCAAACCAGGCACAAGCTGAAGTACTGGGAATCGGGACGGTGGAGCTGAAACTCACATCGGAGAACACTCTGACGCTTCAAGGTGTGAAGCATGTTCCAGTAATTGCTAAGAACCTGATCTCTGGAAGTCTGCTCTGCAACGCAGGCTTGAGGATGGACATCAATGCTGGCCAGTTGGTGATGTCCAAGAAGGGTACATTCTTCGGAAAAGCTTTCCAAATTGAAGGAATGTACAAGATTCAGCTTGTTGTAACCCAGCATGATAATATAAATGCAATCACTTTTTCTGATTATTCTCTTGAGTTGTGGCATAATAGGCTAGGACATGTTCATTGTAAAAGGATTAACAGAATGTCTAGTCTAGGACTTATCTCCAAGTGTGGGGGTAAGGTAGAGAAATGCGAAGTATGTGCTCAGACAAAGATCACAAGGAAACCCTTTCACAGGGTCCATCGAAGCACAGATCTTCTGGAGTTGGTTCACTCAGATATCTGTGACTTCAAATAATTCTCTACAAAGGCCGGGATGAAGTATTTTATTACTTTCATCGATGAATTCTCAAAGTATGCTTTCGTTTACTTGCTCAAGTCTAAAGACGAAGCATTCGAGAAGTTCAAGGAGTTCAGGGCTGAGGCTGAGCGGCAAACTGGACAACAACTCAAGAGGTTAAGGAGTGATCGAAGCGGAGAGTATCAGTCTCATGAATTCTTATCATTCTGCAAAGAACATGGAATCATCAATGAGACAACGGCTCCGTACTCTCCTCAATCCAATAGAGTAGCAGAAAAGAAGAATAGAACGTTGACAGAGATGATGAACTCCATGCTGTTGACTGCGGGTCTTCCAAAGTGTTACTGGGGAGAAGCTGCACTAACGGCAACGTTCATTCTGAACAGAGTGCCATATGCAACTTCCGACATAACTCTTCATGAACTCTGGTTCAAAGTCAGACCTAACTTGAATGTCATTCGAGTGTGGGGTGTCTGGCTTATGTGAAGCTCCCGGATCTGAAGATTTAGAAGCTGGGGACAAGGACTACGTAGGCGATCTTCTTGGGGTATGCCGAGAAGAGTGATGCTCGGAGATTCCTTAATATCGAGTCAAACCATATCATCGAATCTCGCGATGCTGAATACTTTGAAGACAAGTTTGCAAAACACAAGAATATTGTTTTTACGGATCTTCCGGAGAATGATGAGGTACAAAGCAGACAGAAGTCTTTAATGAACCAGTAGTCCAAGATGAAGCTGTCGTCAAGGAGACACCAGCTGAACCAGAACTCGCTGAGCCGTCAACTAAGCGAACGAGGAGGCCGAAAGACTTCGAAGATGACTTCGTCACCAATCATGTGGAAGCAGATCCGCTTACCTATGATGAGGCGATGAAGACCAGAGATGCTATATTCTGGAAGGAGGCGATAGACAATGAGATTGACTCAATCACCTCCAACAACACATGGGTATAGGTTGACCTGCCAGAAGGAGCAAGACCCATCGGATGCAAATGGATCTTCAAGAAGAAGATGAAAGCAGATGGAACCATTGACAAGTTCAAGGCCAGGCTAGTGGCCAAGGGGTTTGCTCAGAAGCAGGGGATCGACTACTTTGACACTTATGCTCCAGTAGCTCGGATGACAACCATCAGATTGTTAATTGCTCTTGCAGCAATACACAAGCTGGTGATACATTAGATGGATGTGAAAATGACATTCCTTAATGGCGAGCTGACCGAAGAGATCTACATGCAACAACCAGAAGGTTTTGTCGTCAGAGGTCTGAAAGACAAAGTCTGCAAGTTGATGAAGTCTCTGTATGGTTTGAAACAAGCTCCCAAAATGTGGCATAAGAAGTTTGACAAGGTGATAAGGTCAAATGGCTACAGGGTCAGTGAAACAGACAAGTATGTCTATACGAAGTTTGCTGACGGAAGAGGAGTAATCGTATGTCTTTACGTGGATGACATGCTAATCCTAGGTACGAATTTAAGCTGCGTCACAGAGACAAAGAAATTCCTCTCGACCAAGTTCAGTATGAAGGACTTGGGGGATGCCGACGTAATCTTGGGGCTCAAGATCATCCGGACAGGCACTGGAATAGCGATGTCACAATCTCATTATATTGAGAAGATGCTCACTCGCTACGAGTATCAAGATCTTTCTTTTATTGATACACCGTACCGGAGTGATCAGAAGCTGGAGCCAAACTCGAGGAAAAGCGTCAGGCAGTTAGAGTACGATAGCGTCATCGGAAGCTTGATGTACGCTACTACTGCCACAAGGCCTGACATAGCTTTTGCAGTGGGAATGCTGAGTCGGTTCACTAGTAATCTAGGCGTTGAGCACTGGAAAGCTGTGAAGCGTGTTATGAGATATCTCAAGAAAACTCAGACATATGTACTTTTCTACAGCGGAGATCCGTCAGTAGTGGAAGGCTTCAGTGATGCTAGCTGGTGTTCAGATATGGAGAGCGAGTATTCCATAGGTTGATTCGTATTCGTCATGGGCGGAGCTGCTATATCGTGGAAGTCGAAGAAGCAGACTATGTTATCTCGCTCCTCCATGGAATCTGAATTCTTTGCATTAGATGTTGCTGCAGATGAAGCAGAGTAGCTTCGGGAGCTCATGTATGATCTTTCGGTGGTTGGGGCTCAGATACCGGCAATACCGATATACTGTGACAACCAGGCGGCAGCAGCAGTGGCATCAAATGAACTCTTCAACGGGAAGAAGAGAATGGTGCGGTTGAAGCACAGAGCAGTACACGATCTTATCAAGAGAGGTGTTATTGCAGTGATTGATGTTCGGAGTTAGGAGAACCTGGCGGATCCTTTCACCAAGGGCCTCAAGCGCCAGCTGGTCGATGACACAGCTTGTAAAATGGGCTTGAAGGCATTCTGATATTGTGTTATTACATTCCTACCATAAAGTTTTATGCTATTAGTTCAAAGAGAAATCTACTAGGCATCTAGCTTTTGGTTCAAGGGAGGACTATTAACCAGAAGAATATCAAGAACGGTGGGTACTTGTCCTATGTGACATGGAGAGGTTACGGACCTACAACCACTGTTGTCTACTATTGTTTTCTGCGGAAAACGGTTTCTGTGGAAAGGTTGGCTTAAACGCCTTAATGAGTTCTCAGGCAGAGTGAATGCCTGGTGTGCTTTACAGGAAGCACGGTAGAGCAGCACTACAAGGAGTGAAACTCCATGCTACAGTGGGGTGACTCTACCATGAGGTTCCCAGGTAGGGGTAATGCCTCGGCTTTGCAAGCCAAGTCACAGCGGCGTAGCACCGCAAATAGGCAGGTAGCCTAATGTTGTATGACGTAATTAAAGAGTTGTAGACAGCACTACAAAGGGGAGGATGGCCCCATGTTACAGTGGCACGACACCATGATGAGGTACCCAGGTAGGGGTAAAGCCTCGGCATTGCAAGCCATGTCGTTGCGGCGTAACACCGCAAGGAAGCCTTAGGCTTCATGCTGGGTAGTTTGGCACTACAAAGAGGCTTGTGACCTCATGCTACAGTAGTATGACACTACGATGAGGTTTCTAGGTAGGGGTAATGCCTCGGCTTCAGGCCATGTCATAGCGGCGTAGCACCGCAAGGAAGCGCAAGGCTTTATGCCATATCTCTTTAATAAAAAACTCACCTATAGTGTATGGAAAGAGATATCAGGCCATCTCTTGAGGGTAAACTTGTAGACGCCCAAAATTATACACTAAAACTAGGCTAGCACAAGGCCTTCAATGTGCAGCCAGAAGCACAGTTGATGTCATTATGTGAGTAGGAAGAATTACAGTTATGGTACAGAATTCAAGGCTTAGTCCATTCTTGTATCATGCTGTTATTTAACCTATGCGGGAAGATTCAAGTCGCAGCGACATCTCTCCTAATGCATGATGGGCAGTCACTGTGGGGAACGCTCAACCCATATATTGAGATATGTGGGGGATTATTGGTGTTTTTGCCTTTGGACTAGAAAGGATAGTCCCACATCGGCTACACCAAATGGTGAGTATCTCAATATAATGCATTGCTTGTGTTGAGGTGTGCACATAAGGTGTAGTAGGGCACAAGTTCGTGCCATATGGAAGTATTTTCCTAGAAGGAAAAAGGATTAAATCCAACAAGGATGAAAGTTAATTTTTGTTGTGCGGACTCGGACTCGGACACAGACTCCAGGATGTCTCATGCATGCACGGGAGTGTTCGGGGGGTAGGCGTGGACTGGCACACTTCTATGCTGATTGTGGGATGATCTAAAATATCAAACTCTATTTTTGAGTATTGGTATTTTAGTCCCACATCGGATAGGAGAAGAGGTGAAGTCTCAACTCCACTCTATAAATAGAGCCCCTTGACCTCCTTTGAAAGATGCACCAAGAAGAGAGTTGAGGGAGTCTGTTAAGTCCAGGAAGCCCGTTCAAGTCTCAAATATTGACTTACGAGCGTTCCAGAAATTCTTCGTGAACTTGCTGGTTCCTGGAAACTGTTCGTGCTCGTGTGGGGCGAATAAAGCTTTGAGCAACGGTGGTTCATTCACCCCAGCATTTCATTCTCGCCTGTCATCGCTGCTGTTGTCTTTTACAGTAACTTCTTTTTAGAAGCTCTACTGCCGATAGTCGCTTGCACAAAGTCTCTTTAGATTTTTTGTGTATTACGTAGAATCATTTTAGATCCTCGTAATTCAAAATCCTACAGGATCTCTATTGCACATCTTCTTTAAGGTATTGCATTTGAAACGTTGTCTATACAATTGTTTCAGTTTCAGAATTTTCCATCGAAAATTGTGCCTCGGCACTAACAGAAACTCACCGGGAAGCCACTCTCCTCTATGATTTAAACACAAACTCTTCTTCTCCTTCATCTCAGGCGGTGATGAAGGTTTAGCTCCTCTCGGTGGTTCCTTTCACCAGATCGTAGACTGGTGACTATCTTGGGGTGGCTCAACATCCCTCCACCAAGCGACGATGTGCCGGCGGTGCACCAGTGTTTCCAACCCATGAAATTCTCGGCGAATGACGAGACTGCGTGATGAATTGTCAACAGCGACGAGCGATGAAAGAGCTTGTTGAACGTTGGTGAGCCACTTGTACACTTTGATTCTTGAAATTGATCCTCCTTTCTATTTTCAATCACCAGAATTCTAGTATCATCGTACTTTTTATCTTGAGAAAACTGTTTATCACATGTTTGTGATAATGTCTGAACGAAGGTTTTCACGTTGTATTGGACACGCCAGGTTTGTATCGTACTCGTGAAGACTTTGTTTCACTGCTTGAGTTGGAAATCCTTAAACTCAGGTTTGTATTCCTTGTTTTGAACTATTTTCGATTTGGATTTTGGTAGACCTGGGATCGTGTGGTGACTGACACTAGTGCATTGTGTCCGTGTCAAAGTATGGTGCAGACTCAGTACTATGTGTGCACATGTCTAGTATCAACACTAGAACACTAGGAGCAAATGCCGGATGGGAACCGCGAAGAACGGGTTTGAATTCAAATGAATTCACTGTACAGTAATAGGTTGTAAACCTCGGGCTCAAGGCTGCGGGCTGGGCTTTAGGCCAGTATTGGACTGGGTTGGGCTTTGAGTCATTGGACTCTAATCCAATTGGATAGGCTCTAGACTCGACTTTAAGTCTAGTGGTTTGGACTGGTTCTATGGGCTTGAGTGTTTTTGTGTTATTTTTGACTTTATTGTTGGGCTCGGGTCCAGGAGGATTTGGACTAGTTGGCCTCAGCTTTTAGTCTGGGTCCATGTGAGTGGATTGGCTTAAATGAAGGTTAGTATATTTTGGATTAATCATGGGCCCAAACCCAATGGGGGAATAGGGATTCGTAAAAGATAGGTCTAGTATAGTTTGCTAAAGTATTGATTAGATAAATAAGGATTTAGGTTAATTATTAATTGGTAATTAGGAATAGAAATAAAGTTTATTTAGGTTAATATGGTAGTAATAAATAGATTTTAAATAGGAATTTTGGAATACTTTCTAAGAAATATTTGTGTCTTCTGACACAGATTTCAGGACTTTTGACTTGACCACCTATAACAACCCAGGCAAGTACACTACGTTTTGATCTATACTTGTATTACCATCTTGCATTCCATATTGGACATTTGGTCGACACAGAGTCATTGATTGTACTTATTGTTCTTCTATTGTTCTTATTGTTTATTACTGTTGGCAATTGGGAAAATATATAATTTGCATGTGATCAAACCCCCATAGTGTAATATTGTCGATAGCTTAATCACACATCGTGCATGTGTGTTAAGCCGTACCACATTCTATTGTACTATTGTTCTATTGTACTCTCCAACCGATCACATGTAGATTAATATTTCAAATCGCTATGGCATTGATTGATTGTTCATTAATATTTCAGTTACTATATCATTGTCCAATTACAGGTTAGTTCATATTATTGTTCCATTATAGTTTTACATCGTATATGTTCATTCGTAGGGCTGTACTTTGCTCCTTTCCTAACTGGATACGTTGCAAGTGACTTGACTTCTATTCTAGCTTTTGTGGCACACAGGACGGGGTGATAGTCGTTGATGGCATGGATGCTGCACAAAGATAGCTGACTTAGAATAGACATAGAACCTTTGTATGAATTTATATTTTATGAGAGTTGGATGACTGTACTTATGGATGATTGTATATTGAGCAGTAGACGTCGCCTTTATATTCATCGGATTTGTCTTCGGACATTCGTTGTAAAGGTGTACTAAAAAGACATAGTAAAATGTGTGATGATGTAGTGATTGATATTGGGCACGCGATTAGTAGCTGTGATGAGCAAGACTACATATGTATTTTGACGACATTATAAGGTCTAGACAACTGACTACCGCTGTTTATAACAACGTAGGCTAGGCGTGTCCAATTCGTATCCAGAAAACTGGTAGCGGGTCATGACATGTACCATCTAGGAAAATAAGTCAAGTCATGGCTTAACCCTAATAATGGCTTAATTAAATAGTTATTAAGACTTTTGACTTTTAGGAGACCCAGTTGTTCTAATCTAGCTCGGACTTGACCCGATCCAAATCTAAACCTATGTAGACAGGTAGTGCGTCCAGAGACGTTCATGTTTGTGTATTTGTATATATTCGTATTTCATTTTAATGGGCTAATAATTTTTTTTTCTAAATATTTGTTATATATACAATATAAGTGTAAATTTGATATTAAATTGTCATTTTATTTTGGAAATGTAATGAACATTTTCTTAAAATGCCATTTTACATTTTTGGGATTTTTAGACTCTATATATAAAATTATGTATTTTTATTTTATTTTTATGAGTGTATTCATAATATTCAAATATTAGGCTTTATATATATATATACCAACAGATTTTTTTATAAATTTTAGTAATAGAATTAATAAATATATGTTGCCACATTGGATTATATTTTTGCAATATTTTAAAAATATTACTCATATTTACCTAAAAATGTTTGTATACATATATATTGTAAGCCCCCTCAAATTTATAATTTTATAATCATTATTAATTTTTCTCCTTTATTATTTTTATTAGGGAATAAACTGAGTACTGCTAAACTTTAACATCTTTATTTTATTTGTTTGGTGTTTTTATTTACTTATTTATTCTATTTATAAAAGATAAAATATAAAAACACGTATACCTTTCTCACAAAAATATATTTTTAGTATATAAATTTATTAGAATTTATTGTGATTCATTAGAATTTAATTTGATTTATTAGAATTATTTTGATTGATTAGGAATAAAGAATATTATTAATTCTTTATTTTTTTTCTTTATATCTATATATATAAATAGAAAAATACTATATACAAATAATATTTTTATGTAAATATATATTGGAATTATTTTAGGATATTTTAAGGTATAAAGTTTTAAAGAAGTATATATATATATATATATATATATATATATATATATATATATATATATATATATATATATATATATGAAAAAAAATATATATATATATATATGAAAAAGCCCTAATGAGCAGCGAGGCGATTCCCCTCCGGATCATGGGAACCACCAAAATCAGCGGCGAAAAGAAGGGAGTTCGCCGGAAAACTTTACGACGGAAGGGTGGGAAGATGAAGATCAAGACAGAATCAATGAAGCAGGGGGTGGACCACGGTGGAACGACGCAGGCGACAGAACCCGAAGACGAATAAGGAGTCATGGGGCCGAGGAGGAGGCCAGGACCTCGGGCGACGACCAGCATGGCCGCGGTATGGCGGGCTTCCGACAGCAAATCAGAATCAGGCGAGGGAAGGAAGGAGCACAGGTCAGGGGCCTTCTCACGGTCGTATGGATGTAGGGAAGGTTATACCCAATGGCAGAAAAATCACAGCTACTTCCACGGTCCAGTCGATCAAGGACACGGCGAGAGGAAATAAGGAAAAGGAGACAAGTAGCAGAACAATGGACTACGCCACAAGGGAGACCAGAAGACGGCAGCCAATGCCAAACACAGGGGCACAATCCAAACCAGTTTCATGGGAAGATCTTTGTAAGCCTACAACGACACAGGGAGAGATCGACTTACAGTATATTGAACCAACGATAATTAATGGAGTCAAGGTAGCAGAAATTACAGATGAAGATATAATGGAGACCAGAGAATACTGGAAAAATACCTTGGTTCTATACGTTATGGGGAATCGCCCCTTCTATGGGCACCTAAGGGCATATACGATCTGCGAGTGGAGACCGAAAGGAGATATAGAAATATTCTCAAGGGAGAACGGATTTTATTTCGTCAAATTCGCCTTGGAGGAAGATCTAGCACGGGTTCTGGAAGGCGGTCCATGGACATTTGATGGACGCCTGATTATTCTAAAACGATGGCGACCGAAAACTAACTTTGAGAAGGATAGGTTAACGTCTGTCCCGATATGGATTAGACTGCCGTGGTTATCGCCGCAGTTATGGAGTATTCCCTCGATCATGAAAATTACGAGCATGGTAGGGACCCCAATTAGGACTGATATTCCTACGGCGAGAAGGCAACGTCTATCTTACGCCCAAATTTTTGTGGAGATAAAGGTATCGGATATCTTACCACGAAAAATAGATATTGTCCTCCCTTCTGGAGAGTGGATCTCTCAGGACGTCGGATATGATTGGGTTTCCCCATCTTGTATGGGGTGCAAATGCTTTGGACACACATTGGTCCAATGTGTGGACATAAAGGAAAATAATACGGGAGTTACAGACCAGGGAGAAGAAGGAAATAATATTGAGGAGCAGAGAGTTGATCAACATATGGAAACAACTACTGAAGCGCTAACAGCGGAAGAACCGGAGGGACAAGAAGACATAGAGGAAGTTATGATAGAGAGCATTAGGGTGGCTCCTACATCAATTTTGGGCAAAAGACAAGAATCAGAGACTAATTCTTTGATTACTACAAATCCATTGGCAATGATTCCATATGGCCATGCTCCTTCAGAAGACATGGAAAATATATCAACGGGAGGCCAACTGGGTAAGTCCAGCTCTGATCCAGAAGAAGGACATAGGGAAAGAGCGGCGAAGAAGATTGCTCCGAACATTCAAAGTCAAGGATCTCAGAACACAGGCAACGCCTCCCAGGGGGCATTTAAGTTAACAAGAGATAATCCGGAGTGGATTCGACAGATGGCGGAGGTCGCACAGACAATTGCCACGAACAGTGATCAAAGAAGAGAACAGAACAATCGAATAGCCATCTCACCTTGTCCCAGGGAGAGAGGCGAAGGGCCAAGGGACACTCCCCCTCCCCAAAATTAATTGATGACGATCATCACATGGAATGTCAGAGGAGCTAATTCTATAGGAAGATGGAGGGAAATTCTATCAGAGATTCGTAGAAGCAATTGTTCAATTACAACTATTCTAGAAAGCAAGATCAAAGATAAGAGAAGGATCAATAGCAGGACTCCTTCCCAGTGGTCAGGTGTTCATAATCTGAGCAGCAGCGGGATGGCACGCATCTGGACTATGTGGGACACTCGGGTGTGGACTAGCCAGGTAATATATACTTCTGAGCAACTCTTTGTTTTACTACTAACAAATAAAGGTGGTTTAAAAGTGGCACTAGGGGCAGTCTATGGACATAATGATCGGAGGCGGAGGTTTCAACTATGGAAGGATCTCATAAGAGTCTCGACAGATATAGTGGATAATCTCCCGTTAGTATTCTGTGGCGACTTCAATGCGATGTTATCAGAGGAGGAAAAACTGGGGGGTAGACAAGTTCCCGCTCCTATCCTAGCTGACTTTCAAGACTGCTTACTAAGCTCGGGATTATCGTGCATGGATCGGACCGGAAACATATGGACTTAGAGTAACAGTTCCGCGTATAATAGGGTAGTCTGTCAGCTGGACACGGCCTTATGTAAAAACAAGTGGCTCGAGTTGTTCCCCTCCATCAAGGCAGAGGGTCTCCATTGCGGGTACGAGTGATCACATCCCCATTCTCATTCGGCTGATAGAAGATGTGGCTCCACACAGACGTCAATTCAGATACAATAATAACTGGCCAATGGAGGAAGGCTACGATGAGGCGGTGGCTAACGCCCTTGGGGCGCACTTCACTGGTAATGCTCAGTTTATATTGGTCCAACGCCTCAAGACAATCAAAAAAGCGCTCAGGTCATGGAATAAGACCCGGCCTCCCTCCAAACTTTATGACCTGGAAGGAGCTCTCAAACTTATTCAATCCTAGGTTCAAAAGATCCTATCAATTCAACTCTGGTTGAAGAGGAGATTTAACTTCAAGATAAAGTTCGAAAAGCCAGATTGCATGAGGAGGTGCACCTTCAGCAACGAGCCAAGTGCTCGTGGCTCAAAGACGGTGATCGATGTTCGAAGTTCTTATACGCCACTATTAGAGCCCGTCAGCACAGGAATACTCCTGCATCGCTCATCACCAGTGACGGCACAAGGGCGTCGGATGATCGAGCGATATCAGAGGCGGCCGTAGGATTCTACACTTCCTTATACAACCAGGCTGATTATATGACTGCTTTTCTGGTGACAATATGCAAACGCATAGTCACCGACGAAGGCAATAGAGTCCTTAAGCAAGACATCTCCATGGAAGAAATTGAGCAGTACTTAAGAGGCGCTGATCCCAACAAATCCCCAGGGCCAGATGGGTTTAATATCGCCTTCTACAAAAAGCATTGGGGTACGCTAAAACATCAAGTTCTAGAAGTAGTGCAGGACTTCTTCAAGAACGGGCGACTTATGAGACAACTGAATCACACTTTTCTGATGTTAATCCCCAAGAAAGATGGGGCCAACACGTTAGGTGACTTTCGCCCGATTGTCTGTTGTAATGTGTTATATAAATTTATTTCGCATATTATGTGCACCAGAATACAGGAAATACTGAAGGGTCTTATATCGGAGAATCAATCGGCCTTCATCAAAGGGCGAGCTATAACAGAAAACTGCTTACTCGCTCATGAACTCGTCCGGGAGTTCAATAAAATAGGGAAGAGAAAGAGCTGTATTAAGCTGGATATCAGAAAAGCTTACGACACGGTGAACAGAGAATTCATGTGTCAAATTCTCCTGAGCATGGGGTTTGAATCTTGGTGGGTTGATAGAATTAGAGAGTGTATCACCTCACCCACATTCTCGATCCTGATCAAAGGCCAACCATGTGGTTTCTTCGACAGCAATTCGGGACTACGGCAGGGAGACCCGTTATCTCCATATCTCTTTACCATAGTAATAGAATATTTTACATGCCTGATGGACATAGCTATTCATTGCAAACGGATGACCCCTATCTATCAGAATATCTCGCCAATTATTTCATACTTAATCTATGCAGATGACCTGCTAGTGTTCATTGAACCGACCGAGAAGAGCCTGACAACGCTTAATGAAGTGTTGGCTAAATTCGCGAACCTGTCAGGCCTACAACTGAACAGAGAAAAGAGTCAAATTTATTTGAATAATGATTGTCCTGAAAAAGAGAGGTGGCCGTCTCTTCTGCATATTGATATGGGACAACTTCCAGTCAAATATCTCGATCTGCCATTGTCTATTAATTATGCGAAGGATGCGGACTGCCAGGGGCTTATTCAATATGTTCAATCTCGACTTGATGATTGGCAGGCTCAGCTCCTGTCGTTCGGAGGAAGATTAGAACGGGTGAGATTCGTTATATATGCCATAACCAGTTATTGGTTACAGGCTATTCACATCTCCGAGAAAACCCTGCAGAAGATTGAGAAACTCTGTGCTAATTTTGTATGGCGTGGAGGATTACACACTATTTCCTGGGACGAGTTATGCCAGACGAAGGAAGAGGGAGGAGTAGGTATACGCTCATTATCGATACTCCGAGAAGTCGCGCTCCTCAAAATGGCATGGAGGCTGATTGCTAGCAATTCTCTATGGGCAAGATGGACGAGTAGCAGGTATACTCGCAACAGCAATTTCTGGACTCAAGACATCAATAACAATTTCTCCGTTACTTATAAAAACATTCTTCGCATACGCACCAAGCTCAAAAGGAGCATATCTCGGGAGATACATGATGGGAGTTCTACTAATCTGTGGAAAGATCCATGGCTTAATCACCAGAGTATGATTGAGAGGTGGGGCTGGCCTACTTTCGACATCTGTGGTCGAGATGAGCCAGTATCCGTCCTTATTCAGGAAGGAAATTGGCGAGTAGATGCTCGCCCGGTGGGGCAATGGCATGCAGAGGAAATCGGCCGCATCCAAATTCATCCGGATGAGAGAAATGATCGGTGGACTTGGTTAGACACTAGCAGCGGACAATTCTCGACGAAGGTGGCATACGAACAACTCCGACAACGATGTCCGATAGTCTACTGGACAGAAGTGATATGGGTGCGAAAGATGGCATCTAAAATGAAATTATGTGCGTACAAGGCAATACGCGATCGTCTCCTCACTAAGAAACGGATGATCCGACTCGGCATTAAGATAGATGATCAGGCATGTGTCCTATGCGGCAGGGGCATAGAATCAAGAGACCACATCTTCTTCCAATGTCCTACTTCATGCAGAATATGGAAGCATGTGAAGAATAGCCTGGACATCCCTGGCTCGGGTCAGGAAGGCCTTCAGGATATCTTCGAAGATATCACTATTTTAAAAGGGCGGGGAGTGGACACATTCAACAAAGCCAGGATCAAATTATTATCAGCTGTATGGCACGTTTGGAGGGAAAGAAACAGACGTGTCTTCGAAGGAGTGTCGACCTCGATCCTTGGTATCATTCATAACATTAAAATAGATGCTAGCATCATGGGAGGATAGAGGCAATCCGTTGTATATGGAGTTGCCAGTGTAAGGGTTTTTGTATCACGAATTTGCTCTTTTTAATAAATTAGTACCTTTGCTTCAAATATATATATATATATATATATATATATATATATAAGAAATAATGTTCCCTCAAGGGAAGAGTGAACCGGCACCCCAAACCCCCCTTTTCTTTCTTTGTACATATATAAGTTACAAAACAAGAAGAAACCCTAACCCAAAATCCTATCAACCAGTGGCGACCCGTGGCAGATATCCAACGGCACACGCGCCGTCGTCGACCACCTGCTGACGTGCGGCCAAGCACCTACAGTGAAGCGACAACGATAGACACAACAAGTAGAACAGCAGTAGTTGTGCCAATGACACCAACTTCGCATCATGTTTTCTCCCTCCACGTTCGTCCGTTTCACAAACGGATTGTGCCGGTATGTACCCAAGCTAACCACCTTCAAAATCTATTAGGTAGTTTTTTATAACTGGTGATGTGCACGACGAAAATCGAGTTCCAAAATCGAAAAAAATATAATTTTTGGACATTAAAAACTGTCTCAAAATGCTGTTTGGAAGCCGATTTTCAGAATGGATATCGAGAATTCAAAATTTTGTTTGAACAAAGTTTTAGACAACATGAACACGATGAAAAATATATTTTCAGTTTTTATTATAGACGCTTAATTTCCATTTTAAATTAGTTCCAAAACAACAAAAAAATACTTTTTAAAAACTCAAAATTCACCGATACGGGGTCCATCCCGACAAACCGGACGACTTCTTTGCTATCCAAGAGCATCGAAAGGTATGTATGGATGTTACGGACGTGTGGGCTTTGACAGAACTCGAATTCGTTGCGTATGCACGACGAATTCGAGACTTATCGGTCGAAGAACACCATATCAACTACTATGCAAAAATCCCAATTACTTCGTGCACGTTCTTCATTTCGCGATGAAACTTGTTCCATTAGACTTATATCATTTTTCTGGTCCTGTGAGCTAATTTTTGTCCGATTCTGAGACAATTGACCGGATTGCTATTTTGGTGTATCCTGATTCGATTCAACGGATAATTTTGTGCACGACTCATCGAAATCCAAAACTAGACATATATTTGAGTTCGTATCAAAAAACTAGATTTGTAGGTATTAATGTGTTAACTTTACAGACCATAGGTTCTGGCACGCTTTTCGGTACAATGAGGGTCCAACAACGGACACCCTTTTGACCTAAAATTACTGTTTTGCACCTGTGCTCAGAATCAGACTTATAGGCTGTCAAACTTAGACATTTTTATATTCTAAAAATATTGGTGATATCTGTTTCAACATCCGGGGACGTTTGCGGAAGTTTAGCTTTCGTAGCTCATTTATTTGACGAGTTGCTTATTTGACGTGGTTGATTATGTACCAGGCAAGTATATCTTGCCAACTTGTACAGTAGTTATTATATGCATGTTCTCTACTTTTCTGTAGTTCAATTTCATCATATTGTTATATTCATGTCTCTTATTTCCTTTTTGTTTTACGTGCACGTAGTTTTTTTAATGTTTCTACATTATTTGTCATATTTCTTTTTCTTGTTTATATAAGCGTCTCGTGATAGAGTAGCTTAATCCTATGCCATGTTCCTTGACATTGATTTGATTATGTTTCATGTATCGTTTGGACTTGACTTGACCTTAGATGACTTGATTGACTTAACTCATAGTTCTAGGCGAAGATTTGGTTATAGGCGTTGACTATACTTGACCAATCTCGATCATTAGCAACCACCGGACTATGATAGATACTTACTATAGATTGTTAGCAACCACATGGTTGCAATCTATAGGGTCGTTAGCTCCCATATGGTTGCAATTTACCATGATTTTACTTGTAGTCACGTTTATTAGCATAATTCTCGACGACGTTCCATTTCTTCCATGTTTTGTTTTGTACTGTATTTTGTCTGGTCTTTATTTCTTGAATTATTTTCGTCTTTCCAAGCATAATATTTACTATCATTGTAGGCATGTTTTTATTTATCTTGCTAGTCCCCTGAGGACCTGGTGATCTCTCCAAGTATTCGCTGAGACTAATAGAATAGAAGGATAGATTGGTGGACGATTGGATCTCCATGATTCAGGTATCATTTGTAGTACGTTTATCGTTCTTTTGCTTTTTGTATTTATGATGACATCTTCAGCTGTATAGCCTATTTTTATAAGCATTAATTTTTGTTATGAGCTTGTTCAGATGATTATATTAAGGTGTGGCCAACTTTAATACAAATTATCTATCCTTGTATTTATATTTATGTGGCATCAGTGTATTACTGTTTGATCAGAATTAATGTATTTGGTTTCCACTTGAGATTATTATTTGTAGATTGAGATATAGTTGACTTGCCATTTTAGACTCTATCTTAGACAACTTACGTTCATTACTTGAGGGTTCCATAGATGGGATTCATCATTGAGTATGTACCAGCTGATCGTGTCACGTGCTAGTCCCATGACTTTTTGGACTGGGGCATGATAAGTTTTTATGGTGGCCCATATAGGTCTGAGCATATCGTCTTGGTTACGTTATTGTACCGAACGAGCCTGCGATAGGATGAAACCTGATAGGATTCTCAATCCACAACTGTCTTGACAATTCTTTTAGAATTCCTCTGTCGTTCTTGGACTTTGTACTTGTACTCAACTAGCTTCTTTGCTCTCGTGTCATTGCTTCTCGTCCCTTCCTATTTCGGACGAATGCTCGTGCTTTATATAATTTATCAGTTTTCCTTAGACTAATATTTTAAATTAGTTTGCTTATTAAATATTTGATTGCTTTGATAGATATGAGAGGTATTAATGTAACGCCCAAGTCTCAAAATACGTAGGACTAGGTACGTAAACAGGACAACCGTATAATAAATATACGTAAGCTGTAAATGCAGTATAATTTTGGCTAACTAATCTTATCCAAAAAATAAAAGAATAAAAATATTATAGAATCAATATGAACTTTCATTGTACATGATGCTGGATGGAGACAAATCCACTACCAACAGTTTAAATAAGAAGTTATAAGTAACAATGAAAAGGATCTGAGTGCAAGTCATCTTCGATACAAATGAGAAGATCGTGATCTTGGCTAGAACTCCTGTAAAATGTCAAGAAAACAACACACCCCTGGATAGATCACCAGGTCCTCAGAGGGACGTTACAAGATACAGAAAAATATGCCACACAAACTGAATATAAAATATGTCATAAAGTCACAAGTAAAAGTAAATATTCTAAATCCTAACAAGGCCCAGTATTCCATCATCAAAGCGGTGGACTACCCCTATAAATAAACAAGGACAAGGGGTGGCACACTATTCCGTGATAGGATACTGACCCATGCTATGATTATAATAGAGTACGACATGACATCAATTAAGGTCACCTAACCATTATACTGTAACATGCAGTTAAGAACAAACCTTCAAAGCATGGGCTCTCTGGCTACAAATAAGATCGACATAGTCCCCACTTGGGGCACCAGGGGCCAAGCGCATAACGTTTCAATAACGCTAATGGCCAACCTGAGAGGGTAATCTCACACCGTATCTCCAACGGAGCTTTCGGGTTACTGAAAGGGAAAGTGCAACAATGTCCCATACATTAAGGAACTGTTCTCCCTACCCTATGCACCTATCTAATTTGTATCCACGATCATATGAGTCATGTATCCAAAATGTAAACGAAAAGGCTAAGAAAAACATCATTAAGAGAGGCTTTGAGGAAGAAGCTAATTGATTCAAAAAGAAGAGCACAAATTTGGTCAAAATAATAAATGGCTAAAGTATGAGGTAAGCACAAGTTTGAAGATAACAATTATAATTAAAATACTTTTCAAAATAATATAGAACTTGAGCTGAACTCATATGATCAATATATGAAGTACTCATGTATCCTTAATAAAAATTTAAAAATTATCACAAGATCAAAAAGATGTATAAATATGCTTTATTAGGCAAAGATGTAATTGATTCATAAGAAATTAATAAACATAAAATATGAGAATCAATAGTCAATACATTATGCAAGCACAAGGTTAACATAGAAATATATGTATATATTTTTCAAGTAGAAATGAGACTTGTGTTAAACATACATATTCACAAAATATCAATTAAAGTAAATATGACATGTTAAAGATAAATCAGTAAGAAGTAACCATTTCAAAAATATTAAAGTCGAAGAGTCAAAAACACATTAACTCAAAATAAAAAATAAAAAACTAAGTTCCTATGGACTAGAGTGGTATGCATTTTTTATAGATAGAATAAGAGTAAAGAGCATACATAGATAAATGTGTCACACTAATCGAAAGTGAGTAAAAGACTATTTAGTGTGAACTAATCATTTATGCTAAACAACTAGTCATGCTAGAATTATATCTCATATTGATTTAAACAATAAACAGCTAAAATATATCAATGGGAGGCAATAGCAAAAAATCAATAAGAACATGCTAGATTATATAAATAAAATTATTTAAGAAAAATTATTTAGCATGCTAGTGACTACACTTATGTTGGCGTAATTGCTTGGAAGATGATCTTTGTAGCTTTGCAATCACCAACATACTCCTTGATTCTACTTGATATAAGAAACTTCACCTGTATCAAGAGGCGAAGACTTTGGTATCCAAAACTTGGATCCACTTTTGTTAGTCTTTGGTAACCAAGTATATACATTCATGTCTACTAGCTTTCTAACTATGCAATACTATGAGATATGTCCGTGTTTATTATAATAATTACAGATAACAGAGGTGTTGGTGCTTGGTGTCATTGTATAGACATCTGACTTCTGTGTTTTTCGTGGATACTTGTAGAAGAAAGCATGATAATGTGTAACATTTGTCTTGCATGCTTTCTTTGATCGTGTCCTGTCACGTGTGTGATGTGTCACATGACAGATCTTTGATTTGGTACTAGGTATTACCTGTTTTCCCAAACTAATGTCTAACTTTTTAGAGATTGCACATACCTCATCATATTTAGCAGTAAGAGAATTATTTCTACATGAAGCAAGAGAATACTACTTCTTTTTTATTCTAATTTCTTAAGTTTAGCATTTTCTTGAGTGCTTTTCTCAATGCATTCAAGTGCCTCATGCAATCTAAACTCAAGTGTGGAAGGTTCAGTAGAATTATGAGAAGTAGAAGTGTCTCTAGCATCATTCAATAAGCAAGTAAGTTTTTCATTTTCATGCTTATAGGATAGAATATCCTTTCTAGCCTGCTTATACTTATCTAATACTTTCTTATGTTCTTCTAATAGATCACTGAAAGCATCAGATAACTCATCATAAGAGAATTCATTCTTTAAAAAAAAGGGATATCTTGTACCTTGTTAGATATTGCCATTGAGCATATATTTGCATCTTAACGAGGTCTATTTTCTTCTTCAAAATTGCTTACTTCGCTTTCATACCATATGCTTGTGTTAGCGTACTTGTGTGAAGACAATCGTTCATAGTGATTCTCCTTTTTAGTAGCAAGGTAATCTTCTTTGATGTGGCCTAGCTTCTTGCAGTTGTCACATACAAGCTCTTCTTCATATAAAGGGTTGTGTTGAACCTTAAACCCTAATGCCAACATGCACCCGTTTGTATCATTATGAGGATTATCATCTTTTCCAGAGTCGCTAGCTTTATTTTTGTACCAGCACTCATAAGTAGCTTCAAGAAGTTTCTAAATTTTATGAGATCTTGTGCAAGTAGTAATAAGATTGAATACATTTATGTCTACAACACAATAAAAAGCATGTATTGCTTTTGCATTAATGTTAGCCAACTTCTTCTCTTCCTCCGTGTAACTATAATAAGACTTGTTAATAATCGAGGAGTGAGAATAGAGGTGATAGTAGCCTTTTTGTAGACATTGATGACAATTGACCATAAGTCAAAGTCTAGAGACTTCAGGTACAAGCTCATTCATGTTTTCCAGTATGTGTAGTTGGTTCCATCAAATAGCGGGAGTCTATTTGTGGATTTCCCTTCACCTTTGAACATTGATTTCACGACTACCATATGTATTCACTCTAGCATGTTATATTTGAATATAACCCGCTCTGGTACCAATTATAGGACCGTTGACTACCTATAGACGGGGGTGAATAAAGTGTGTGCGTATGCAGTGGAATAAATATCTCAATTAAAAATTATGAAATATAACTAATCAAAATATCGATAAGAACAGATAAATACAATATATGAGTTGCAGTAAAGGTAAAGTATGAAGAAGATTCAAACTCAGTGACATAATGATATATACTGGTTTTCCTCGTGGAGGACTAATCCAATTTCGAGTATTCCTGCTCGATATTAATCCACTATGGCACAAGATTTAACTAAGTGCTTGCAACTCTTACAACACCGTGCTTAGGGACAAGTGCACGATGAACTTCAATAACATCGTGCTTGGCGACGAGTGCACGACCGACTCCAAAAGGCAATTAAAAACTGAAACTTTTTTGAGGCAACCTCCAATACAACTCTTCAAAAACCAAACTCTAGACTGAACAGAACTAATACAGGCTTGGGTAATTGTAGTACAGGCTAAATTTGAAAGTTTAGCTCATAGAAAACACTTAAGAAATAGAGAAGAGAATGAGATTGGATGATTTGAAAATGTAAAAGTTCTCTTCTATTTATAGTATTTTTGTAGACCGAATTCAGACAGAGTTCGGGCAGAGTTTGGATGTAGAAATCTCGTATTCGAACGTTGAATGTAGATATAGTGGGAATTCAAAATTTGGTTGAAACTACCCTGACCGAAATCGGGCCGAGTTCAGGCCGAGCACTGTCAGACCTAGTTTGGGCCTAATGGTTGGGTTTTGGGCTATTTATTTGTGGACTTTGGACAGGAATTTTGTGGATAGGAAGCCTGTATTTTGTGGACTAAAAATAGCTAAGCAAGTACCGATTCGATCAATCTTACATACTTTCCTAGACTTAAATAAAGATAAAAATACATAAGGAAGATGTCAAAACCAATAGCCCTTTGATGAACTTTTTTCTTGACATTTGAACAGACTTGAAGATGCCTTTTTCTTTGACGGTAGTTGTCCAAATATAAACAGATTTGGAAATCTGAATACCTTTCGGGGGCTTTGATAAAGAGATCTGGAAATCTGAACCCCCAGTGTGAGGCCCCGGATAGGTCGTTGGACGGTTTAAATAAATCTTTTTATATAACGTCGTCTTTGGCCTATCATAAATTTTTCATTGCATGTCCTAGTTTGATCAGGCTTATTGTTTGTCTGTAAGTATATGTTAGGCAAACAAAGTAGTAGAGTATGATAAATGTAATAAACAGTAGGACAATGCTACGTTTAAGTAGCAACATTATAGTGATTGCATGTTTGTTAGTGACATCATGTTAAACTTAATCAATTAACCATATTCAAAAATATGATCATTATTGGGCTAACACTAGTATGGCATGGAAGTGTCTTAGTTCCTTGTGACTTAGTTCCTTGTTTCTTAGGTTCTTGTGTCTTAATTTATTTTTCACGACTATTTCTTATTTTTACTGCATATTTTATGTTGTTACATTTAGCATATTTTTATGTATCTTGCTAGTCTTCTGGGACATGGTGATCTCTCCAGGTATTGTTATGATATCGACGTAGAACAGATTGCGGGATGATGATTGCTTCTCCAGGTTGTCAGGTATATCTAGTTGATACAATCATCATTTCTTTCTTGTTTATATTGTTTTCTATATTGACTCATGCTGTTATTGTAGCCTAGTCTATTACAAGCTTTATCTTTTTTCTAGCTTGTTCGTGATACATATATTATTGGGGATCCACTCTAATACATTTATTCATTCTATAATCAGTGTATTATGGTCTGATCAACCTTAGTGCACTTGGTTCGCTGTTGTTATTAGTATTTTGTGGATTGAGATATAGTTGACATGACATTTTAGACAGTTATATGACCTTGTAGATAGCTTAAGTGCATACTTGAGGGTTTCCATATATTCGGTTCACCCTTGAGTTTTGTCACTACCACATTTCCAGATGGGGTATTTTTATCATTTTATATTATTTATATAGTGTGTATTTTTTAATTAATTAAATGTGATGGTTGTATTTATTAGTAAACTAGCCTATTTATTATACCCTAGGTTAGTGAACCTATTTGGACTTGTCATGACACTTGGACCTACATTTTAGATTGGATATAATTAGACTCATTTAAGTCATAATGAGTGATGAATAGGGTTAGAACTAATTACCAATTAGACCAAAATCTTTCATTGGTTAATCAAACCTTCATGACAACCTAGAAGGACAATTTGGACATTTCAAATAGGCATGTTAGGGCTTTATGACCAGCCTCATAGAGAGAGATAGAGAGTATTCATTCATTTCACTTCTTCATTTTGGAGCACAAATCCAAGTTTTGGTGCCCTTCCCAAAACCCTCCTCTTTCCTCTATCAAATCACTCCAAACCACCCTCAAACCTCTCATATTCTTCATCCAAGGAGCCAATGAGCTTGGAGACCAAGGAGCACTAGATGAGGAGGACGCTAGCTTAAAGGTTGTGTCCATTTGTGTCCCTTTTGGCTATTGCATTGGAAATCCATCTCCCAATAGGTAAAAATTTGAGATTAACCCTTATATTTGATTCTAGTTAGTGTAATTAGTCATTGAAAAACCATCCATACATTAAGGCTACCCATGGGGAGAATCTTGGGCTTCATTGGACCCATTTGGAGACTTTTACATAGGCTTTTTTGTGCCATTTTTAGGAAAATCCGAGAATGGTACACCAAGTCTTTGCTATTAGGTTAGGTAGGTCTAATTGGACTTGTAAGAGTATTATGAGGCTAGCTACGTGTCCACAATTGGACATGGTAGGACACAGGATCAATTTGGGAGTTTTTAGGCCTCCTACACTTGTGGTGTTGTCACGACCCGCACCGGCTTTTCAGAATGCGAGTGCGTACGCAAGTCCAGCCTACGCCGTAGTGTCGACGGTAAAACGCTGTTTAGCCCGCAATAAACAAACGCTCATAAAATAATATCTTTATTTGCTTATTCACATTACTAAAAAAAATTATAATATTCAAGTTTATATTTAATTAAATACAATGTCTTCACAAAATCTAATACAACAAATTTAAACTATCTAACTGGTCTCTAGGTTTTGGCCTTCAAGTACACCATATCTCCCCAAGGATCCAATGCAAAGAATAGCTACGACTAATCTGAAAAATATGGATTCCAGTCAGGAATAGAACAAGTATAATTCAAGCATGCAGTTCCAAATATATGATAATGACTATAAAAACAGTGAATAGAAATGATATACATGATGAAATAACTAAACTGAAATCATGACATGGACAATAATAGAAAATAGTTAATCATGAACTATAAGGAAAGTAAAACACAGAATAAGGAACCATAACCATCTACGTGATTTAAAGTACACCTTTCAATATCTGATCGGGCTGGGACACTACATCGCACAGTCTACATAGGATTTGTATCCTCACGGTCTACATTGCTTGAAATATAAAATAAACCATGGTCTACGAGTCTAATCGCATATCTACTTAGTACTTCCCCGCCCGACTACTACACATGGATAAAGTCACGACAATAAGTCACGAAATACAGTAAAACAAATACGATAAAACATGGTATCATGACTAAAATCCATATGACACTAATCTGTGTAATGAACGTGTCAAGAATCAAATATAACATCACTAATCATGCAATTATAGTAATTAACAATTCTGGAAACAAACAAGAAATATACTCGCCTGGGGTCCTTAGCTGTTGAAATCGATAATATCATTGCATCCAGAATAGTCCAATTGGCTAGGGTCCTTGTGAAGGATTTTGGAATTCGCCAGAAGATAGGAATACGATTAGTCATAGCAATCTAATCTAAAATAGAAATTCCATTTAGAAATAAGAAATTCATAGTTAGGAAATTTATTTATTTAGAACTTATAAACCTTTTAGAAAACATATCTTTATATTATACTTAAGCAAGTAATTCAATAATTATTATTAATCAAAATAGAATTAGAAAGTATTTAAAACCCAAAATTAGAACTCTTAGTAAAAATATTATATATATATAACTATTTATAAAATATTCTAAACTATAAAATCATTACTCTCTATTAAAAGCCAAAATCCCATAAATGTTAGTAAAGCCCAAATTGACTGAAAGAAATACTTATCTTACTAAAATAGATTTTAACCCATAATACTTATTTCTATAAGGCCTTATTCAAGACCTTGCAAATATGTTTACAATATAAGCGTTTATGAAATTAGTTATAACATATTTATTTAATAAATAGTATATCTGGATAATGCTTAATGAATGTTAATAAAATAATAACAATCAAGAATAACAGTATTACTAAGAGCATTATATATATACTGTAATATAATATAATATACTATACACATGTACTGCAAGACTCTCTACCACATATATAAATAATTATAAGGTACCCTAAATAAATGCAACCATTATTTCATATAACCCCTCTTTCCGGAATTTTGATAATATTTTTTATTTATTTATTTGAACTAAATGGTGATTTTTAGAGTTTTTGATAAATAATTATTTAGCTAATTATTACGGTAGATGATTTTAGCCATGGTGGAGTTTTGGAGTACAAGGTGACTAGAGATCATGGCACGGATAGTGCGATGGCGTGCTTTGACTAGAGTATTAGTCCTGGAAGGGAGGGCCGAGCCATAGCAATGTCCTAATTAGAAAAACCAGGCCAAGTTGCGACTTAACCCTTATCGAAGATTTATTTATTTATTATTATATTATTGAATTTAGGGAAGCCGGTTATACCATTTTAGCCCGAACTGAGCCCAAGCCCATGTAGGTCATGCGGCACGTCCGATGACATGTGTGTTGATGTATTTTGGTGAGTGGGTGGTTTTCCGTTTTAATGATTTAATTAATATTCCTAAGTATTCATGATTTAATATTATAAATGTTATTATTAGTGATATTCGGTGACTTTTGCATCAAATGGGTCATTGTGCATTTTGGGATTATTAGACTGTTCAATAATGGTATATATACACCATTATTGTTTTATTGAATTTCGTTATAGTTATTATTATTTTATTGAGGTTATTATATATATGATATTATTATTGGTTATATTTATTTGGTTATCTAATAAATGTTATTAATATATTCATATTTATAAGAATAGGCCTTACTCTAGGAATATATAATATTGGATTTATTTAGAATTTTATGGAGATTTATTATATAAGTATTACATAAGTACATATATATATATAGATATATATATATATATAGAAATACATATATAACTACATACGTATATATGTATGGTTATTAAAAAAAGAATTAAAACCTTTCTCCCCCCCACGGGCCTAGCAGCCCAGTCGGGCCCGAAGACACCCAACCCATACTAAAATCCTCAGCAGAGTTTTCCCACAAGTAGACCTCATGTCCATGAGTTTTCCCAAATCCGAACCAAGTATCATCCACATATATAAATATAGGCGAGAGAGAGAGAGAGAGAGGAAAGAGAGAGAGAGAGCTCGACCTTAACCCTAAACAATGCCACCAATCATCACATACGCGCGCACCCAGCACCCTGGGCGGCAACCGGCGACCCCGCGCCGCTGTACGACCACCGGACGGCGGCTGGAACTGCGTGAATTGGCAGCAGCCGCGGAATCGAACAGAGCGTGCTCTGTTTCAACCCAACTCAGGTACTTCCCTTCTCGATTTGATTTCTCCGTCTATTTGCGATCGTTTCTAAATCCGTAAAATCCTACAGAATGTCCATATGACCATCTAGAATCCCTGTTAATTAGTTCTCATTGAACTTATTCATATTCGTCGAGAAATCGACGGAACATCGAGGAATAATCTGTTGCGAAACCGAGTATGTAGCAGTCTATCGACCCAACTTGGAAGGCATTTTCTGAACCGAACATTAGGAAATTTTGAAAAATATTTAATGACAGTCCTAGACAACCTATAGGGCTTCAAATCCCTTTTCGTAATATCGGATTTCGTCGACTGTGCGTCGAGAAATCGGATTTCCAAATTGGCGAAAAATCTGTTTTAAAATATTAAAAAATTTAGAAATTCCTCCGACACGACGTGCGTCCCACCAATTCGGGCGACGTGGTCGCAAATCGAAAGCATCGAAAGGTGCGTAACGGCTTCGTGGACGTGTGGGCTTTGACGAAATTTAAATTGGTCGCGTTTCTCGTGCGCGACGAATTTGATGCATATCCATCGAAATTTACCGTATCGGCCTCTGTGCAAATTTCCTAATTACTTTGTGCACGCTCATCAAATCGAGATGGAACTTGCACCAACAGGACCGTATTATTTTTCTTGTCCTGTATGCCAAGTTTGGTCCAATTCTGAGACAGTTGATTGGATCGCCGTTTTGTGGGCCCTACGGTCCAATTCAACGGACGATTTTGTGCACGGGCCGTCGGAATCCAACTTTGGACATACGGTTGGGTTCGTATCATCAAACGAATCCGTAGACATATAGTTTGATGACTTTAGAGACCATTGACTCTGACACGCTTTTCGGTGCAAAGTGGGTCCAACGGCGGATACCGTTTTGACCCAAATTACCGTTTTACCCTTGTGTCCAGAATTGGACTTAAGGACAGGCAATCCTAGCTAATTTGACTATTTTGAGAACATTGGTACTGTTATTTCAGCTTCCGGGGACTGGTGACGTGTTTTGACTATTGTGGCACATTGAGTGGTTCAGATTGTCGGTTTCACCAGCAGAGGACCACAGGCGAGTACAGTTTATTGTCTGCATTTCTATATTGATCTTCACTATATTACATTGATTGGCCATTGGTTATATAATTTTTATATTCTATTATAAATTGTTGAGTCGGGAATGAGAAGTACCAAGGATGTGTGATCCGACCGTAGACATTATTTATTTTTATGCAGTAGACCTTATAGACAGTGTTTATTTTCATGCAGTAGACCTCGTAGACAGTGTTTATTTTCTGCAAGTAGACCTCGTAGACATTGTTTATTTTCTGCAAGTAGACCTCGTAGACATTGTTTATTTTCTGCAAGTAGACCTCGTAGACATTGTTTATTTTCGTGCAAGTAGACCTCGCGGTGTAGTGTCCCAGACTGATCACATATCAAAGGTACTTCTAACAGTGGGGAAAGTATTTTTGTCTATTGCTATTGATTTTCCGTCTTTTCTGTTTATTTTCAAAAACATGTAATGATGTCTAACCTCTGTTGTATAGTCATTTTTCATTATTGAAATTGCATTCAGTGAATTGTGCTCGTTCCATTCCTGACTGGAAACCAATATTTTTCAGGTTAGCCGTGGATTCACTTAGCTTGGGAGTTCGGGTGTACTTACAGATGAAAAGCCTAGAGACTAGCTAGATAGATGAGTTATAGTCATTCCAATATTTGTACAAGTTTATATTTTTCTAAAATGTAAAACTTGTGAATATTATAAGTTAAATTAATATTGTGTATAAGCATTATTTGTGATTTTGATCTTCATGGCCGTGACAGCGTTCTACCGCCGACACTGCGGCATAGGCTGGCTTGGACATGTCTCGTATCGTTAAAAAAGGGTACGGATCGTGACATTTCATATCAATAAGTGTACTGCTAGTACTTATACAATAATATTATAATAATAATAATAATAATAATAATAAAATATTAGATATGTATTACTTCTCCCTCTTTTTTAGAAAAGGCAATTCACAAACATAAAGTAACATATGCTCTTCCCATCCCCTCCCTCATTTTTAGGAAAACCAAACATAAAAATACAAAAATAAAATAAAAGATGTTTAGTAACCCAAGGCTCAAAAGAGCCACACACACAAAAGAGCCACACACAGAGAGAGAGAGAGATAAAAGCAGAGAACAAGATAGTTGGGGAATGTCTTCTTCTCAGTGAGAACAAGAGAGGGATAAAGAGAAGTGGAGAGATTGAGAGAGGGAAGATAGAGAAGAGGCTCATCAGAAGAAGGTCATGAGCGGCGCGGTGCTGGGTGTCGACAGCACACGAGGAGGCACGGAGGAGCCTCTGATCTTCCAACGGTGGCTGCTCACGGAGGTCGACACTGGGGAAGAAGCTCGACGGAGATGTCGTCAAGTGGAAGCCGTTGACGCAGTTGTCAGAGATTGGTGAAGGTGAGCGGGAAACGGTCAATCATCCGGCTCAAAGTTGTGGGGAGCTAGCCGCGAAGGAAACGTCGACGAGGTGTGGCTCGACAACGGATCACGGTGGGCGCTGGCCGTGCGGAAGTGTGGGACGACGACGTGGGGCGTTCGGCGGTAGATGAGCTACGGGGAGGGCCATGACGAAGGTTAGAGTTTCGACTAATTTTGTTTTGTATGTGGTGGCGGGGGTTTGTAGCGGGGAGGAGGGTGTATGGCACGTTGGTCAAGGTGGCGCCGACGGAGTGGCCGGGAAGAAGGTCAAGGCTCGACGTGGTGATATTGGTGACGTGGGTGGCCGAAAAGGTGGCATTTGATGATGATGATTGATAAACTTCCTCTCGAGAAGCTTAGTGAAGCCAGCAGCAAGTATTGATAAGCTTCCTCTCGAGAAGCTTAGTGAAGTCAACAGCAGCTGCAGGCAGAGGGAAGAAGTGCTCAGGTGGATCCAGCTCAGCATAGCAGCTGCAGGCAGAGGGAAGAGGTGCTCAGGTGGATCCAGCTCAGCAGCCAGCTGCTCCAGATCAGCAGACAACTCATCTAGAGTTAGTTACCTATAGATAAGAGCTGATGTCAGCAATTGTAAGAATACTATAAATAGCATTGTATTGAGAAGAGAAGAACTGTTGATTAGTTAATAAAAGTTCGTTACTTCCTTTCTTCTTCTTCTTCTTCTTCTTGCTGGTGTTTTCTTGAATTCTTGGAGCTTAGCCATGGCGAGCCAGTCTCGTACTCTGTCCATGGCGAGTGTGAATGGACGAGGGGTCAACAATTTGGTATCAGAGCCTGCCGAACCTCACGCGAGCGAAATGATGAAGACGTAGCGATGCGGACACGGTTCGACACAAGGGGGATCGGGAATTTCCCCAATTCTCGAAGGAGAGAGAAGGATCCGGACAATTGAAGGTACACTCCAAAACCTAAATGCCAAATTTGATAGGATGATGGAGGAGATGATCAATTCAAGAAGAGGGGTTGAAATTTCTCAGATTCCACCAAGCTTGTTGGGAGCACCCCCAATTTTTTCTCCATCTTTAGGGTTACCACCTCCAATTTTTCCTCCTCATATTTCTCAACCCAGTGTGACTGGAAACAATTTTTATGGAATTCCTATAACCTCCCATGTCAATAACCACCCAATGTCCTCTCCAATGCCGATGCCTTTTTTTCAAGCACCTGCCCAAATTTTTTCTACTGATGCAAACCCAATTACACAAGTCCCTACCACCATTGGAGGTCATGTGGAGAGAACTCGGGCTAATGTAGGAGGAGCAGTGGTAACTGGGAGTAAAGGGATGGCAAGAAGCAACAACAACTCTGCACCTAATAACTTGAGACTCAAGCTTCCAGAGTTTGATGGTGATGGTGACATAGAAGAGTGGCTAATGAGAGCTAAACGTTATTTCAAATTCTATGGAATCTCTGAGGAGGATAGAGTGAGTGTGTGTTCAGTGCAACTGAAAGGGAAGGCATCCTATTGGTTTGACTGGATCATGCAAGTTAAAGAAGATGATTTGTCTTGGTATGAATTCTGTGTGGCTATCAAGAAACAATTTGGTCCCTCTCACCTTACTGATTACATGATTGAACTGAGGAACCTTAAACAAGACACTACTGTCCAAGAATATGACCTCAAGTTTCAAACCATATCCCAAAGAGTGCAGGGGCTCCCAGAAACAAAGCTTATGAGCTTGTATATTGGAGGGTTGAAAGAAGAAATTAGATATGAAGTTCAGGTTTCTAAACCAGAAGATTTGCCTACAGCTATGGAAGTGGCAAGGTTATATGAAGCCAAATCAAATGCAATAAAAAAACCTTTTAAAGTTTTCTTTCTGGAGGAAAAACAGGACCAGGATCAGTACTTCTTCCAGAGTCAAATCAGAAATCTTTTGTTGGTCCACAACCTACTGCAGGGGAGCAAATCCTAACACCAAAGGAATTGCTGCTGCCACTGTTTCTCCCAGTGAACTTATGAGAAGAAGGAACTTGGGTCTGTGTTTTTTGTGTGAAGAAAAGTGGAGCAGGGGTCATAAATGCAAGGAAAAAAGGCTGTATATGCTGATAGCTGATGAGGACTCAAATCAAGACTTTGATGAAGGGGAGGAGGAAGTACCAGAAGAAGAGGAAAAAGCCTTTGCCATATCTTTACAAGCACTCTCAGGTACATTGCATCATTCTACAATGAGATTAAGAGGCACTTTACAGAATAAACCTGTCATTATCCTAGTTGACTCTGGATCTACCCATAGTTTCATTGATGCCAAATTCAGTGCAAGGCTAAACCTGCAGTTGAGTGACCATAAAACCTTTGAGGTCCTAGTAGCTAATGGGGAGAAGTTAACTAGCCAAGGAGTATACAAAGAAGTTGTCATAGAGTGTCAGGGCAAGAGAATCACTGCCAACTTGCTTCAATTACCTATCAGTGGTTGCCAAATAGTCTTGGGTGCAAACTGGTTGAGCACTCTTGGAGACATTATCTGGAATTTCCAGGAATTGTATATGAAGTTTAATGTCCAAGGTGAGACACAAGTGTTCAAAGGCATTAAAAATGATGACAATCAGCTAACAGAGCCTGCAAATAAAGAGATGAGGCAAACCCTCAAGTTTTCCTATTCAACTCTGTGCTCAAGAGGTGAATTCTGAAGAGGAAGTACCTGAAATGGAAGAACAGGAGCTGACTTCCCTACTCAAGCAGCATGAAGATTTATTCCAAGAACCAAAAGTTTACCTCCTAAGAGAAGTTATGATCACCAGATTCCTCTCATGCCAGGCTCTCTTCCTGTGTGCAGTAGACCCTACAGGCATCCTTATATCCATAAGAATGAAATTGAGAAGCAAGTGAGAGAAATGTTACAAACAGGGATCATCAGACCTAGTAGCAGTGCTATTCTTCTCCAGTTATACTTGTAAGAAGGGGATGGGAGTTGGAGAATGTGCATTGACTATAGGGCTTTAAATCAAACTACTGTCAAGGACAAATTTCCTATTCCATTCATTGAGGAGTTATTTGATGAATTGTATGGAGCCACAGTCTTCTCAAAACTGGATTTAAGGGCTGGCTATCACCAAGTCAGAATGAGAGAGGAAGATGTCTACAAAACTGCCTTTAGAACACATGAAGGGCACTATGAATTTATGGTAATGCCCTTTGGCCTCACTAATGCACCTTCAACATTTCAAGCCATGATGAATGATGTGTTCAGACCTTACCTGAGGAAGTTCGTGCTAGTATTTTTTGATGACATCCTAATATACAGTAGAACTCCAGATGCACATTATGAACACCTGCAGCTTGTCTTTCAAAAACTTGAACAGCATCAACTCAAGCTTAAGAGAAGTAAGTGTTCCTTCATTCAGAAGCAAGTAAAGTACTTGGGTCACATTATATCTGACAAAGGAGTGCAAGTAGATAATGACAAGGTGCAGGCAGTAGTAGTACAATGGCCAAGACCTCACACAGTCAAAGAATTAATAGGATTCTTAGGACTGACAGGATATTATAGGAGGTTCATTAAAGGCTATGGGAGTATAGCCAATCCTCTCACTTGTCTACTCAAGAAAGACTCATTTCAATGGTCTGAACAAGCACAAAGTCATTTGAGAATCTGAAGATGGCCCTAGTCCAACCTCCAGTCTTAAGGATGCCAGATTTTCAGAAGGAGTTTGTTTAGAGTGTGATGCCTGTGGAGAAGGAATTGGAGCAGTGTTGATGCAAGAAGAAAGACCTATAGCCTATTTGAGCCAAGGCTTAAAAGGAAGATCACAACTAATGTCAACCTATGAGAAAGAAATGTTGGCCATACTCTTAGCAGTAAAAAAATGGAGCCAGTATCTTTGGGGCAGGGTCTTTACAATCAGAACAGACCATAAAGCTTTTAAAATACATGTTGGATCAAAGAGTACACACAGATGCTCAGAACAAATGGCTTATGAAATTAAATGGATATATAATGTTGAGTATAAGAAAGGCAAAGAAAATGCTGCAGCAGACAGTTTGTCAAGAAGGGGGGGAATACAGATAACAGCTATCACTATGATCACTGCAGGGTGGCTTGAGCAGTTTAAAAAAGAAATGGCCCAATCTGCTTATTACCAGGCTATGCTAAGCAATGGGAAAAAGGAGAATTAGACCCTAACAAGTACTCTTGGTCTAATGGAATTCTTTACTATAAGCACAGGTTAGTGATAGATCCTAAGACTGAGTTTGCTGCAACTATGTTGAAAGAGCATCATGATGTGTTGATAGGTGGACATTCAGGAATTTTAAAAACCCTACACAGATTACGAAGAGCTTGCTATTGGAAGGGGATGAAAGGTGATGTTAAAAAGTATGTACAGGCTTGTGAAGTATGCCAAAAGAATAAGAGTGAAAACTTATCTCCAGCTGGGTTGTTGCAACCCCTTCCTGTTCCTGAGAAAGTATGGGAGGACATCTCTATGGATTTCATAGAAGGTCTTCCCAACAGCCACCATAAGACTACCATATTGGTAGTAGTTGATAGATTATCAAAATATATCCACCTTTCTCCTGAGCCATCCTTTTACTGCAGTTCAAGTGGCTCAAATTTTTGTAGAAGGGGTCTTCAAGTTGCATGGCATGCCAAGAACTGTGGTGAGTGATAGAGACCCACTCTTTACTAGTCAAGTGTGGAAGGAGTTTTTCAAACTGCAGGGCACCCAGCTGAAGTATACAACTGCATACCATCCACAATCTGATGGGCAAACCGAAGTAACCAACAGATGTGTGGAAGGTTACTTAAGGTGTTTTTGCAACCATAAACCCAAAGAATGGAGTACTTTATTACCATGGGCTGAATTCTGGTTTAACACCAACTGGCATACTGCCACCCAAAATGACTCCCTTCGAAATACTATATGGCAGAGCTCCTCCTAGCATCCTTACTTATCTGCCTGATGAAGTTCAAGACAAGGAAGTGGCTCAAGCTCTTGCAAATAGAGACCATGTACTACAAATTCTGAAGGATAACTTGATCCTGGCACAGGATCGAATGAAAAAATTTGCTGATATGAAGAGAACTGATAGGAGTTTTGAAGTAGGGGATTGGGTTTATCTTAAACTCCAGCCTTACAGACAAATCTCTGTGGCACATAGAAGGTCTCAGAAACTTGCCCCTAAATATTATGGGCCATATCAAGTTCTCGAGAAGATTGGTACAGTGGCATACAAACTCTCTCTGCCTCCTGAAGCATTAATTCACCCTGTGTTTCACGTCTCACAGTTGAAGAAACATATTAGCCCAAGGTTACAAGTGCAAATGGGGCTACCTTCCCATACTGAAGAAGCTATATGGGAACCTGACAGAGTAATAGAGAGGAGATTGGTGAAAAAGGGAAACAGAGCAGCTGTTGAGCTCCTTGTCGAATGGAAGGGAGGGGATATCAAGACTTGGGTCCCTTATGAGAACTTTATCAAGACCTATCCGTACTTTGACCTTGAGGCAAGGTCAAATTGAGGGGGAGGTATTGATAAGCTTCCTCTCGAGAAGCTTAGTGAAGCCAGCAGCAAGTATTGATAAGCTTCCTCTCGAGAAGCTTAGTGAAGTCAACAGCAGCTGCAGGCAGAGGGAAGAAGTGCTCAGGTGGATCCAGCTCAGCATAGCAGCT
>JANAVB010018399.1:6162685-6167685 GCA_029216955.1 Iris pallida | reverse complement strand
GTTGGGGGAGAGAAGGAGGTCTAGGCCGCTTGACGAACGACCACCCTAGGGCTTCATACGCCCAGGAAGAAAATAGGGAAGAGGGGAAGAGATTAGGTATCACACACTAATCTCAAAAAAATAAGTAGCAAAATTTTTTTTGTCATAATTTTTTATTGATTCTTTGATGTCCTCATATGAAAAGAACAAGCCTTATATAGGCATACAAAAGAGCAAAGTGCTAACCCACAGGCAATGTGGGACTAAAGATGTGAATAAAAAGAAACAAACTCCCCACAGTCATGTGAGACTAAAATAAACCTAATAAAATATTAACCAAAACTCAAAACCACATGAGCAAAGATAGATCTTTTCGAAATGCTTCTTGCGCCTGTACACGTGTCAAAATTCTCGTATGCACGTACGATGTCTTATCATTATCCCTAAGTACGGAAGAGCTCGACTCTTGAAAGGGGCTGTGTACTACTCTTATAGTACTCTTTAGTCGACATGTTTTCTTGGCGTAGGAGGTTCCACTGACCTAATAAATGGGAATAATATGAGGAATGAAGGTATTTTTCTTTCAATTGTGTTTAATTTCAGTCCAACTCGTCACGAAAAACTTATATCTTATTTCTCCAGTGTTCTATATTAGACCAATATTGACTAGCTTGGCCAGTCAATCTCATAGCAGCAAATTTTGCTTTTCTCTCCTCGGTTAAGGTATACCACTTAAAGTAGTAGTCCATACCTTTGAGCCAATCCAAAAAGTATTGTGGGTTGAGTTTTTCGTCAAAGGTGTGCCTCAACTTTAATACTCTCAATATTTCTCATCAGGGTCATAGCTATGGTCAATGATTTTGGTTTCGTCGGGGGAGTGAGAACCCCCTAATCATAATCAACTTGATGGTCATACTATTCATATGATGTGTTGACTATGCACTCATACTCTTCCATCCCCCTATGGGGTACGACTTCGTGCTCTCTCAATTCGGATGAAACTATCATTTATTTCTTTTTGAAATTCAGTTAAGGCTTCGCAGGCCGCGCTACACTCTTGAGCAATGGTACCCATTTGTCCTATCAATACATCTAACTTTCTAACTCGGGGTCCATACCATCCTTAACTGATTTGTGTGTCAAATGCGAAGGGTTACTTGACTCTCGGAGTAATTGACTAGTTTCCTCTAACAAATAATGACCAGATCGTGTAGGCATGCACTACTTAAACCTAAATGATTGTTGTTAATGCAAATGATTTTTTAATATGAAATGAAATACTAAACTCAAAAATGCAACTTTTTTAATTAGCTCCTAAACTTTTTAGGATTAAGTGAATGGACCTCTTCAGTGGCACGAGGCTTACTGATATCAAATCACACCACAACCGCTTCCGTTAAAGACCTAATAAGTTCCGTCTAGTTGACAACCCCGAGGCACTTGCACCAGAAGCCCTTAAAGCCAATGTCTAAATTAATTTTAAATTTTAGATCAATGTGATTTGTGGGCTATGGATAGGTGATAAAATCCCAACCATATCTTGTAGGAGTCTTGCCTTAAAATAATTTATACAAAATGATCTAAATGTACAAACCATGCTTTGATACCAAATTGATGTAATACATGTTTTGATTAACTCTATTTTATGTCTCTATGTTGTGCAGGCTATGAAAATAAGCAGAATGAACAAGAATCAATGACAATTTATGAAGAACGACTAATTAAATAGAAGACTTAGGTTCAATATTGGGATCTCAATGGCTCTTTTTTAAAAAAGAAGCACAATCATATTTGGAAATCTTGTATTCATGATTCATTAGAAAATTAATGTAATAAATTATACTCATTTTTAATTCCAAATTTAATATCAATTCTTTAGCAAATATAATGTCCTTTATCAGGCAGATCCGTTCCTCACAAGCAAAGCATGATAACAATCATGAGTGATTGAAAATATTAAAGAGATTTCTTTTTTATCCTAACAGTGATGATTTCAAAATATTTGAGAAGTTGGAATGGTGCACCTGGACCTTTGGATAGGAAGAAGGATGGTGGTTGTCGGATCTGCGATCGGCGGTAGGCGGACGGCCTGACGGCGTACGGCTTGATGGCGAAAGGCCTACTGCACCAAAGTAGAAAGACGGACGACCGAGACGGGAGGCAGGACAGCTGGGAGCTGCTTACACCGCCTGGATCAGATGCCGGACAGCTTGGCGGTGAGGTTGGGGATAGAAGGAGGTCGATGGCACTCGACGAACGACCACCCTAGGGTTTCACACGCCCAGCGACGAAAGGGGGCGGAGGAGGGAGGGGAGAGATTAGGTATCACACACTAATCTCAAAAAAAATAAGTAATAAGAATTTTTCTCACAATTTTTCATTGATTCTTTGATGTCTTTATATGAAAAGGACAAGCCTATATATAGGCATACAAAATAGCAAAGTGCTGACCCATAGGCAATATAGGACTAAGGATGTGAATAAAAAGAAACAAACTCTCAACAAGTCATGTGGGACTAAAATAAACTGAGTAAAATATTAACTCAAACTCAAAACCACATGAGCAACGATGGATTTTTTGAGTTGCTTACTACGCCTGTACACGTGTTGAAAATATCGTACGCACGGTACGATTTTCTCATCAGAAGGATACATATGTAATATGTGTGTGTTATTTTGTGTGAGAGTGTGATGTTCATAGGTTTTGGGTGCAGGTAAACTTATGGAAGTATGAGTGGCAATGTGTCTTCTAGTGTGTAGGTAGGTAAAAATGTGTATGTGTGCAGGAAGAGGGGGATTCAACACAGGAAAACAGGAAGGAGTTGGTAACCTATGCACATGTGTGCACAGGACTATTTGAAGGTAGGGGCTTCTCCTATGGCAGCAGCAGTTTGTTGCATCTTGGAAGAACAGGGGCAACCCAGTGCAATAGTAGGAGAAGCAGCAAGCTTAGGCAAGGTATGGACCTATAAACGTAGATAGTGACTAGTTTGACTCTAGGAGCAAGATATTAACCTATTTTGACTTCTACGACCTAGCATTAACATAGAATGCATATTTCATCTTAGACATCCATTTTAACACACTGAAACACCAATTAACATTTATATCTCATATTTAGGTCTTTGATATTCTACTTTAGGCCTCGATTCATACTTCTTGCTCAGGACCGCAAATGAGTACATTCTCTAATAGTTTCTTTTATTTAATATTTCTATGATGCATGTTTATATTAGTATTTTATTTAATTCCTGACATGATGGATACACGGATTGGTATTGTATGGATTCATAGTCTTGAGATACGTAGTTTCAGGCCTATCAACTTTTTTAGGACTAATGAACTACTAGACTAATGTTTTTTGGCCTAATGATCTATTATGGACTATTGATATTCTTCGTATCGGGACCTAGAATCATAAGTACTAGTCGGGTGAAAAAATACCTAGGAGACGTATGAACATACCCTTTCTATTCCATGGTCTTACAGGAATTATAGCAGCCACACATGACACGTGTGGTTTGCCGAATATTACCCCTAGTCATTCACATATCAATTTGGTATTTCAAAACACTAATTTAGATGCAGCTTTTTCTGGATCATTCTATACTTGCTGGTTGTATACTTGCATGACAGATTTTCTTGTTATCACACATCTGTCTATTTTTATGTAATTATATGTTCTCCCTATTATATATATTATTTCTTATTTATCATGTTTCTTCTATTTTGTACCTTGCCCCTTAAAAATTTCTTATCAAGTGTTACATTAATATTTACTGTTTCATAGCACATGTCAATTAATTAGAACTGCTATTGGATTGTACTTTTCGCAATTCTGACTGGATATATTTTTTAGATGGCTTATAGGACTGTCGCCCCCATTATGGAAATGGAGTATACTAGGGATACACCGAGGGGCCTCAAGATGATATTGTCTAGTATAGGGTGCCCTAGTAGTGGCATAGCTTGTATTCCATATTTATTAGTTGTTAGATGTTACTGTTTACCTATACAGCGTTCTACTGCCGATACTATGGTGTAGGCTGGACGTACCTACGTGCTCGTGCCCCTAAACCGGATATGGGCCATGACACAATTTTGTGGTGGCCCTTGCAGGTCCAGCTTCACAATAAAACGATGTCATGGTAGTGCAACGTCTTAGTTGTACTACTGTGAGCCTGCAACAGGATGTAGGAAATATAATATTAGGATGAGAGAATACTCAATCATAATTAGGACTTCTTGAGAGATTCCTGGGACGACCCCTGAGAATCTCATTATAAACTATATCCCAAAATTTATTTACACTTGTTTCCGTCTACTCTTCCTTCTTCGTGTTGAAATTGATTCTTGGTGTTCGTTGTTGGCTTGAATTGTATCAAGATGAGTTCATAGACTACATCAAGGGTGTATTCTGGTAGTACATACTAAGCGAGGCAATAAAGATTGCAATCATTCGTCTTGGTTGTGGAGTCTATAGTTTACCACGACCATATTAGCTAGCAAGGCAAAATTTTTGATCGTATGTTTTGGATATACGTATCTTAGTTATGGATTTAGGATTTTTGCAGCCATGCTAGCTGGCAAGACGGTTATTCTGAACAACATAATTTTAGATATATACACCATAAATGTGGGACTAGGGGTTATTGCAGCTATGCTGACTGGTGAGGCGAGGATTCTGGATAACATAATTTTTGGGTACAAAAGTATGATTATCAGATTCTATTCTAGATTCGTTCGTAGCTTATCACCTCCAATATCCTTAAATGTTTGATTATTTGTATTTTGCATAGGGCATGCTAGGCTCTTAGGGATTGAAATTGCTTTCTTCTATTCCATTTGTTTGATTATTATCTTTCTCAATTGAAGTCCTTCCTTGATAATATCTTGTATTGTGCCATATTGATTTCCTGTGTTGATCTGTCTTCAGGATGCCAAAGACCAAATCACCGCACTCTAGACCCGTCGTTGCGACGGAGAGGTCTACTACTTTATGACCTTCTACTCCAGCTGCA